>ML664168.1:2749129-3170968 GCA_007570785.1 Antilocapra americana | reverse complement strand
AGTCTGTCTCTTCTAATTTTGAAAGTGTCCTGCCTATTATTTTTTGACTACTGTATCTTTCCCCTGCACCCTGAACCCATTATGAAATAGCTCTGTGTAAGGAGAGAACATCTGCTTTGGTTCACACCAGGTGATCTAGTAGAAGAATCAAGTTGCTTTCTGTTTCTGCCTTCAAGGAAGACCAATCTACTCAATTATTTGGATCTGTCTTTACTATGCTAGGGAAACAGGAGTTTATTTAAACATAGTATTTTATTGAAATTGTCTATTTTTTTCTTTTCTATTTTACTTTTCTTTTTTCAATATAATTCAATGCTCCAGATTGGAAAATATGGTTCTCAGGTAAGTTGAGAAGGAATTTTGGTGAAGAACATAATAGTTTTCTTTCTAAAAACTAAACAAATAAGATATATATAGATTAATTGTATTCTTATCCCCAGTTGTCTGATGCTAACACATAACCACAAAATTATGTACTAGCCTGATATCACCATTAGGATTAGAATTAGAGCAATATAAAGGATTCTACTTGTCAATGTGACTATAGTTCTAGTACAAATTAGTTGCTAAGGCCAAAAGTGCAAACTCTGTGATTCTTCAGAGACAGACAATATCAGAATATACAGAGTCAGAAACAGTAGAGGAAAAATTGATAAAGAATAAGATAGACTGAGTACTAAGTACTCTTGAAGACTGAGGAAAAGATAGTAAAATTCTTGCTTTATTTTTTCAATCACCTACTTCAGTATATTAACAAATAATTATATGCCATATTATCAATTTGATATTGATATTGCAATGCTATGTTCATTTAAATATCAATCACGTTTTGCCAAAACTTGATTGACAGAAACACAGGGAACATTAACCTGAATACTTTTTTGTTTTGATTACTGTCTTTATACTGTAGCCAATTACAAGATCCATGTGGTGAGAAACCATACATCTTATCCCTTACCAAATGTATATCACTATCACTTAAGATGGAAGTCAATACGACTGTATCAAATTGACTGAAATCTCACTGGTTAAATATAACAAATACTGTATACTCATGAAGGTCTTCTGAGAATTAGAAGGATCTTTAGAACTACTTTGTTTCAATCAATTACTCATGAATCTAGACTGCTTTCATTTTATGCCCTGTGATATCAATGGTTGTTTTTAGCTCTCCCAGAAGGAAATATAATGAGAGAGTTGTCATGTTGTGACTCTAAGTAATTTCACTTAGAAGTGATACATGGCCCTGACAAACTTCAAAGAGGCTGGTGGAATATGGGGAAGTGTGGGTATTTTTGTGGGCCTTGAATATGTTTATAATATTTGGTAAATGACTGAAGCATATTAGGCACTAGATAATTGGTACCAGACAATTTTTTATATAACAAATGTACTAGTGGAAGATACTGTCTCCATAAAATATGCTGATTTCTCAATAATTTGACTAATGATATAAATTTTTAAAATACAACTCTTCTTTTACAGTAAGTTGAAAAGCAGGTTAATTTAGTGAAGTGAAAGTTGCTCAGTCATGTAGGACTCTTGGCGACCCCAGGAAGTATATAATCCATGACATTCTCCAGGCCACAATACTGGAGTGGGTAGTCCTTCCCTTCTCCAGGGGTTAATTCCGCATTCTAATTCAAAAATATGGTTCACAACGGTAGAGTTCTTCCTTTACACATTAAAGCCCCTGCTGGCTCAGATGGTAAAGAATCTGCCTGGAACGCAAGACACCAAGATTTGATCCCTGTGTCGGAAAAGATCCCCTGGATAAGGGAATGGTAACTCACTCCAGTATTTCCTCCAGGAAAATCTCATGGGCAGAGGAGCCTGGTGGGCTACAGGCCATGGAGGTCATGAAGAGTCAGCCACAACTGAGTGACTAACACTTTCCTTTACACACTAAATTGGGGAACTACTCTATATGTAGCATTTAAATCTGTATACTATGACCCTAAACAATGTCCCAACTATGTAAAAATCCCTCGGGTGTTTCAGACTTCTTTTCTCAGGGAAACTCAAAGACAGGCACTCTATTCATACTCACAATAAGAATGTGTGCGCATGCTCAGTCCTGTCCAACTATTTCGCGACCCCTTGGCTGTAGCCTGCCTGGCTCCTCTATCCATCCAGGCAAGAATACTGGAGCCAGTTGCCATTTCCCAATTCAGGGCATCCTTCTGACCCAGGGATTGAACCCGCATCTCTAGTGTCTCCTGCATTGCAGGCAGATTCTTTACCACTGCAACCCCTGGGAAGCCACATAATAATAATAAGAATAGGCCTTCTAAATACCTAGCTTCTTTTCTGGTGCACACATAGAGTAGATCATGAGTCTATAAAAACGTTTTCACTGTTGACCTGACCAGGAAATGTGACACATATTATAGTTACATACTATTCACTGGTAGTGGTTGAAAACACAAACAAATTAAATTCCAGGTCTGTTATTTCCAGATTATGTAATACTAGTCAAGTTATCTACAGGAATATTGAGACAGGTTGAGGGAATTTATTGAAATACTTTTTAACAGTGCTTGGCACAAATTAAGGATTTTCAAAAGTTAAGTATTAGTGCATAAAAATAGAAAAAGCTGAGCTTTATAATTAATGTCATTGGAATTGAATTGTTTATCTTGGACTTAGTTATGCATTGTACAATTTTGATCAGGTGTGGATAATTATAACTTGACTAATAATTATATTAATCTATTTTAATATTTTTAATTATTCTTAGGACTGATTCTACTATTCAGTCATTTGACTTTATAAACCATTATTCTATTAAAATGAGGGTGTGTAATCTAATTAATGTTTTATTAAAGAGACAAATTTCACATTTCCTTTAGCAGTATCATCAAAATTATCCATGTAAACACACACACATATGGGAATGTTTGTGTGAGTGAAAATTTTATATAAAATATATGAATGACCTTTCTTAATTCTATAAAGATTATAGCTTAAAAAGAAACTGATTTTTATGGCCTGCTAATTATTTTATCCATGTTAAGGAATTAATATCTTATAATTTGATCACTGTATCCATTAATTAACCTTTCTCTAATTTATTGATATCTCAGATCCATTGAAGAGAAAATACAAAATTTCCCAGAAAGATGAATAAATGTAACCATTTATATGTCGAGCTTTTAAATTTCTTATAACCAGTTTCTTTTTACAAATCATATTTTCAAATATTCTGTACACTTCCCAATATTGGCCATGCATTTCTTAAAATGCCTATTTTGAATTCTGTACTAACCTATACTATTTTACTCCTTTTACTCTACTCCATATCAAAATGCTGAACTTTTGAGTTTTGCACCCTGATGTACATAATTACTATCTTTTAAAATTATGGTCATTTCATGTAGACTATTTTTCTCATAATTTTTAACATATTTGACCATAAATAAAAAACAGGTGTGAATACAATATGTACCATACAGGTAAGGATTCAATAAAGCTATATTACTTTTTTTCTGATGTAGTTGACTAATTAATTTTCTTACAAAATTATAATGGAATTTAACCATATTCTCCTGTTGCAGTATGTGGTATTTTAATGTATTTAAAATTTGCTTTAACCTTTGAGTCATTCATATTGGAAGGCAAGAAGCAACTGCTAGCTAAATCAAGTATGTATTACAAATAAGGATATTTCACACTACAGTCAAGGAAACAGAGCTTTTATAATTCTTCAATTTTTATCAAAATTGATCCCCTTTCTAAAATTATTCCACTCAACTCACCCTACTCATTAACATGAAATATATGAAGGACATGTGCCTCTTAGGAAACCAATAATACTTCCGTCCCTAGAGAAAACTTTATCTGAATACCAAGATATGATGAGCTGGATTGCCTAAAAATACGGAGTATAGGTGGGGAGGTCTCATTTTAATTATTCAAAAGTAACTCTATCTAAAAGTTTGAAGTGGAATTTTTTTACTATATTATTGAGGTCACCTTCATCTCTTACATACTAATTGAAATGATTTTTTTCATACTTGTCTTCAAGCATATAGAAGAACATTTGAAGGATCTTGTTAAGCACACTCTAGTACTTAACTGCAATATAATTTCACAATGTTCTGAAGATTGTGCTAGTGAAATAATACATTTAATAAAAATGTTACATCATAAAAGTTATAAAGATTTAAATCAAACAAAAAATACCATATTCCACCCAATGCTTCCTTAATGGGAGAATAATTGAGACCTGCTCATTGTAAAGTTAAAAGTATCATTTCCTTAAGGAATAATAGTCTGGAATGCATTCAGAGAAAGGTTAGATAAGCAGTGCACTCTATACTTTGTCTTCATAAATCAATAAGACCATTAAAAGGCAAGTGCATTAAAACATGCTATCAAAATTGGGCTATCAAATAATGACACAGTTGCCGATGATAAAGTTCCAATTTGTTATAAAAACAAAGAGATACCCACTTTTCTATGTAAACCTCTTCCAGCTCCTTTTATCTTACTATCTGAAAGACTGCACATTAAGCAGAATCTTCATCCCCCTGGGCAATATACCACTGAAAAACAAAATAACTATTTTAACTGCAGCAACAAAATGGTCCCAGATATTCGTTTTGCCAGTATACAAAAGTAGTATACATTCAAAATTATACAATAAAAATAGTATCTTCTCTGACATATAAATATTTGCTTTTTATGCAAAATGTATGCTGATGTTTTCAGCCATTGAAAGCCCACAAGGTCACAGATTGGCTACAAGGCCAAGCTGCCCAGACAAGTTTACACCATCCTAAAAAGGAATGCCTACTGAAAACAGATTTGCGCTCAGAAATCATAAAATCAACTTGAAAATATAATGTTAATATAAATGAGAGTATTTTTTTCTAGTTTACAGTTATGATTTGCTTATATAATGTTTAAAGAAATTAAGTTATTTTCCATGTAAAGTTTTCTTAATAATGATATACAAAAACTTAAAGAAAGCACAGTAGTTAGGAGATGGATGCTTCATTTTTGATCTGTCACCCTTAATTAACTATAATTAAATAACATTTAATTTTTGTATTCTTGAATATATGTGTTGAAAATGATTTAAAATTTAAGGTAATATTAAGTTTTATAATAAGAAACACTCTGAAATATTTTAATAGAAATTAGATATATACAATTATAGATATGATTAATGTAACTGTGAAAAAAGGTGCCATTTTTGTTTATAATCTATTGCTAGTAAGACCAGATCTCTCCTACTTAGGTATCCAGAGTAGCTACTTCTCTTTGATTTGACCTTACACAATCTACTTTATACACTATTCACTATTAAAATATGAAGGAAACTTAGAAAACATTCATTTCATTGCCATATATTATACTGGTTATTAATAGTTAACACTCAAAACCAAGACCAATCTCTATTTTTCCGCACTGTGTGTTGTTATAAATGCTAATAACATTTATTGATAAACTCACTGTTATTTTCATCAATTTACTCATTATGAATGAGGGTTGTGATTAGTCAATATTAGAATTAAGTATAGAGGACTGATGCTGAAGCTGAAACTCCAATACTCTGGCCACCTAATGTGAAGAGCTGAGTTATTTACAAAGACCCTGTTGCTGGAATGACTGTGAGGATCACAATAAACTGGAAAATTCTGAAAGAGATGGGAATAACAGACCATCTGACCTGTCTCTTGAGAAACCTGCATGCAGGTCAGGAAGCAACAGTTAGAACTGAACATGGAACAACAGACTGGTTCCAAATCTGAAAAGGAGTACATCAAGGCTACATATTGTCATCCTGCTTATTTAACTTATAGGCAGAGCACATTATGAGAAACTTTAGGCTGAAGGAAGCACAAACTGGAATCAAGATTGCTGGGAGAAATATCAATAACCTCAGATATGCAGATGACACCACCCTTATGGCAGAAAGTGAAGAGGAACTAAAAAGCCTCTTAATGAAAGTGAAAGAAGAGAGTGAAAAAGCTGGCTTAAGTTCAACATTCAGAAAACAAAGATCATGGCATCTGGTCCCATCATTTCATGGGGAATAGATGGGAAAACAGTGGGAACAGTGTCGGACTTTATTTTTTTGGACTCCAAAATCACTGCAGGTGGTGATTGCAGCCATGAAATTAAAAGATACTTACTCCTTGGAAGGAAAGTTATACCAACCTAGATAGCATACTGAAAAGCAGAGACATTATTTTGCCAGCAAAGGTCCGGCTAGTCAAGGCTGTGGGTTTTCCCATGGTCATGTATGGATGAGAGAGTTGGACTGTGAAGAAAGCTGAGCACCGAATAATTGATGCTTTTGAACTATGTTGTTGGAGAAGACTCTTGAGAATTCCTTGGACTGCAAGAAGATCCAACCAGTCCATTCTAAAGGAGATGAGTCCTGCGTGTTCATTGGAGGACTGATGTTGAAGCTAAAACTCTGATACTTTGGCCACCTCATGCGAAGAGCTGACTCATTAGAAAAGACCCTGATGCTGGGAAAGATTGAGGGCTGGAGGAGAAGGGGAGGACAGAGGATGAGATGGTTGAGTGGCACAACCGACTCAATGACCATGGGTTTGGGTAGACTCTGGGAGTTGGTGATGGACAGGCAGGCCTGGCGTGTTTTGATTCATGGGGTTGCAAAAAGTCGAACACGACTGAGCTACTGAACTGAACTTAACTGTTGCTGGAAAAGACTGAAGGTGGCAGAGAAGGGGACGACAGAATATGAGATAGTTGGATGGCATCACTGACTCAACCGACATAAGTTTGAGTAAACTCTGGGATCTGGTGATGGACAGGGACGCCTGGCATGCTACAGTCCTTGGGGTCACAAAGCGTCGGACACGACTGAGCAACTGTACTGAACTGATACCCTAATAATGTAACAACCACACAGCAGAATATTCAAAAGTTTCCTTTTTTCTTCTTCAAGTACTTTGGCTTAAAAAAATATTTGTGAAGAGAGCACAAAGCCTCTATAAAATTATATTACATTGTAGTAACAGCGTAAACGAGGATTGAGTTAAATTGTTTAATTATGCTGCTGCTGCTACTGCTAAATCGCTTCAGTCCTGTCTGACTCTGTGCGACCCCATAGATGGCAGCCCACCAGGCTCTGCCATTCCTGGGATTCTCCAGGCAAGAGCACTGGAGTAGGTTGCCATTTCCTTCTCTAATGCATGAAAAGTGAAAAATGTAAGTGAAGCCGCTCAGTCGTGTCCAACTCTTCGCGATCCCATGGGCAGCCTACCAGGCTCCTCTGTCCATGGGATTTTCTATGCAAGAGTACTGGAGTGGGTTGCCATTACCTTCTCCATGTTTAATTATAGGCATTGCCTAGTTCTTGAAAATTTTTTAAAGTGTAAATCATTTTGAGTACCAGCAGGTAACAAATAAGAAAATAAGTTTACATTTGTTCTCTATATATTAATAGATAGTAAAGAACACCAAAAAGATTTTGTGGGATCAGAAATAGCTAAGTCCTAGTTCTAGATCAACCATTTATCAAACTGTGATCCTCTACAATTTTCACAATCTTTTAGAATAATCCTTTATGCAATTTAAAAAAATAATTTCTAACTTTCAGGTTTATTGTGCCTAAACACAATAGATTACACATATAAAAGTACTTAACACATCTTATTTTGCCATTCTTCATATTGATATGTACATAGTGCTATATTTAAAATAGATAACCAACAAGGACCTGCTATATAGCACAGGGAACTCTGCTCAATACTCTGTAGTAACCTAAATGTGAAAATAATTTGAAGAAGGATACATATATATATATATATAAGTATATATATATATATATATATTCATATAACTGAATTACTTTGCTGTTCACTTGAAACTAAAACATTGGTAATCAACTATACTTAATATAAAACAAAAATTAAAAAGATAAAAAGGAATATTTAATTCCTGAATGGCTAATAATAATAACTATGGTGATATTAAACAAAGTGCACAATTGATTTCCATAATCTTTTAAAAGCTTCTAAGACTCTGAGTCTTAATGTGCTTATCATGAATATGACTATAAAAAGTTGTGCCCTAAAACTTAAATGAGATACCAGTTGCAAATTATGCAATGTTAAGAGAGTTATAAATATTATAATAGTTTTTATTAGTTATCTGGCTAATAATGGCCATCACCTTATTAGAACTGAAGATCAAAACACTTCATACTGGCATGCCACTGAAGACTACAATTTCTGATTTATCAAGAATTAGTAATGTAAGAGAAAGCAAACTGAAAATGGACACACCCTTAATACTCACTCAGACACTGCTCTAGTCATCAATACCTGGTGAATACTATTATATATTTAATGGTAATCTTAATGTGCTCTTATTTTCTGGAATATGATAGGAAAATAAAAGCATATTGAAAGACCACATGAGAGATGCTTGCTAAAATTATATTCCACATAAGAATTCCTTGCATTTTCTTGGACAAAAGGACATATAATATTTGAATTGATGTGTGCAAACTAACAATACTAGGGACTGTATATTATAACAGCAAAATGTCATTTGATGATATTCTAAACAATAACAAAAAGGAGGGATAAATGGAGCTAGGCTTATTATGCCTTCATTCATTAATAAGATTTAAAGATTCTTCTCAAGTGGTTTATATAAATATTTGATGGAATTATGCAATGTTTTATTGAAAGAAGTATTACATTGTTTTTCTTTGAAAGTTCATTTTGTGAATGGGCTTTCCTGATAGCTCAGTTGGTAAAGAATCTGCTTGTAATGGGGGAGACCTGGGTTCGATCCCTGGGTTGGGAAGATCCCCTGGAGAAGGGAAAGACTGTGCACTCCAGTATTCTGGCCTGGAGAATTCCATGGACTGTATAGTCCGTGGGGTCACAATGTGTCAGACATGACTGAGTGACTGTCACTTTCGGAATAAATTTTTCTGTTTATTGGGTAAAGATGAAATACAATTCAAACAGGTCAACAATCTGAATCTGAAGATTACTGAAGAAGTCATCGAGACACTTATGCAAATATGATGCACACACATAATTATTCGAAATGTAAGAAATGCCATTCAAGATAACAGGTGCCATATTCTGGGGTGCTTTTTCTACACTAAGCACCAAATAAGTGCTATGAGTTTATCACTTCTGATGGATAAAAAAAAGGATTTTAACAAGTCATATAATGGCACTCAACCTAAGAATCCAAATACAATTAAATAACATAAGAGATTTTTGCCACAAAGAAATTCTTATAATAAATCTTTTACCAGTTGCTATCAAAGACCATCTATGGATCATGCTTACATGAGCTAATGCTAATAACATATTTTAAATTTCTAAAATCACATTGCTATTTTCTCTATAATATTTTATACAGGATTAGTAACATGGTATTAGCCTACACTATGAAATAGTTTGGCAGATACATAACTTTATCATCATTCCAAAAAGGCAAAGCTTCTAAAAGGAAAGGACTTAAAAATACTAGAAGTTCTTCAATCTACTATTTATAAGTAGGTTTTGGTATAAAAAGTAATTTAGATGATAGAAGGTAACATGTAGAAGGGTTTATGAGGTAAACTGCTTCATTAGCAAGCAAAGCAGAAAAAATATATTCTAGTGCTTTATATTTGGGGAAAAATAAAATTCAGTAATAATTTCTATATTCTAAGTACTCTGATAAATGAATTGATCAAGGCCTTCAGATTATGTTCAAGTACTGTATACAATGGATAAGGAAGCATTTATATTTTTACTGGCTTTTCATATTTGGCAATTTATGCCTAACTATCTTCTAGTTTCCATTTTTATTGACACCATTAGTATTTTATAACTAACAACTCAAGGGCATTATGTGTTAGATCAGAAAAAATGGCTGAGAATTGACCTATCAAAAGCATGCATATAATTATAGCAAAAAATGTGAATACTTTTGGTTATGCACATTGAGGTGGTAGTGACTAGCATTAGGATTTGAAGTAACATATAAAAGATACATTTGCTATACAATGATGTCCAACTCTTTTGCCACCCCATGAAACATAGACCATCAGGCTTCTCTACCTACAGGATTTCCCAAGCAATAGAATACTGGAGTGGGTTGCCATTTCCATCTGCAGGGGATCTTCCTAACCTAGGGATCGAACCTGCATCTCCTGCTTGCCTTGTTGATTCTTTACCACTGAGCCACTTGAGAAGACCTTCAGTTCAGTTCAATTCAGTTGCTCAGTCGTGTCTGACTCTTTGCAACCCAATGAACCACAGCATGCCAGGGTTGGTTCCCTGTACATCACCAACTCCTAGAGTCTACACAAACCCATGGCCATCAAGTTGGCTTTGCCATCCAGCCATCTCATCCTCTGTCATCCCCTTCTCCTCCTGCCCACAATCTTTCCCAGCAACAGGGTCTTTTCCAATGAGTCAACATTTCACATCAGGTGGCCAAAGTATTGGACTTTCAGCATCAACATCAGTACTCCCAATGAACACCCAGGAAGATCTCCTTTAGGATGGTCTGGTTGGATCTTCTTTCAGTTCAAGGGATTCTCAAGAGTCTTCTCCAACACCACAGTTCAAAAGCATCAATTCTTAAGCAATCAGCTTTCTTTATAGTCCAACTTTCACATCCATACATGACCACTGGAAAAATCATAGCCTTGACTAGACAGACCTTTGTTGGCAAAGTAATGTCGCTGCTTTTTAATATGCTGTCTAGATTCATCATAACTTTCCTTCCAAGGAGTAAGCATCTTTTACTTTCATGACTACATTCACCATTTACAGTGATTCCTGAGCCCAGAAAACTAAAGTCAGCTATTGTTTCCACTATTTCCCCATCTATTTGCCATGAAGTGATGGGACTGGATGCTATGATCTTCGATTTCTGCATGTTGAGCTTTAAGCCAACTTTTTCATTCTTCTCTTTCGCATTCATCAAGAGGCTGTTTAGCGCCTCTTCACTTTCTGCCATAAGGGTGGTGTCATCTGTATATCTGAGGTTGTTGATATTTATCCCGGCAATCTTGATTCCAGCTTGTGCTTCTTCCAGCCCAGCATTTCTCTTGATGTGCTCTGTATATAAGTTAAAGAAGCAGGGTGACAATATACAGCCTTGACTTACTCTTTTTCCGATTTGGAACCAGTCTGTTGTTCCATGTCCAGATCTAACTGTTGCCTCCTGACCTGCATACACGTTTCTCAAGAGGCAGGTGGTCAGGTGTTCTGGTATTCCCATCTCTTTCATAATTTTCCATAGTTTATTGTGATCCACACAGTCAAAGGCTTTGGCATAATCAATCAAGCAGAAATATATGTTTTTCTGGAACTCTCCTGCTTTTTGATGATCCAACAGATGTTGGCAATTTGATCTCTGGTTCCTCTGCCTTTTCTAAAACCAGCTAGAACATCTGGAAGTTCACAGTTCATGTGTTGCTGAAGCTTGGCTTGGTTAACTTTGAGCAGAACTTTATTTGCCTGTGAGATGAGTGCATTTGTGTGGTAGTTTGAGCATTCTTTGGCATTGTCTTTCTTTGGGATTGGAATGAAAATTGACCTTTTCCAGTCCTGTGGCCATTGGTGAGTTTTCCAAATTTGCTGGCATAGTGAGTGCAGCACTTTCACAGCATCATCTTTCAGGATTTGAAATAGCTCAACTGGAATTCCATCACCTCCACTAGCTTTGTGGGTTTCTCACTCTAAGTGAGTGATCACACCATTGTGATTATCTGGGTCATGAAGATCTTTTTTGTACAGTAGTTTCATGTATTCTTGCCACCTCTTCTTAATATCTTCTGCTTCTGTTAGGACAATATAATTACACTCAATGTTGTGTGGCAGCTTAGATGGGAAGAAGGATGGGGGGAGAATGCATACATGTATATGTATGGCTGAGTGCCTTTCCTGTCCACCTGAAACTATCACCATATTGTTAAATAGGCTATCCTGATACAAAAATCAGTTTAATTTCAAAATTTACACACAAAAATTTTGAAATGTATTTGTTAAAACTTGAAGGATCTATCCCAAAGAAAATTAACCCTGAATATTCATAGGAAGGACTGATGCTGAAGCTCCAACACTTTGGCCACCTGATGTGAAGTCAGCTGATTAGAAAAGACCCTGAATCTGAGAAAGACTGAGACCAGAAGAATGGGGTGGCAGAGGATGAGATGGTTGGATGGTACCATCTACTCAATGGGCACACGAATTTGAGCAAACTATGGGAGATAGTGAAGGACGGGTAAGCCCGGAGTGCTGCAATTTATGAAGTCACAAAAAGTCGGACATGACTGAGCAACTGAAAAACAACATATTCACTCATTTCTTGACTAAAGACTTTTACTTTTTTATAATTACTTTCTGAGTCATCATTTAATTACAATGTCTTATTTATATAAATGTCATACTATATATGCATATTTAAATTTTTGCAATGTTGTGTTGGTTTCTGCCACACAGTAATGCAAATCAGCCATAATTAAATACATATCCCCTCCTTCTGTAGCCTCTCTTCCCGCCCCCATACCTTATACACTTGAATCTCTCCCATTTAGAAACAGAAGGAAAAGTATGATAGTGCACTTCACAATAAAAGATTCTCATGAAGTAAAATTTTCTTGCTCTTACACAATTGAGATTGTTTATATTTTGGTCTGGTTATCTTTTATTTTAACAATTATCCTTGATCTCTTACAAACAAGATATTTCAGATAACAGAGAAAATGCTTTCAAAATAAAATGGAAAATATTTTTCCTTCAGTCATCCAGACATTCAAAAATATGTGCTTTGTACCATTAAAACTTCTGTATGCTTGGAACACAGTTGTGAGCAAATAAAAAAACTGTCAACTTAGCTGCACTTTTTGTGAAGGAAGAATACTGTTAAAGACAACAGGCCCAGGATGAAATTGCTTATACAAAGTCCCAGGTCGTCAAACCAAAATCGAACTTAGTTACAGTTTTGGCTCTCCCAGAAATGGAATCTTAGCCAACCAATCAGGAATCACCTGATTATCAGTGGAAAAATAACTTCAGAAAGAACGAAGCCAAACCAAAAACAATAACAGTTGTGGATGTGACTGGTGAGAGATGCAAGGTCTGATGCTGTAAAGAGCAATATTGCATAGGAACCTGGAACGTTAGGTCCATGAATCAGGACAAATTAGAAGTGGTCAAACAGGAGATGGCAAGAGTGAACATTGACATTCTAGGAATCAGCAAACTGAGATGGACTGGAATGGGTTAATTTAACTGAGATGACCATTGTATCTACTACTGTGGGCAGTAATCCCTTAGAAGAAAAGGAGTGGCCAATATGGTCAACAAAAGAGTCCAAATGCAGTGTTTGTATGCAATCTGAAACATGACAGAATGATTTCTGTTCATTTCCAAGGCAAACCATTCAATATCACAGTAATCCAAGCCTATGCCCCAACCAGTAATGCTGACAAAGCTGAAGTTGAACGGTTCTAAGAAGTCCTACAAGATCTTTTAGAACTAACACCCAAAATAGATGTCCTTTTCATTACAAGGGAATGGAAAGCAAAAGCAGGAAGTCAAGAAACACCTGGAGTAACAGGCAAATTTGGCCTTGGAGTACAGAAGAAGCAGGGCAAAGGCTAATAGAGTTTTGCAAAGAGAATGCACTGGTCATAGCAAACATCCTCTTCCAACAACACAAGAGAAGACTCTACACATGGACATCAACAGATGTTCAACATCAAAATCAGATTGATTATATTCTTCGCAGCCAAAGATGGAGAAGCTCTATACAGTCAGCAAAAACAAGACCAGGAGCTGACTGTGGCTCAGATCATGAACTCCTTATTACCAAATTTAGACTTAAATTGCAGAAAGTAGGGAAAACCACTAGACCAGTCAGGTATGACCTAAATCAAATCCCTTATGATTATACAGTGGAAGTGAGAAATAGATTTCAGGGACTAGATTTGATAGAGAGAGTGCCTGATGAACTATGGACAGAGGTTCATGACATTGTACAGGATACAGGGATTAAGACCATGCCATGGAAAAGAAATGCTAAAAAGCAAAATGGCTGTCTGAGGAGGCCTTACAAACAGCTGTGAAAAGAAGAGAAGTGAAATGCAAAGGTGAAAAGGAAAGATATTCCCATCTGAATGCAGAGTTCCAAAGAATAGCAGGGGAGATAAGAAAGCCTTCCAGAGCAATCAATGCAAAGAAATAGAAGAAAACAACAAAACGGGAAAGACTAAAGATCTCTTCAAGAAAACTAGAGATACCAAGGGAATATTTCATGCAATGATGAGTACGATAAAGGACAGAAATGATATGGACCTAACAGAAGCAGAAGATATTAAGAAGAGGTGACAATAATACAAAGAAGGACTGTAGAAAAAAACTCTTCATAACTGAGATAATCACAATGGTATGATCACTCACCTACAGCCAGACATACTGGAAGGTGAAGTCAAGTAGGCCTTAGAAAGCATCACTATGAACAAAGCTAGTGGAGGTGATGGAATTCCAGTTGAGCTATTTCATATCCTGAAAGACGATGCTGTGAAAATGCTGCACTCACTATGCCAGCAAATTTGGAAAACTCACCAATGGCCACAGGACTGGAAAAGGTAAGTTTTCATTTCATCCCAAAGAAAGACAATGGCAAAGAATGCTCAAACTACCACACAATTGTACTCATCTCACAGGCAAATAAAGTTCTGCTCAAAGTTAACCAAGCCAAGCTTCAGCAACACATGAACCGTGAACTTCCAGATGTTCAAGCTGGTTTTAGAAAAGGCAGAGGAACCAGAGATCAAATTGCCAACATCTGTTGGATCACTGAAAAAGCAAGAGAGTTCCAGAAAAGCATCTAATTCTGCTTGATTGACTATGCCAAAGCCTTTGACTGTGTGGATCACAATAAACTATGGAAAATTATGAAAGAGATGGGAATATCAGAACACCTGACTTGCCTTTTGAAAACCTGTATGCAGGTCAGGAGGCAACAGTTAGAACTGGACATGGAACAACAGACTGGTTCCAAATCGGAAAAGGAGTAAGTCAAGGCTGTATATTGTCACCCTGCTTCTTTAACTTATATACAGAGCACATCAAGAGAAATGCTGGGCTGGAAGAAGCACAAGCTGGAACCAAGATTGCCAGGATAAATATCAACAACCTCAGATATGCAGATGACACCACCCTTAAGGCAGAAAGTGAAGAAGAACTAAAGAACCTCTTGAAGAAAGTGAAAGAGGAGAGTGAAAAAGTTAGCTTAAAGTTCAACATTCAGAAAACTAAGATCATGGCATCTGTTCCCATCACTTCATGGCAGATAGATGGGGAAACAGTGGCTGACTTTAGTTTTGGGGGCTCCAAAATCACTGCAGATGGTGATTGCAGCCATGAAATTAAAAGACACTTACACCTTGGAAGGAAAGTTATGATGAATCTAGAAAGCATATTGAAAAGCAGAAACATCACTTTGCTAACAAATGTCTGTCTAGTCAAGGCTATGGTTTTTCCATAGTCATTGATGAATGTGAGAATTGGACGATGAAGAAAGCTGAATGCCAAAGAATTGATGCTTTTGAACTGTGGTGTTCGAGAAGACTCTTGATAGTCCCTTGGACTGCAAGAAGATCCAACCAGTCCATCCTAAAGAGATCAGTCCTTGGTGTTCATTGGAAGGACTGATGTTTAAGCTGAAACTCCAATACTTTGGCCACCTCATGTTAAGTGTTAACTCATTGGAAGAGACCCTAATGCTGGGAATGATTGGGGGCAGGAGGAGACGGGGACGACAGAGGATGAGATGGCTGGATGGCAACACCGACTCAATGATTGTGGGTTTGGGTAGACTCTGGAAGTTGGTGAATGGACAGGGAAGCCTGGGATGTTGTGATTCATGGGGTCGCAAAGAGTCGGAATGACTGAGTAACTGAACTGAATTGAATCTGCCAGATAACCAACCCCCAAGCCAGCCATCACCTATAAAGAAATTTTTCAATAATAAATCCGCTTCATGCTAGTATAACATTCTTATTCTTGTTCCCTCTTGTATAATCTTTGTAGATCCTTTTTATCTGCTAGATTTGGTGTTGCCTGATTCATGAATCACTGACCAAATCCAATAAGATGTTCAAAACTGACTCAGTAGATTTTTTTTTCTTTGACAACAATTCTAAAAGTTAGCACTTTATATAATAACATATTTTTGGCATATATTTTTTAAAACATAATATTTTAAGGAATATAATCAGAAAAGTGCTCAAGTATAAGCTCACATTTGATAAATGCCTGAAAGATGAGATATGGAACTACATGGCTATCAGAGGGAAGAATGTCCTAAGCTCAGAAATACCAAGTATAAAGTACTCAAATTTGATTTGCCACACTAGAGGAATGCAGAGGACATGTGTGTATCTGGATTGATTGAGCAAAGGTAGAATAAGAAATTAAATCAGATATCTGAGAGGGAGACCAGAGTATTTGAAAATCTTATATGAGAAATTTTAATTCCAATTTGAAGAAACTAGGAAGCCATTTGAGGAATTTGATTAGAAGAACAACTCTATGCAAAGGATCTCCTTAGGTGCTATGCTTGGAATAAATTGGGGAAGGGGGAAAAGGCAGAAATATGGATAGCAGTTTCAGCCCTATAGGACAATTTTGCCAAGAGTTAATGGTAGCTTGGACTAGTTTACTAAGACATATGTGCTGAAAAGTGTTGGATTCTGGTATGTTTTGAAGATAAAGTAAACAGGATTAGCAGAATTTACTATGAGATATGATGGGAAAAAAATGCTTTAAATACTCCAAGTTTTTTGATCTGAGCAACTGAAAAGGTGGAGTTGCTATTTATCAGAGAAGAAGGAAAAATAGCCAGTTCTGGAGGGAAGATTATGAGATTAAATGTGACTTGTTAAGTTTGATATATCTAATAGAAATCAAAGAAAATACAGTTAAATATAGTAATCTACACAAGATTGGTCTTCTATAGATATTTAAATTAGGAAAAAATAATTTGACAGTATTTACATGACATATGCCATGAAACTAGAGAGAAAATGTATAGAACTGGTCTAAATAGAGAACAGAAGAATTATGAGGCCTTAGCATTGAAGCAAATGAAGTTTAAATTTTGAAGGGATAACAAGGAAAAACTAAAGGAATTTAAAAGCAGCAGCTTGTAAGACAGGAATAAAATCAGGGCTGTGTGATATTACGAACTCAAAGAGGGAAGGAGTGCCTAAAATATAGGCCCAGTAAAAGGCCTGAATATTGACGATTAGAATTAAGACAATGGGATTCATGTTTATCTTGATGAGCAGTTTGTGTAAAGTGGTATGGGGGAAAGATCTCTGTTGTGAATTAAGTAAAGGTTGGGATCCTAAGATTGAATACAAAGCAAGACAGGCCTCTCTCACTACTCTTGCTCAATAGTGGACTAAAGATCCTAGCCAGTACTTGGCTAACAAAAAGGAATAATAAATAAATAAAAATAAAACTTCTTAAGATGGAAAAATTACCTGCATATGAAATCCAAAAAACTGAAAGTGTCTTAAATAGTTAGTAGAATTTAAATTCTATCAAGGTCCTTAGGAAAACAAAGAAATCAGATTATCAAGGACCCAGCAGTTATTGGTAGTAATGGATTTAAAGATGAGTTAACCTAGTGTTTGTTTTTTTAAGACGTGTACTTCAGAAGGAGAAAGAGAACTGAACACATGAATAGGCTAACAACAACAACAACAACAGCAAATAAAACAGTACAAATTCAGTTAAAATCAACAGATTTTCATATATAACAAGTTCTAAAAAATTTGGAATCAAGGTGCTTATGGGAGAGAAATGAAAAGGTTGTTCCTTGGAAAGTGGGATGCTTAAAACTGAGATTAGCATATAGGTACAATTCTTAGTAATGACAAAAATCACTGGTGACACAGTATAGAAGAAAAGCTCCCTGAAAAATTCAAGGACTGAGAAGCTTTGACATAGAGGTGAGTGAAGTCACTCAGTCATGTCTTTGCAACCCCATGGACTGTACCCTACTAGGCTCCTCCATCCATGAGATTTTCCAGGCAAGAGTACTGGAGTGGGTTGCCATTTCCATCTCCAGGGGATCTACCCAACACAGGGATTGAACCCAGGTCTCCCGCATTTCAGGCAGATGCTTTACTGCCTGAGCCATAGAGGTATATAAACATAAATATTGAAATTATCAAATATTATCACAGGAATATTTTAATTAATATGTTGAGTAACCATGATATCTTTAGCTGATTATAAAAAGTAGGAAAAATTATAGGATATACTTTGCTTTTCAAAAAACTAAAATATAGGTGCTTATTGGAAAAAATTAGTGAGAACAGAACCAGAGAGAATGCGCTGATATTGAGTGGAAGTACTATTACTTTACCCACCCTGATCTCTTTAGTGACCTCAAGAGAATGGTGGAATTCATGCAAAGGTTAAGAGGCAACTGTATAAATGGAATCATTAATTTGCAGAAAAACATTAAAGTGTTTCAGATATTTGAATAAGCTAGGACAATGAATTTTCTTAATACATTGCATTTTAATTCTATATTCTTGAAAGGCAAGAATATTGGAGAGCAAAATTGTTTATTTTTATGAGGATATTATTAACTATGGCATTTTTTGCTAAGACCTTAGGGAATGAATTTTTTTAAAATCTTGTTTAAACTTTATCTTGTTTTGTCCCTTGATTTGCTTAAATATATCTGAATAAATATGTTTCATATTCCTTAGTCATATATATGGAAACTAAATTTCTCTAGCTGAGGATAAAACAGCGTTCTGCTATTTAAATTATTTCTTAAAATTAATTCAAATAATATATATTTATATAACTTAATCTCTCATGTAAGTATATTTTGCTCAGTCATGTCTAACTCTTTGCAACCCCATGAACTGTAGCCCACCAGGCTCCTCTGTTCATGGGGTTCTCCAGGTAAGAATACTGGAGTGGATTGCCATGCCCTTCTCCAAATATTTCACCCAATATAAATATGGACACAATGGTATTTTATACAATCATTTCTGTTGGATTAATTGATTTTGACAATAGCATAGAAAATTAATAATACCAATAGTTATCCATTGCTGAGGCACTGTAAGGAGGGTTTTTTCATATATAAATTCTGTAAAGATATTTAGAATTCAAAAAAAAACCTGTGAAAGACTCCATTTTGATCCCCACTTCACGTATGAGGGAATTGAAGCATAGAAAATGTAAGCCACATGTCTAATGTCAAAGATTTAAGTAAAGGAGCTGGGATTTGAACCTTAGGATCTTGGTTCCAGATGCCATGTTATTAACTACTACATTAATTTATATTACAGATTACCCAATACCCCAAATTGCATATTTAAGCTGGTTACAAAAAACGAATTCTTCAACTGTCATCAAAAGTCTTATTTTTATTTATGCTTTTATGATTAGTTACATTAGTGAAATATCTTTCCCAATGCACAGATTATTGGGGAAAAAATAAAACAGAAGGCAATTTATATGTCTCAGGTCCCCAGCAGTTTTGCTTCAGACAATACACATGGAGATGAATATAAGTTATTTAATTTTGGAGCATAAGCAACAAAATTTGAAAGTAAAAACAGTAACAAAACTAATTTGAAAATGTATTTGTCCATTGTCTAGCAAAATGGAAAGTTTTGAATTTAATTTTCTAAACATCAAGGTTCAAACTGTAGTTCTTTCAGCAACTAACTGAATAATACCACTAGAGAAGTGAAGTTAAATTTCTAGGCTTCTATTTCATCTGCACAATAAGGGTAATGATACTTCCCTTATAGAAATTATTGTTAATTGAATAAAATTAGGTATTTGGGATACCTAGACAGAGACTGGCTCATTGTGAGCATTCAGTAAATGTCAATGGCATACTCTATCTGATCTTTAAACAAAAAGCTTTCCTGGGTGGAGGGACAGGAACAAAACTTTTATTATAAATTAAGATTTGCATGAAATATTTAATAGAACTATCCTGCAATATTGTCATTTGACCCATATTTCCAAATTACAGTGTCAAGCTAAGCAATATGTAAACAGTACAAGTAGAAATTTGAAAAACATTTTTAATTTAATCTCAGTTGCTATTCTTGCAGTTTTATCTTTTAAGTCTTAGATTATATATAGGAGACTCTTACAAAAACTAAAATTCTAAGAATATCTACTATACTTCAATATTCATTAAATATATCTTAAGTGAAGGATGCCTTTTTTAAATTATTTTTAAGCTTTGTGCTATGTAGTATTTCTTCTCTCGTAAAATGAAAGCAAAATGAATTTATGGAGTTTTGTTTTGTTTAATGCAGGATTTTCTTTTTTTTTTTTTGAAGATACACTTAGTGACAGCAGCAGATACCCCGTTATATTTTCATGGTCCATATCCATGCACAAGATAGAAAATCATCATTGGTTCTTAAGCAAATTGATGATAGAATTAAAAGTTAGGGAAAAATAATAATTCTTGCTTTTATAAATCCTTTATAACCTAAAAATCAGTAAAATCTGTTTAGTATAAAGTTTTAAGATGAATAAAAAAATAATTCAAGTGATTACTCTTTAAGTGTTCAATAACTTGAAATGCTGCCATCCTATTCTAGACTTTTGGAAATCAATACTAGAAATGAATCAGGCTGAAAGGGATTCATCTACTAAAGCTTTCTTCTGAATCCAGACAAAATAAGAAGAGTTATGTTATATATCACTGGAAAAGTGTCATGCAACATTGATTTACTATGTTACTGACAGCACTGAAAAAACAAATCAAACTACCGAAGAAATAGCAAAAAATGTACTCTAAAAACGTTCTTTGGATATCATTATTAGTCCTGGGTAAAATCATGAGGCAGAAAAGTATTAAAAGTAGGCATGAACCTCACTCAATTCTTTTGACCTCTTACCTTACAAAACTCTAAAAATTTCAGCTTATTTTAATATATCTATTATACATTTGTCACTATGAAATGCAGTTCTACTTATATTTATTGAAAACAAGGCTGAATGAATAAATGAGACAAACGTGTAGAAAATGTACTCTTTTGTAACAATGTAGCCTATGTAATTTGAGCATCCAATTCTTAAGCAATACTTTGAGAAGTCAAAGGTGAATTCTTTTTTCCTAAGCAACAGGTAAGATATTAAATACACATATTTTATACTTAATATAGAATAATAATTTTTTATCACAGCACAGGCCTTTCACATAAGCCAATTTGGCAGATATCTCATTCATTTTCTCCTTTTGCTTTATATCAAATTTTGATTAATATTTCATTGCAATATAATGGCATTCCTCTCCAAATAGCCACAGAGACTTTAATTTTATCCTATGATGGTGTTATGTCATATAATAGAGGTTCTTTGGTTATCCATAAATTCAAGACACATGTTATAATTAAAATTTAATTGAACAGTAGCCTAAGGTAAGTAAAAGGATTGGGATATATAATTCAAGTAATATGCCTTTTTTTTCCCCCTCTCTCATATGAGGTAAACTCATGGCATAAATGATAGCCAAATGAGATTTAATTAAATTGTTTCAGATTAAGAGGATATTTTCTATTGCCATTTAAGAACTGATATGTAAGTCTAAGAAATTAACATTCACCTAAAATATTTTTTAATAACTAAAAATCAGAAAGTCTACCACTCCTTTCCATAGCTGTATTTATCATTTCCTCTATACATGGAATATTTATGACTATGAGTCTAACAAGAAGATGAACAGATGCAAACTCAGATGCAGAATCGTGGTCATTTTTGAGAGAAGAGTCACAACTTCCTAAGAATTACTGCTTGGATTAAGAACACTTTGTTTCATAGAACATCAATTTCTAAGCTTTTAAAAGAGCAATTTCACAATCCTGAATGAGAACTCATGACTATTGGCCACCTTACAGAGACTAAGACCATGTGAGCAGGTATGGTGCCCAGTAGAAACTGTGATTTATCATGCTACTGTCAATAAATTACAGAAGACTTTGGGCCAAACAAATAGGAAGCCATGGTGGAGGCCCATTGTACAAGGCAGCCAAGTAACTGGAAAGCCAAACGTGTGCTGGGCTAATTTAATTTTTTAAAGCTGTAACTTAGTCCATGCCTTAGGGACACAATTTCTGTTTGGCAACATTTTCTGTGAAACTAAAACAGCTGCTCCACCTACCTCATATCAGATACTGTGCTATTTCAAGCAAACCTTTACCAAAAATAACAATCGTCAGACATGCTTTTCCACAAAACTTAGATTGAACAAAACAGATCATTGTGTCTCTATAGATTGAGGGTTGATACAAATTGTATTTGCTAATAAAATTACTGATATTCCTAGTAAGGTGAAGAAATCAAGCAAATTTCTAAAGATGCTAAAAATAATATATAACCATATATTTCAATAACATCATGTAAAAATTAGTTGGATGCATAAAGGGTAACAGATTAATAAATACACACCAATCCAATTTGGAACACTTTCAACCTTTTATAGTATAGAAGATTTCTAGAGTAATTAAAATAGTGGTTTATTAATGAAAATTTAACTACCATTATATTTTGCTATATTTAATTTTCATCCTCCTAACGAAAAGATAGTTTTACCAGAATACCTGGTTTGATATTTAAAACATTGAGTGTACTTTTCATACTCCTTTGGGTTTTTCAGCACATTGATTCTGATTCTAAATCAGAAACTGCTAAAGGACTAGCCAGTATATATTTGAAAAGAAACTCACCAATTTTGACAATGAAAATACGACATATTTATCTATTCATCATAGTGCATAGAAGTCAGCAAAATTCAATATGGTAGCTGAAGCAGGACTTGTTTTGCTTTGTTTCCCAATGTTAAATGCCAGCTCCTCTTTTGTAATCTGAGCTTTTAATCTTACAAAGATAGAATGAACATACTAAACAGGATAAGGCATGCATGACTTAGTATTTTTCCATGAATGTCAGCTGGAATCAATATTACTTAAGCACAAAGCATATTCGACAGCACAGTCTTATATGCCTCAGGAACAGAAAGGCTACAAGACCTCAGCAGAAGCTGAAGGTCAGGATGTAAAGAAACCTGTATCTAGGGTTCAGAAAATGCATAAAAAAATGCTAGAAGGCAAATTCTCTAGCTTCTGGCTAAATTCAGTGAGATGTCACAGTCCAGATGAATCAGGTTTCAGGAAGTAGGATGAATGTCAAACGGCTTATGCCAAAGAGCAGCTTGTTCTTGGAGCATGCTTAAGGCCATTTTGTTCAGAGATTTCAGAGAGGGAACAACCTGCAATTGTAACTCTGAAAAGCCCACTAAAAATCATTAAAAAAAAAAAAAGATCTTTCAGATACATTGAATTATACAAAATGACTGACTAGGCCTGAAGCTTCCTGAAAAACTTTTTTTGTTGTTAGAAAATTGTTTCAAGAGCAGAATGACTGAGAATAAGTCCATGTAGCATTCTGAGCCAAAGTTAGCAGATGTCTTCTTATCTTAAATGTTACATGAACAACAAGGAAAACAGACTAAAGCATATGGACTTGACAAAATTCAGAGTTGGGTTTAAAGTGAAACATACAGTGGCCAGTTTTAGTTTTGACTATACCTTCCTTCCAAATAATATGACTGACAGCTACATGCTCGGTTGGCCACAGACATTCAGTCAGTCACGACAGCCCTTCCAGTGCTGCCAAGATGACTTCTATGGTTCCAAGTGGCAACACCACAGCTATCACATTAGTACCATGCTTTCAGTGCTCATATCACCCGACATTAGCTACACTGATGTTCCATCTGTCAGAGACATATCTGGCACCTGAATAATAAATGATGCTCTATTAGCATGGCTTAACAGAGTAACAATTAATAGCCACCATCTGTTTATTAAAAGCAAAGAAATTTGTCTAAACCTTGGCAAAAATCTTGCTTTGTAAATATTTTCTACCAGTGAATTGGGTCAAAAATATTACAACAAATCTTATTTAAAATAGATGTTTTTAAAGGAACAAAATACTTTATCAAATATGATGTTCCTTTACAATATAATATATTCTGTAAAAAAGTGTTTAAGTAACAATTATATTTGGTGAGAGAATCACAAATGCTTGTTCATGAAGTAGAAGGGAAGAAAATATTGTAGACACAAAAATAAAGATCATCCATATATAGAAATAATAGTCTTCCCTTGGTTCCCGCAGATTAGTATCCATAGGGGGTCCTAGAACGAAACTCCAAGGATGCTCAAGTTCTTTATGAAAAATGGAGTAGTTCTGTGTGTGTAGAATCTGTAGATTCAGGTGGTTTACTGTGTGCATTACATATTACATTAAAAGTCACAAGAAATCTGAACTCTTTACAACATAAAATATAATCTTTCAGAGGAAAACAAGTTTAAGAGAACAACAACAAAAAGAAACTTCTGCTCAAAATCCTTTCCCTATTTACAGTTACTAACTAGACTCCCCCAACCTTTTACCTAGTTATTAAAGAAAGAAATTATAGAAGGAAACCAAAATCTGTAAGTGAATAAATGGGGAAACTGGAGGTTGGTGAAGTCAGATTTCTATAGATATATAACTTAAAGAACTTAAAAATGTCCCCATTGCTTTTTCATGTAAGACACAGAAAGCAAATATGCTGAATTAGAAATGTTCTTAAGAAGTTATCTATATATTTTCAATTTAGGGTGACAGATATATAATTTCATTTTTATTCCAAAGAGAATAACTTTCTCAATGATACGTGTGTGGGATTCTCTAGGCAAGAACACTGGAACAGACTGTCATACCCTACTCCAGCTGCTGCTGCTGCTGCTAAGTCGCTTCAGTCGTGTCCAACTCTGTGTGACCCCATAGATGGCAGCCCACCAGGCCCTTCCATCCCTGGGATTTTCCAGGCGAGAACACTGGAGTGGGTTGCCATTGTCAGCAGAGTTACGTCTCCACTTTTCAATACACTGTCTAGGTTTGTCACTGTGTTAGGTCTGATCTGATATATCACACATACTGTGGGATTATTTCCATTCAGCTGATAATGCACATATGGTTCCTACTTCCTGTCATTTACAGGGCACCAAGATGTGGATACACTAAAACTGAATCTAATTTTATACTAATAATTTTAACTCATGTCATTCAGTAGGGAACTTAGTTTCAGGTAGGATTTCCAGGTATTTTTGAAACAATAAATCTTTTTTAAACTTGTTTTTCAGTTTTATAACAACTAGAATGAATTTTAAACTTAAATGTTTTAATTTATTAATATAACACTTTAAAACATATCTTCATGAGTTAGCTTTTCATAACTTAAAATAATTTAAAATTCCAATTTTAACAAATAATGTATTATCTACTGTACAGAACCATTTGTTCTCTATAAGCAACTTTCTTTATATTCTACCATATCATTGAAAAAAAATCTGGTAAATAGTGCAAAATCAATAATAAAATCTAATATCATAACCTCAGGGTCCTCTCCCCAGGTTTAAAACAAATCCATTCATCAGTCTTCCAGGTATAATTAATCAACCAGTAACT
Organism: Antilocapra americana; assembly: GCA_007570785.1. Classification (NCBI taxonomy): domain Eukaryota; kingdom Metazoa; phylum Chordata; class Mammalia; order Artiodactyla; family Antilocapridae; genus Antilocapra; species Antilocapra americana. The sequence goes on along the minus strand of ML664168.1, from coordinate 3,145,427 downwards.
ATAATGTTACACATAAATGAACTATCATCTATCTCCTAGAATGAAATATTATGAAACTTTTCCTGAATCACACAAATATATAAATGAAATAAAATCTTGACATTATGAATTTAAACTTGCTGTTTGCCTTCTACATGTCATTATTTTCCTTCCAAATGCTACCACATCATCTATTATATTAGCTGTTCTAAAATTTTTTTTCAGCAGTAAACATTTAATAAATCTGGAACTTTTGGAATTCATCTTTTCCCCCTTTAGTATTCCATGTATCATCTGTTGTGTCTCAGGCAATTTCCTCCAACTTAAACATACCTAATTTTTTTTTCCTTTTTACTTGTATATAACATAATTATAGCAGATAATACTTAATTCAGTAGTAGTGACTAACAATCTCCCATGGAAAGAGGAGCCTGGCATGCTTAAGTTCACGAGTTCACAACATTAGACATGACTTAGCAACTAAACAACAACAGCATTTTATTTGGATTACAGAGTAAGGAGAGCTATAAACATCTTGATCCAAGTCTTTAACCAAATATACAAGCATAACTGTGTGGCATCATTTTTCCCTTTCTTATGGAAATCACAGAAATTCAAAATGAATAGGGGAAAAGTCCCAAAGTTACATGCCCAGTATAAAAATCTGACAGATATAATCTATGTTTCATAGTTTAGGCCATATTTACCAAAGCAAATTGGGCAGAATAGATTTTTGAATTGAAATTAGGCAGAAGTTCTTGAAAAAGTAAGGAAAAAAGTTCACCAATATCAAGAAAGATCAGCCACGAAAGTTCCCAGAAAACAACAATCAAACCATTAAAGGAACAGAGTCTATCATGAAATGCAAAACTACGGTATAATTGCAATATGGCTTCTTAGAACAAGGATTGAGAAAGTTTATTGACTGAAATAGTTCTGGATCTATTTTGGGTCAGAAAAGCAGAACAGCCAGGGCCACACGAAGAAATTCATAGACAAACCATGTGTGCAGGAAAGAGTCCTTCTGTAAGAGTACAGGAACAGAATATCTTAGATTCAATTGTGTTTTTTTCCTCCAAAGAATCATACAAATGGTTGACCAAGGAATTTAATTCCATTCAAAGACAATGAACATAAAACAGAACTGTTCAAGAAATAAATATTTAATATGTCTAAGTCTTTCGTCATTAGTTTAAAATTTTGTCAATTTTTATCTTTTAAAAAATCTGGAGGAAAATAAACAGTATGCTCATTTTCACCACTCTTATTCAATATAGTAGCAGAAGTTTTAGACAGAAAAATTAGGCAAGACAAAGAAATGAACAAGCGTCCAAATTGGAAAGGAAGAAGTTAATTTAGTTATGTGCATATAACATGATTTTGTATATAGAAAAATCCCCCCAATCCAAAAATCTGTTGGAACTAATCAATGAATTCAGTAAAGTTGTAAGATACAAAATCAACACACAAAAAACAATTGCATTTCTACAACCTAGTAATGAAATTCCTGAACAAAAAATAAAGAAAACTATCCTATTCAAAATAACATAAAATTATTAAAATATCAAGGAAAAAAATTTAACCAAAGCAGTGAAATATCTGTAAGTGAAAACTTTGTACAAAGAAATATGATGGTGAAAACTCCAAGACATTGACAAAGAAATTGAAGATACAAATGGAAAGACATCTAGTACACCTGAATTGGAAAAAATAATATTGTTAAAATGTCCATAATAACCAAAGTCATCTATAGAATAAATGCATTCCTATACAGATTCAGTGTGTTCGCTATCAAAACTTCAATGGCATTCTTCACTGAAAGAGAAAAAATAGTTCTTGAATTCATGTGGAATCTTAAAGACACTAAATACCCAAAATATTTAAAAGATAATAAAGCTAGGGGTACTATACATTCTGATTTCAAACTATATCACAAAGTTACAGTAACTGAAACACTATAGTACTGGCATGAATACAGACACAGCAGTCAATGAAACAGAACAGAGAGCCCAGAAATAAACCCATGCATGTACATGCAGTTAACTAAAATGGACAAGTCTGCCATTAACACTGAATAGAGAAGAATAATCTTCCCAATAAATATGCTTGGAAAACTGTATAAATACATGCAGAAAAAAATTTGTCCTCTATCTTATATCATTAACAAAATTTACCTCAAAATGTACCCAAAACTTAAACTTAAGACCTGATACCATTAAACTCTTGGAAGAAAACATATGAAAGATCCTCAATATTGGTCTTCACAATGAATTTTTTGAGTGTTATACCTAAAACACAAACAACAAAAAGTACAAATACACAAATAGGACTATACCAAACTCAAAAATCTTCTGCACAGCAAAGGGAAAATAAAATATAAAGACAACAAACAGAATGGAAGACAATATTTGCAAACCACATGTAAGTGTTTAATATCCAAAATATATAAAGAACTCATACAAGTCAATAACATAAAAAACAATTTCAAAATTGGCACAGAAACTAAACAGACATTTTTCCAAAGAAGATATATAGATGACCAACAGGTATACGAAACACTGTTGAACACCATTAATCATTAAGGAAATACAAATTAAAGGCACAATGAGATATTACCTCAAACCCGTTAGAATGGTTAACATCAAGGAGATAAATGAAAACAAGTGATAGAAAAGATGTGGAAAAAAAGGAACCCTTGTACACTTTTGAAGGTAATATAAGTGATTCAGCCATTACAGAAACAATATACGGGTTCTTCAGAGAGTTAAAAATTGATCTCTCATATGATCTAGCAATTTCAATTCTGGGAATATATCAAAGGAAATGAAAACAAGATATCAAAGAGATATATGCACTCCCATGTTGACTGCATTATTATTCACAATAGCGAAGACATAGAAACATCCTAAGTGCCTTTTATCAGATGAAAAAAGAGTCTGTGGTATGCACACATACATATATAATGGAATATTATTTAGTCATAAGAAAGACACTCTGCCACTTGCAACAACATATATGGACCTTGAGGACATTATACTTAGCGAAATAAGTCAGACAGAGAAAAAGAAATACTGTATGTTATCATTTATATGTGGAATATAAAAATGACAAAGTCATAAAATCACAGTACAATGACTGTTACCAGAGGCTACAGGGTGAGGGGATACAAAAGATAGCATTTAAGGGTACAAAAATGCAAAAAGTAATACATCAGATCTAAAGATATACTGTACAGTTTAGTAAATATAAACATTATTATAAACCTGCTAGGAGATTAGATCTTAATGATAATGATCACTAGAAACAAATAATTATGTGACATCATAGAGGTGTTAATAATTGCTATAATACAATCATATTACAACATATGAAATACCAAAATATTTTGTTATATATTAAAAGAAACACAATAGGATTATAAAAGATTTTTCTCAACACCTTTGAGATATAATTAACATATCATATGATTGACCTGTTCTAATTATAAAGTTCAACGTCTCTTTCTAGATTCACAATGTTTTGTAGTTATCACCATAATTAATTTTTTTTAAATATTTGATTACCTCCAAATAAAACTGCACCCATTAGTAATCACTCCCACTTTTCCTGCTCTGGTAGTTTTTCCAGTCATTTCCCTAATCTAATTTCTGCCTCTAGACTTGCTTATTCTTGACATTTTTCACACATGGAATCATAAAATATGAGGTCTTTTAAAACTGACTTCTTTAACTTAAAAATTTTCAAAAATTATCTATGTAAGTAACATGATCACTGATTCACATTTTTTAGATGCTGAGTAATATTCCATTATATAAAATATATATTTTATTTGTCCATTCATCATTTTATGTATATTCAGGTTCTTTCCATTTGGGGACAAATACAAAGTTTTAATTTGCCTTTCTCTATACTTAACTGAAAAAATTGATAATACATATTTAAATATAAAAAAGCTAAAATTATTAATTCAAACTTAATTGAATTGCCTTCTTAAAACAGTGAATGATCATCTTTTAAAGTGTTGATAAAATAGTCACAATAATTGACCATCACCTAATCTCACCATATTCAGTAATTTTATAAACAGATTGAGTACAGACATTAATATATGCTTCCATATATTTACTTCCAGTAAAGTCTGAATTAAAAAAAAATACTTTAACTTTTGCTAATTAAAAAGTATCAAAATTTCCTTGTATCAAAGATAATAGATATTGATGTTAAAATTAAAAACACAAACATTAAGTACCCAGAACTATGTGATAAGATAAAGTACTTCTCAGAGGTAAACAGAAAAAAGTGATAGAATTAATACTTAGATTTATAAAAGAATGACAATAATTAAATTAAGCACCTCACCAAACGTTTAGAAAAAAGACATCAAAAAAAATAGGAAAGTCAAACACACAATAGGGTTAAAATTAAAAATTATATTATATGGAAAATACTAGAAATCTAGACAAAGAAATAAAAGAGAAAAAAATTCCACACATTTTGGCTTTTAAAAAGTCATTGAAAATTATAAACTGTTTCAAGAAAAATTTAATGCAAAAATGCCAATAAACATTGATAAATTTAAAAGTGACACAGAAACAGAGAGGTACCAGTATTATTTAAATTTTGTAATACTCTGAAAAATATTTGAAAACCAAAAAATTAAATTATTTTCTAGGAAATAGTTTATTTAAGCATATTTTAAAAAATAAAAACAGACTAAAAAATATGACTTTTTATAGGTGGAATATATAATTTTTTCAATTAATAAATATATGAATAAATTTTTTAAAAATATTAAGTTCAATTAAGTGTAGATTTAGATGGTTTTGCAGATGAATACTACCAAATGTAAAAAAGATCAATCTATCTTTGTTAAAAGCTATCGATGTTAAAAGTAAAAGAATGTTCTGTCTCAATTACAAATTGGCACTTGCCATTTACCTCTACAAGGGTTAAGTCATGTGCTGCTGTAGTTGCTGACTTTCAAACCTGCTGGAAGGAGTTCAGGGTGAAGAGCAGAAATGAGGCACTCTGCTGGGGGAAAAACTGACAGAACAGGTCTTCAGATAGGTAGATATTTTCAGGAGCTGATTTCATGAGCCCAATTCTTGTATCTCCTCATATCTAGACAAGCACTAAAATCCTTCATGGTTGACAACTATTCCTTGTGGCTAGCCAAAGCTTCACAGGACTAGCAATAACCTTCTAAAAGAACACGTGCTTCATTGCATGTACTCTGCATTCACCAAAATCTCATATATATTGTCCTTCCCCACTACCTCTTTGGAGCAGTTCCTCAGAGCTATCTGAGGTGCTGTCTTCTGGGTTGCAGTCTTCATGTTGCCCCAAATAAAACTCAAATTGCAACTCTCACTTTGTGTGTGTGTGTGTGTTTTTTTTTTAAGTTGATGGTTCTTAATAAACATCAATCTGCCTCCACGTCTTTCTATCAGTCCCAATCCTGTTTACAACTTCATGCTTAATTCTTGTGTGTGTGCACAGATATATACAAACACACACAAAGAACAAATTCACTCATGAGTATGTTCAGAAGAATCTTAAGTAAAACATCAGTACGTAGGAAAGAATAAGCTACATTCAGTTCAGTTGCTCAGTCATGTCCGACTCTTTGCGACCCCAGGGACTGCAGCACGCCAGGCCTCCCTGTCCATCACCAACTCCCGGAGTTTACTCAGACTCATATCCATTGAGTCGGTGATGCCATCCAACCATCTCATCCTCTGTCGTCCCCTTCTCTTCCTGCCCTCAATCCTTCCCAGCATCAGGGTTTTTTCCAATGAGTCAGTTCTTTGCATCAGGTGGTAAAAGTATTAGTAGCTACATTGCAGTTTTTTAAAACTCACCATTTGGTAATACTGCTTTCATAATGGTGAGACCAGACCAGAGAAACCCAAGATTACACAAAGGAATTAATAGTGTTGAAATAAATTTCTAGGCCCAAGATAAGCTGCTGCTGTCCAGAGTGCTGAGTCAGCAAGTCAAAACTTACAATCAACACTTGTGTTCTTGTTAACACTCTGCCTGACCAGAAAGGCAATACATACAGCCAAATGATCCCCAAGATGCCAAGCCAACCCTGGGCCCTACATTTCTTTGCTCAGTTCCTCTTCCCCAAAGAAGGTTGACTATGTGACCCCAGCCCATCAGATATATTTTTCTCTTGTTTCTTATCCTGTAAAATCTTCCTGCTTTCTCCTCCATTTTGCCATTCTCCAATTGGAGACAGTCCCTTTCGCGAAGAGTTGAAGTTTGTTTGTATCACCTAAATTTCAACAACAGTCTCATGAACATTCATTTTTCAGTGATGATACTCACTTACTGAATATTCATACTGCAAACACTGATTTTTAGGATTTAAAACCAGAGCTCCAAATTGGAATTACTGCTAGCAGTTTTTTTGTTTGTTTGTTTGTTTGTTTGCTTGTGTGTTTGGGGTTTTATGTGTGTGGCATCACTGCATTCTGAAAAGTAAACTGATGTTTGATATCTACAGGCACTGAGTGATAAGATGACACAGAAATGTTAAAAATATTGTACAAAATCATGTAGAATCTTGGAATCACAGACTTACCATTTGGAAGTAACCTCTTGGAACAGCAAGATCTAAGCATTTCAGTGCATCTGCAGCAATTCCTCCAGTGTCTGAGATTCGGGCTTTTATAATGAGATCATTCACAGCTGTTTTCAAATTTGAGTGCGTATCAAAAAGACCTGGGTGGCTTGTTAAAACATATTGTTCAGCCCCACCACCAGGGTTTATGCTTCCTAGATTCCAAAGAAGTCTGAGAACTTACATTTCTAATGTGTTTCCAGGTGATGATAATGATATTGCTCCTGGATGGCACTTCAAGAGGTAAACAATGGCAGTTATTGACACAGCCAGAAGTCTTCTTTCTTCAAGCATATGCAGGTTCTATTACTTCTCTCTCTCTTTTACCCATTGAATTTTTATATGTATTATTCCTTTATAGCAAAAGAATGCTTGTCCATCACTACAACAAATGTGTTGTGTTAGAAAATTATTATATTGAAATATAGAGTAGGACCATGTTTCTAAAATAAACTATATTTATGTAAAAAGAAAAATATATAAATCCTCCAAATTCAATAGTTGAACATGACAAAAGATTATTTTTCACCTACTCTGCATGACCATCAAGGAAAAGCTTGTTTGTTTGTTTTTTCCTCACCGCTGACACAAGCTACTTGTGTGCTCAGTCATGTTCTACTCTTTGACTCCATGGATTGTATAGCCTGTGAGGCTCCTCTGCCCATGAAATTTTCCAGGCAAGAAAACTGGAGTGGGTTGCCATTCCTTCTCCAAGGGATCTTCCTGACCCAAGTATTGAACCCATGTCTCCTGCTTTGCAGGCAATTTCTTAATCTTCTGAGCCATCAAGGAAGCCCCCATGACACATGCTATAGAAGAAAGTATCATTGACAATATTGTCAGTCATTGAGAAGGAATGGAATGTAAAAAAATGCACAGTGGCTCTCAATGTTTCCATCTAGAAGTGGCATTTTTCACCCCCACTCATTTTATTTTCTAGAGAAAGTTATTTGACCACAGTTAAAGTGTTGAACATCATTTGTGATGCATCTCAAAACAGTTCAGCCGTCTATTTGGCTTTGACTTTTGCTGTGCTGAAATAACTGTATTCTTACAGTTTTATACTATCATGGCTTAGTAGCATGTTGTATATTTTTCTTTCCATATCATTGAAGTGAAAATTTGGAGGAGAGCTCATGCAGTCATCCAGGAATATGCAAAAACCCATGACTGAAAAATGGTAATATCCACTGTATCAATCTTTGACCAACAAGGGATTAAAATAACCCTCTTCTTTTCAGACAGTCAATACCATGTTTGATTCTGCATGATTTCTCAGAGTTTTGCCGAGAGATTGAGTTCAAATTTCCATTGAAATAATAGCTCAATAATTCATCATGGATTGACTTCCTCATCTTTTTGTTTACTTGTTTTATTCTTCCCAGTTTCCTCTTTCCTATTCACTGAAATTACTTCCCAAAGTAGAATATCTGCATATAAACCCATCACTCAAGCTCTGTTAAGAACTAATTTCAAGTGTTAGGAAAGTACATTTGTACAATATGCCAGAAGAAAGCAAGCCAGAATTATTTGTTGAACATCATTGATAACTATAGATAGTAAATTATTGATAGAGACACATCAAAAATAAATATTTTAACACAGTGAGATTTGTGCAAGGAATGAAAATTCAGGTAAATATTTAGAAAACTATTGATATAAATTATGTGCTTAATAAATGTTACCTGAACATATTATTTTAAAAGATCAAAAGATAAAATATACCCAGTAATCTACACAGATGATGAAAAAGTGTTTACAAACCAATTGTAAAACCATTAATCAGAATTATTATGATTGGATAAAAATATTCTTTATATGATAATTTATGTATGTGCTAAGTCACTTCATTGTGTCTGACTCTTCACAACCTTATGGACTATAGCCCACCAGGCTCCTCTGTCCATGGAATTTTCTAGGCAAAAATACTGCAGCGGGTTGCCATGTCCTTCTCCATCTGGGATCTTCCCCACCTAGGGATCAAACCTGCGTCTCTTATGTTTCTGGCACTGGCAGGCTGATACTACAGCTTTACCTCAATTATAAAATGGATATCATACATAATGGGAAAATATACTGGAATTGTCACTAAAGCTAAAAACAAAACAAATGCATTCACCAATGCAGAAAGAGAAGGAAGGATGCAATAATTATAAAAAATGAAGGAAGGAGATAAAAACAATATTTGCACAAATAATACACCACAATACATGAAAGGAAAAAGCAAAAAACTATTAAAAACAATTAGGAAACTATAACAAGTCAATTGTATACATGACAACTATGTTCATGCATATGAAGAACAACATGTAGGAAATATCACAATAATAAATAAAATATAATATTTTATGAATAAATTTAAAGAAAAATGCTAGACATGTATTATAATAAAACAAAAATAAGACTACTTACTATAGACACAAAGGAAGAGTTGGCACAATGAATATATGTAACATATTCTTTCTAGGCAAAAGCAAAAAGAGTTAACCTGAAATTATCCATCATACCATGGTAAATTACAAACTGGTTTAAGCTTCAAGTTTAAAAAAATTAAATCAAAAAGATTGGACTATTTCTTTGAAAACATGGACAAAAGAAGGCCTTTATAAATCTAATTCAAAATCTATAACTAAATATAATACAATAAAAGATTGACAAATTTAATTTTTAAATAAAAATCTTCATTAACACAGACAATGAACATACACATCATAACCAAAATCACAACGCAAAAGGCAAATCAGGAAATACTGCATCTCCTACCTTAGATAAAAGACCTGTATTTTTTAATACATGAAGAAACCTAGAAATCAACCCCCCCAAAAAAAAAATTGGAAAGGACATAAACAGTGATGAAATTTTTTTAAAATGATCATTTACATATATGAAAAGATGCTTAACCTCCCTCATAAAAGTTACTGTTTTCTTCTATCTGGTTGGTATATCTGAGTGTCTTTCACTTTTACACTTGGCAAGTCTTTGGGGAAGGAGCTACTCATACTTTGCTCATGGGAGTATAAACTAGTACAAAAGCATTGGATTAATAGTAATAGTCACATGACTTTTGATCCAACAATTCTGAGTATTCATCCAAGTGATGTATTTGCAGATGGTGTATATAGAGATATGTCTGGTCCCGCCACTTCATGGCAAATAGAGGGGGGAAATGATGGAAACAGTGACAGACTTTATTTTCTTGGACTCTCTCTAAAATCACTGCAGATAGTGACTGCAGCCATGAAATTAAAAAATGTTTGCTGCTTGGAAGAAAAGCTATGACAAACCTAGACAGTGTATTAAAAAGCAGAAATATTATTTTGCCTACAACGGTACAAATAATCAATGCTATGGCTTTTTCCAATATTCCTATAAAGAAGGGAGAGCTGGATAATAAAGTGAGCAACAAAGAACTGATGACTTCGAACTACGGTTTTAATGTGGGAGGGTAAAAAGAGAATGGAATACCATTTTGGTACTGGAGATGAGGTACTTGTGTTTAATAAAAGGGGAAAAAAGGATTTTAGAATAAAAAAAATTAAAAACCATTATTAACCTATTGAAATTAGAATATTAAAATTTAACTATTTTATTTAACATTTCTTACTCCCTGCCTCTTTCTTCTGTTGCAAGATAGACTCTTTGCCCAATATACCTTTAATCTTTCTTCCCTTTTGAGTCTCAAGGACCTAAACAATATTTTCTATACCTACAGGAAGTCCAATAATCATTTAAGGTTCTAATAATATTGTACTCACCATTTTATGATTTTATGCAAAATAGCCCAACTCCTTTTTATCTCAAACTTTTCATTGCAGACAATGCCTTTCCTTTAATAACCAAAGGGTGATGAATGTATTGTATCAAACAAAGTCATCTACCTTTAGTTTCCACTATTAGAGATACAAAGTACTGGCCATGTTTTGAAATAAACGTTTTTCTTTCATTCTTCCAACACACTGTTTGAGTCTCAGGGATTTATTTGGATGACTCACTGGTTTGTACTTTAATAATTCCTTTTCTTCTCTGCTCTTAAAACAGTTTAAAAAGAAATTCTAGCCATAGAAACATGCTTATTTTCTGAACTTACATGATACTTTTTTTCTGATGTCAACACAAAAGGAAACATCTGCCTTATTTTCAAAGCAATGATCTTCAAATATCTTCTATAAATATTAATGTATTGTAATGGACTCATAGTACATCCACCATATATTCCAGCTCCCCTCCCCCATACCCACCCACTTACTATTTGTATGAACATGGAAAAGTTATTTAAACTTCAAGTTTCTCATTTTCTTCACCACAAAATAGATAAAACAACTCAAGGGCTGACATGAGGATTAAATTCTTCCTTAACGGCTCTGACACCCTCTACCAAGATGAGCTTATGTTTGACACTCTAAACTTACTTGATCATTCAACTACGCTTTTAATTGTGATCATTTTCAGACACCCTGTGACAGGCACCATCCTACAGTCACCCTTCTTATTTTGTTCATGCTCTAACACTGCAATTTTGGCCTATTTTTCTCTTCCTACAGTCTCCATCTTGGATGCTTAACTTTGATGTGAAGCATACAGTGGTTTTAATATTAAATTGTTCAGTTTTAGAAGAGAAGACAAAGAGGAGGAATAATTTACAGGATTTGAAACACTTGTTTTCATTATTACTCCATGGGCAATATTTTTGTAATTTTTTTTTACTCGGTTATTTAAAAGTTTGCTTAATTGAAAACATGTGAAAATGTTCCATATACTTTTTGTTATTTATTTTCAATCTAATCCCATTGTCATCAGAGGCTATTCTCAGCATTACTGCAATACTTTGAAATCTACCAGGGCCTTCTTATGCCCTATGGACTTACTTTGAATGTCCCACATGCCTCTGCAAAATAAAGTGTATACTATATGTGGTGAGTGTAATGCAGTGTGAATGCCATTATGTTCATTCTATTTATAGAGCTTTACAATTTCCTAAACATTCAGTGATTTTTATTAACTCCACCTACACATGTATTTATTTCTTTCTCTGTTTCTCTCCATTTCTACATCTTGTTTTATGAAGAAGAGAGAAGTTAACATTTTTATTTATTTTAAATAATCTGATTACATCATTAGAACTATGTTTATTTCTCACAAATATCTTTGTTTTGACACGTACTTTTTCTGACACTAGTAAGACAATCCATAACGCTTGTCCAGAAGAAGTGGCAAGAACTATACAAAAAAGATTTTAATGACCCAGATAACCATGATGGTGTGATCACTCTCCTAGAGCCAGAAATCTTAGACTGTGGAGTCAAGTGGGCCAGAGGAAGTATCACTATGAACAAAGCTAGTGGAGGTGACAGAATTATAGCTAGATATCCCAAATCTTAAAAGATGATGCTGCAAAGTTCTGCATTCAATATGCCAAAAAATTTGGAAAACTCAGCAGTGACCACAGGACTGGAAAAGGTCAGTTTTCATTTCAATCTCAAAGAAGGCCAATGCCTAAGAATATTCAACCTACACACAAAATTACACTCAGGTAACATGCTGGTAAAGTAATGCTTAAAATTCTCCAAGATAGGCTTCAACAGTATATGAACCAAGAACTTCCAGATATTCAAGCTGGATTTAGAAAACCAGACAAACCAGAGATCAAATTGCCAACATTTGCTGGATCATAGAAAAAGTGAGGAAATTCCAGAAAAATGTCTACTTCTGCTTCATTGACTATGCTAAAGTCTCTGTCTGTGTGGATCACAACAAACGATGGAAAATGAAGAGATGGGAATACCAGACTACCTTATCTGCCTCCTGCAAAACCTGTATGCATGAAAAGAAGTAACAGAATCAAATGTATAACAACAGACAGGTTCCAAATTGGGAAAGGAGTAGGTCAAAGTTGTATATTGTCACCCAGTTTATTTAACTTATCTACAGAGTACATCATGAGCAATGTGGTGCTAGATGAATCACAAACTGAAATCAAGATTGCTGGGAGAAATATCAATGACATCAGACATTCAGATGATACCACCTTAATTGCAGAAAGCGAAGAGAAACTAAAAAGTCTCTTGCTGAAAGTGAAAAAAGAGAGTAACAAAGTGGGCTAAAAACTCAACATTCAAAAAAACTAAGATCATGGCATTTGGTCCTACTACTTCATATCAAATAGATGAGGAAACAATGGAAACTGTAACAGATCATTTTTGGGGGCTCCAAAATCACTGCAGATGGTGAGTGAAGCCATGAAATTAAAAAACGCTTGCTCCTTGGAAGAAAAGCAGTGACAAACCTAGACAGTGTATTAAAAAGCAGAGACATTACTTTGCTAACAAAGGTCTGTCAAGTCAATGCTATGGTTTTTACAGTAGTCATGTATGGATGTGAGAGCTGGACAATAAAAAAGGCTGAGCACTGAAGAACTGATGCCTTCAAACTCTGGTGCTGGAGAAGACTCTTGAGAGTTACTTGGGCAGCAAGAGGTCAAATCAGCCAATCCCAAAGTAAATCAACTCTGAATATTCACTGGAAGTACTGATGCTGAAGTTGAAGCTGCAATTCTTTGGCAACTTGATGCAAAGAACTGACTCATTAGAAAAGACCATGATGATGGGAAAGATTGAAGTCAGGAGGAGAAGGGGACAGTAGAGGAGATGGTTAGATGGCATCACTGACTTGATGGACATGAGTGTGAGCAGGCTATGGGATATGGTGATGGATACGTAGGCCTGTTGTGTTGCAGTCCATTAAGTGGCAAAGAGTAGGACACAGCTCACAGACTATAAACAACAACAACATAATGCTTAATATGTTTAATTGTTAAAAATGCATCTTTCTATCCCTTTATTTTTGTCTTCTCAGTGTTTAAACATTTAAATTTAAAAAATGAAAAATACATAAATGCTTTTGTATTTATATACACATGTACATAAAAGATGATGCTATGAAAGTGCTGCACTCAGTATGCCACCAAATTTGGAAAACTCAGCAGTGGCTACAAGACTCCGAAATTTCAGTTTTCATTCCAATCTCAAAGAAAGGCAATGCCAAAGAATGTGCAAACTACCACATAATTGCACTCATCTCACACACTAGTAAAGTAATGCTCAAATTTCTCCAAGGCAGGCTTCAACAATATGTGAATGAACATTCAGATGTTCAAGCTGGATTTAGAAAAAGCAGACGAACCAGAGATCAAATTGCTAACATCTGCTGGATCACTGAAAAAGCAAGAGAGTTCCAGAAAAACATCTATTTCTGCTTTATTGACTATGCCAAAACCTTTGACTGTGTGGATCACAACAGACTGTGGAAAATTCTGAAAGAGCTGGGAATACCAGATCACCTGATCTGCCTCTTGACAAATCTGTATGCAGGTCAGATAGAAACAGTTAGAACCGGACATGGAACAACAGATGGTTCCAAATCGGGAAAGGAGTACGTCAAGGCTGTTTATTGTCACCCTGCTTATTTAACTTATATGCAGAGTACATCATGATAAATGCTGGGCTGGAGGAAGCAAAAGCTGGCATCAAGATGGCCAGGAAAAGTGTCAACAACCTCAGATATGCAGATGACACCACCTTTATGGCAGAAAGCAAAGAAAAAGAAGAGAGTGAAAAAGTTGGCTTAAAATTCAACATTCAGAGAACTAAGATCATGGCATCTGGCCCCATCACTTCATGGCAAATAGATGGGGAAACACTGGAAACAGTGACAGTCTCCATAATCACTACAGATGGGAATGCAGCTATGAAATTAAAAGACACTTGCTCCTTGGAAGAAAACCTATGACCAACCTAGGCAGTATATTAAAAAGCAGTGATGTTACTTTGCCAACAAATGTCTGTCTAGTAGTTTTGCATGGATGTGAGAGCTGGACTATAAAGAAAGCTGAGTGCCAAAAATTGATGCTTTTGAACTGTGGGGTTGCAGAAGACTCTTGAGATTCCCTTGGAATGCAAGGAGATCCAACTAGTCTATCCTAAAGGAAAACAGTCCTGAATATTCATTGGAAGGACTGATGCTGAAGCTGAAACTCCAATACTCTGGGCACCTGATGCAAAGAACTGACTCATTTGAAAATACCCTGATGAAGGAGAAGGGGATGTCAGAGGATGAAATTGTTGGATGGCATCATGGACTCAATGGACATGAGCTGAGTAAACATGGTGAGTTGGTGATGGACAGGGAGACCTGGTGTGCTGCAGTTTATGGGGTCACAAAGAATTGGACATAACCAAGTGACTGAACTGAACTGAGTGAACTGATGAATACACATGTATATAGGACATACATTTCTATTTAACAACATACTTAACATTTTCAGTGCTCTGTTTCCTTGCTGTATACTTTTATATTGACTAGTTTTTTCTCTTGATTATGTTTTACATCTTCCTGTTGCTTTCATATCTAAAATTGTCCTTGTATGTTGGCATTGAGCATGTTACATTGTGAAAGTCTGGATTTCCATTTATTCTTCCAAAGATTTTGAATCATTGACTCTATGGACATGAGTTTGAGTAAGCTCCGGGAGTTGGTGATGGACAGGGAAGAATGCCGTGCTGAAGTCCATGGGGTTACAAAGAGTTGGACACAACTGAGCAACTGAATTGAACTGAACTGAACCCAGACACACAGTAATTTTCCTGCTGGATTCACTTTGTCCTATAAAGGCTCATATTTCCTTCTGACAAGGCTGATTTTAGAGTACTACCTTAATGGTTAGAGTATTTTCTATTAAGGTGTGACCTTTCTGAGATCTTAACTGATTGTCTGTGGAATGAGTGAGACTGTTCTCTGTCTGGTGTAAATATGGTCTCTAATCACTGTGAGTGCTTCAGAATTCCCGTATACCTCACAAGCTCTTTTTCAGTTGCTCTTTTCTAAAATGCTGGTCTTTATCCTCTGCCAGGTTTCATGGAGTCTCACCATGAGTACATGCAGCTTAGTAATCTGAGAGTCAAGAGACCCTCTTTGAACTTCTAGACCTCTTTCTTTTCATAGTTCCCTTATCGGTGGTTCTCTGTGCTAAAAAATATAGGTACATTAGCAGTATAGAATATAGCTCTTTATTTTACCATTTTGTTCTGCTCTTAACTGACTTCTCAGTAGTACAGTTTGAAAAATGACCATGGAAAAACAGAGTAATTATGAAACTGATCTCATATTTTTTCCTTATTTGAATGGTAGTGTCTTTATATTTGTTGCCTAATACATGAAAAACTTTATTTAATATAGCCTATCAAAATTTATAATTATTTGTGGTATAAGAATAAGGGTGATACTACTCTGTCTGTGCTGGAACAAAATAATATTAAATTACAGTTTCATATTTCTCTTCAGTCTTCTTGTCTTCTCTCATTATATTATACTGAATATTAACTCTTCTATATTATCACTCATTCATTAAATCAAAAATATAAATATCTCTTCCTTTGATCTGATTAAAATCTCTAAAATCAAAGTATCTCACAATCCAAAGTGCTGACAAACTTTAAAACATTGTTGATTCTTTCTTTGCTATACATCCCATGCCTAAAACTATAGTTGTTGTTGTTCAGTCACTATGTCATGTCCGACTCTTTGCAACCCCATGGACTGCAGCACACCAGGCTTCCCTGTCCTTCACTGTCTCCTGGCTTGCTCAAATTCATGTGCATTGAGTTGATGATACCATCCAATCATCTCATGATCTGTCATCCCCTTCTCTTCCTGCCCTCAAGCATTCTCCAATCATCTCATGATCTGCCATCCCCTTCTCTCCCTGCCCTCAATCATTTCCAGCATCAGAGTCTTTCCAGTGAGTTGGTTCTTCACATCAGATGGTGAAAGTATTGGAGTTTCAGCATCAGTCCTCCCAATGAATATTCAGGGTTTATTTACTTTAAAATTGACTAGTTTGATCTCTTTGCTGTACAAGAGACTCTCAAGAGTTTTCTATAGTACTGCAATTCAAAGCCATCAATTCTTTGGCACTGAGACTTCTTTATGGTCCAAATCTTATATCTGTGCATAACTATTGGAAAAACCATAGCTTTGACTAGATGGATCTTTGCTGGCACAGTAATGTCTTCGGTTTTAGTATGCTGTCTAGGTTTGTCACAGCTTATCTTCCAAGGAACCAAGAGTCTTTAAATTTCATGGCTATAGTCACTGTCTGCAGTGATTTTGGAGCCCAAGAAAACAAAACTTGTCACTTGTTTCTACTTTTCCCAATCTATTACCCATGACTGATTGGACTTAATGCCATGATCTTAGCTTTGTGAATGTTGAGTTTTAAGACATCTTTCGCTCTGCTCTTTCACTTTCATCAAGAGGCTCTTTAGTTCTTCTTCACTTTCTGCCATAAGGGTGGTGTCATCTGTACATCTGAGGTTGTTGATATTTCTCCCATAAATCTTAATTCCAGCTTGTGACTGATCTATCCTAGCATTTTGCATGATATATTCTGCATATGAGTTGAATAGAAAGGTGACAATATACAGCCCTGTCACACTCCTTTCCCAATTTGGAACCAGTCTGTTATTCCATGTCCAGTTCTAACTGTTGCTTCTTGATCTGCCTACAGGTTTCTCAGGAGACAAGTAAGGTGGTCTGGTATGCCCAGCTCTTGAAGAATTCTCTACAGTTTGCTGTTATCCACACAGTCAAAGACTTTAGAGAAATGAATATAGGAAATTAGATGTTTTTCTGGAATTCCACTGCTTTTTCTATGATCCAACAGATGTTGGCAATTTGATTTCTGGTTCCCTGGACCACCAGGGAAGTGTGGAACTATAGTGGGACAATCTAACTATACATGACAAATGCACTGGCATTAATTAAGTGGGTAGGCTAAATTTCTTCTAAGTTAAAGCTTGGTTTATGTAATAAAATGTCTGAAATCACCCATAATTTAAAAATGAAGTGAAACATTTAAGGAACTTATAGTCAATGCTCTAATTTTCTCCTTGAATTTTCTCCTGTCTGAATATCTACTTTATTTTTCTTACTACAAATGAACTTTCTTTGCTTCACTGTTCAGGTTAAATAAAATTGCTATCCAGAGCATCAAACTTTACATAGCAACTATTAAAAAGGCAGGATTAGAAAGAGATTGGTTCATCCCAAAACTAAATTTTTAAAGAATGGTATTGTTAAATTAGATGACACTATCTCCACAACGGTCTATTAAAAGACTGATATTGTTTACATTGGCTAACAAAGGTCATCTCTGGTAGCACATGCATAGTTGTGTTTCATGGGATGTTGTACCATAGTAGGCCAACAACCAATAGCTGGTTATAATATTTAACCTCTAAGTACTCAGACTATTCACACACTTTTTTTTTTCAAATGCACATAGAAGTTCTCTTAGACCAATTATTTTATATGAAAGATACCCTTATGATAACATGTTGCAATCTGTCATGTATTACAGCTTCTATAATTGTGTTGGAAAGAATAGAGCAGAAATCAAATACATTTTCAAATAGAGGGCTCTATCATTAATTACCATTGTGACTTTAGGAAAGGTATTTAGTGTTATGAAGTTTATATTTCCGTTAAGTATGGATAACTTACTACATATTTCATAGGCTTTTTATAAGGATATATAATGCAGGGAGTACTCAATACAACACCTAGTGCATGGTATGGTCCAATAAATCTTAGCACTACTATGCTTACCTTTCTCAGTAGGATTTAAACCTTTAGAAATTAGGGAATAAGTCTTAAATGTTTCAAATAGTCATTGATCAATAAATAATTATATATATATATATATATATATATATTTAAATCAATTATTTGAAAATCAAATATTCTGGCCAAAAAGTCAGTGATGTCCTAACAACTAAAGTTATTTTTCAGACCCTACCAGTCTGATAGTTGGTCATCATAATACTGTTTAAAAAAAATCTGATTTTTTTTAATATTCTTTTCTTGTTCTCTGAATTTCTTTTCTCCCTTGAATTTTGTGACTTCTTTTCTTCTGCTTACATTGCTTCTATTCCTGTTTCCATACCTTAAATATGGGGGAATAAAAGTCAGGTTATGGTTCACAGTTCTCATTTCTCTCAGTCATCTCACTTAACCATATCATAAAAATGCCAGGTTTATATATTAACTCTATGCAGATTAATTTCAGATCTTCAGCTCTGGCTTCTCTCCTAAGCTCCAGGCTTTCAAATTCTATTACCTACCAGAAATTGCTTTCCAAATACTTTGCTAGTTCCACAAACTCAAAATTGTGAGACAATTTCAGTCATTTCTAACATTTGTCTCAATCCTTATTCCCTTCAACTTTCAGGTTTCTATAAATATCACCATCATTCCCTAAACCACATTGGACTGAATTATGGCAATGTTATAATTTTGGGGAAAACAACTGAACATGTGTAGAAGAAAATAATGTAAATGAAATCTAGAGTAGAAGGTGGGATATATCAGAATGAAAACAGATACACAAAACAATTTCAATATTTGAGAAAACTAGTATATATTTCAATAATGTACTAATTGAACACAGATTTACTGAGAAACAACTAAATATTAATCATTGAAGAGGTCAGATATTGTCTTTGCTTCATGAAACTTGAACATAGTGGATAGGGAGACAAGGAAACAGGAAGTAACAAAACATATTGTTAAGTGTTAAGAGAAAATACTAGAAACATGCAAGATGAACACCTAACTCATTTTTGGAGACTTGAACAAGGCTTTTCAGAAAAAGCTTAAGTATGCACACAAATGTAAGTGAGGTAAAGTATGAAAAAGTGCTCCTGGCAGAAACAACAAACTGGCTGACAAAAGTGTTGCATACTGAATATCAGGGGAAAAGTTCATTAAGAAGGGTTTACAATTTACAAAGCAAGATGAGATATGCCTAGAGAGCTCATTAGAACCAGGACAACAGAAAACTTCAGTTCAGTTCAATTCAGTTGCTTAGTCATGTCCAACTCTTTGTGATGCCATGGACTACAGCACGGCAGGCTTCCTGCCCATCATCAACTCCCAGAGTTTACTCAAATTCTAATGAATTGATGATGCCTTCCAACCATCTCATCATGTTAATGACTGTGGATATGTGTGTGAAAGTTGCTCAGTCACATCCGACTCTTTGCAACCACATAGGTCACCAGGCTTTCTGTCCATGGAATTCTCCAGGCAAGAAAACTGGAATGGGTAGCCATTCCATTCTCCAGGGAATCTTCCCAACCTAGGAATCAAACCATGGTTTTCTGCATTGTAGGTGGATTCTTTACCATCTGATCTACCAGGGAAGTGTGGACCTGATTCTAAGTCTAAGATTCTGAGTGTGGACTTGATTCTAAATGTGATGGAGATTCAGTGAAATGTTTTGATCAAAGAAGTGATCATAATCTGACTTAAGATATTTAAAGTACACTCTACATGGACAAGACTGAAGGAATTAGACAAAGTTAGGTTTTATACAGGTATAAGTTAAGAAACTGTTATAATAATTCAAATAATAATGGATGTGGTCCTTATTTAAGTGATAATAGTTGATAGAGTGGGCTTCCCTGGTAACTCAGAAGGGTTACAATCCATGGGGTCAATATGACAGAGTGACTAAACACAAGTGAATGGGATAATGGATAGACAAGTTTGGAACAATTAGGACATCTTTATGAATGGATATTGTGACTGGATAGCTCTTGGGGAAACTGGATATTATGTATTAAATACAGCTGGACCAACTGTATGTACAGATCAAAATTCCACGTACAAATATTAGGAGAGCTTAATGGATTAAAAAAATAGAACATGATGTGCTTGCTTGGGGATAACATAAAGCTGGAGAAGAGAGATGAGGAGTGATCCTTAAGGAATAACAATATGGAGGGGAGTATGGAGTGGGAAAAAGGACTTGCTCAATGCAAAAGTCTTTGAGGTAAAGTTATTGAAAATCAGATACTGTGGCCATATGAACACATTTAAAAGAATATTTCAAGAAGGAAGTAATTAATGACAAAGTCAAAACTGCAAAATGATCAACTGAAAAGAAATTGAAATTGTCTTATGGATTTTACACAGAGGGTAGAAGACACAAATTATTTTCAGGAGATAGTCAATAAACAGTGGCCTTCAAAGTAAATGGAAGTCAAAGTGAGAAGAGTCAATTTTTTTATTAGTAGTAGTATATAATATTATACTTTGATGGTAAAAAAAAAAGAGAGAGAGAGAAGAATAACAGCTGGAAAGAGATCTTTATTTGTGGATTTTATTGTTTAATTGTTTTAAGCCTAGAGACACTTGATCATAATTAAATTCTTATGATAGTGAATTACGAAGAAGAGATTCACTAACCAGGGGAGATTATAAAATCAATGGAAGGTGCCATGAGAAAAATGGAGAGGATAAACTCTGATTGGTAAGTGGGAAAAATTAGCTTTAGAAGTTCAATATCTTACCTAGTCAAACAATACAAATGAGGAAAAGTTAAATGCATACAGTAAAAATTATTGTATGGTAGCAGGAAATGGAAGAATTTCAAATATAAGACTCCTATTGCATAGGAGGAGAAGGCAATGGCACCCCACTCCAGTACTCTTGCCTGGAAAATCCCACTGAAGGAGTAGCCTGGTGGGCTGCAGTCCATGGGGTCGCTAAGAGTCCGGCTCGACTGAGAGACTTCACTTTCATGCATTGGAGAAAGAAATGGCAACCCACTCCAGTGTTCTTGCCTGGAGAATCCCAGGGACGGGGGAGCCTGGTGGGCTGCCATCTATGGGGTTGCACAGAGTCAGACACGACTAAAGTGACTTAGCAGCAGCATTGCACAAGGAAATAGAAGGAATTTAAGTGTAGCATTTAAATACATAAGCTTCGTACACAGATCGTTTGAATTTTAATCTCATCATTGCCACTTATTCTGTGATATTAACAAGTCCTTGAATTAGTATATGCTTCAGTTTTCACATAAGGAAAATGCAGAGGAACATAGGCCCATGTCTCATAGGGTTGCTATGAGGATAAATGAGATTGCTCTTAGTGAATTGCTTAGGATTTTCTTAGTGCAAAGTAGCAACTTATTGTTACTGTTATTGATTCATAAATTTAAGTAGAAAGTTTGTAGGTGATTGTAGAAAGATTTCATACGAAAGAAAAATTTTATTGAATCCGTTTAGTGTGAAACAAATAATTTACCCAGGAAGCAGCAAAAGCTAGGGAGTTCATGTTCCCATCTGAGATTGAATATGGTAAATATATATTTACTGTTCAGGTTAATCAACTGACTTGGGTGAGTTTTGACTAAATGAATAATACTTTGATCAAGCTGATTGACTGAAAATGCAAAAACTTTCACTCCGAAAATTATCTGAGTATATAGCACAAGTATATACTATTAAAAAAAAAAAAAACAGAACATTTTTACAGAAGGTACATCTCCAAAATATAGGAATAACAGAAAAAGTAGACATTGATACAGATACTGAAAAGCTTTGTCCATATTTATATTTCTGGGTAAGTGACAATTTTTCTTAAAACTCTACATCCATGTACAAAGATTTATCAAAGATGATAATATCTTCTATTAAGCATTCTGATGATAATTAATTCCAAGATTCTATTAAAATGTCTACTTTAGTACTTGAAGAACATGAAAAAATGCTGAAAAACAGTAATTTTAGAGAAATGTAAATCAAGACTACAATGAGGTATCACTTCACAGTGGTCAGAATGCCATCACCAAAAGTCTACAAACAATTAAGTCTAGAGAGTTTGTAGAGAAACAGGAACCCTCACACTCTGAGGGAGTTTAAATTGATACAGTCACTATGGAAAACAGTATGGAGGTTCCTTAAAAAACTAAAAATAGAGCTACCATATGATTCAGTAATCCCACTCCTGGGCTTATATCCAGAGAAAACCATACTTTGAAAAAATACTTCCATCACAGTGCTCATTGCAAAGCTATTTAGAGTAGCCAGGATACAGAAGCTCGGAAAAGTCTATCAACAGAGGAATGTATAAAGAAAATGTGGCACTCAGCCATTGAAATGAATGATATAATGCCATATGTTGTAACATCATTGGACCTAGACATTGCTATATTGAATGAAGTAAGTCAGACAGAGAAAGACAAATATTGTACGACATCACTTATATGTGGAACTTAAAGAAGGATACAAATGAACTTATCTACAAAAAAGAAATAGAGTTGCAAATATAGAAAACTAATTTATGGTTGGGGGCGCTAGTTCAGTTCAGTTCAGTTCAGTTCAGTTGCTCAGTCCTTTCTGACTCTTTGGGACCCCATGAATCTCAGCAGGCCAGGCCTCCCTGTCCATCCAACTCCCGGAGTCTACCCAAACTCATGTCCATTGAGTTGGTGATGCAATCCAACCATCTCATCCTCTGTCATCCCCTTCTCCTCCTGCCCTTAATTTTTCCCAGTATCAGGGTCTTTTCAAATGAGTCACCTCTTTGCATCAAGTGGCCAAAGTATTGGAGTGTCAGCTTCAACATCAGTCCTCCCAATGAACACCCAGGACTGATCTCCTATAGGATGGACTGGTTGGATCTCCTTTCAGTCCAAGGGACTCTCAAGAGTCTTTTCCAACAGCACAGTTCAAAAGCGTCAATTATTTGGCAATCAGCTTTCTTTATAGTCCAACTCTCGCATCCATAATGACTACAGGAAAAACCATAGCCTTGACTAGACAGACCTTTGTTGACAAAACAATATCTCTGCTTTTTAATATTCTGTCTAGATTGGTCATAACTTTCCTTCCAAGGAGGAACTGCATGGTTACAATCACCATCTGCAGTGATTTTGGAGCCCAGGAAAATAAAGTCAGCCATTGTTTCCACTGTTCCCCCATCTATTTGCCATGAAGTAATGGGATCAGATGTCATGATCTTTGTTTTCTGAAAGTTTAACTTTATTTATTTATTTATTTTTGAATGGTGAACTCTAGCCAGCTTTTTCACTCTCCTCTTTCACTTTCATCAAGAGGCTCTTTAGTTCCTCTTCACTTTCTGCCATAAGGGTGGTGTCATCTGCATATCTGAGGTTACTGATATTTCTCCCAGCAATCTTGATTCCAGGTTGTGCTTCCTCCAGCCCAGCATTTCTCATGATGTACTCTGCATATAAGTTAAATAAGCAGGATGACAATATACAGCCTTGACATACTCCTTTTCTTATTTGGAACCAGTCTGTTGTTCCATGTCCAGTTCTAAATGTTGCCTCCTGACCTGCATACAGGTTTCTCAAGAGGCAGGTCAGGTGGTCTGGTATTCCCATCTCTTTCAGAATTTTCCACAGTTTATAGTGATCCACACAGTCAAAGGCTTTGGCATAGTCAATCAAGCAGAAATAGATGATTTTCTGGAACTCTCTTGCTTTTTCAATGATCCAGCAGATGTTGGCAATTTGATCTGTTGTTCTTCTGCCTTTTCTAAAACCAGCTTGAACATCTGGAAGTTCATGGTTCATGTATTGCTGAAGCCTGGCTTGGAGAATTTTGAGCAGAACTTTATTTGCCTGTGAGATGAGTGCATTTGTGTGGTAGTTTGAGCATTCTTTGGCATTGTCTTTCTTTGGGATTGGAATGAAAACTGACCTTTTCCAGTCCTTTGGCCATTGCTGAGTTTCCCACGTTTGCTGACATATTGAGTGCAGCAGTTTCATAGCATCATCTTCCAGGATTTGAAATAGCTCAACTGGAATTCCATCACCTCCACTAGCTTTGTTCATAGTGATGCTTCTTAAGGCCCACTTGACTTCACATTCCATGATATCCAGCTCTAGGTGAGTGATCACACCATCATGATTATCTGGGTCATGATGACCTTTTTTGTACAGTTCTGTGTATTATTGCCACCTCTTCTTAATATCTTCTGCTTCTGTTAGGTCCCTACTATCTGTTCTTTATTGAGCCCTTCATTGCATGAAATGTTCCCTTAGAACTAAAATGACTGGAATAGGTGGATTTAACTCAGATGACCTTTGTATCTACCGCTGTTCGCAGGAATCCCTTAGAAGAAATGGAGTAGCCATCATGGTCAACAAAAGAGTCCAAAATGCAGTACTTGGATGCAATCCCAGAAGTGACAGAATGACCTCTGTGCATTTCCAAGGCAAACCATTCAATATCACAGTAATCCAAGTCTATGCTATGAGCAGTAATGCTGAAGAGGCTGATGTTGAATTGTTCTATGAAGACCTATAAGACCTTCTAGAACTGACACCCAAGAAAGATGTCCTTTTCATTATAGGGGATTAGAATGCAAAACTAGGAAGTCAAGAAACACCTGGAGTAACAGGCAAATTTGGCCTTGGAGTACAGAATGAAGCAGGGCAAAGGCTAATAGAATTTTGCCAAGGGAATGCACTGGTCATAGCAAACACCCTCTTCCAACAACACAAGGGAAGACTCTACACACGGACATCACCAGATGGTCAACATTGAGATCAGATTGATTATATTCTTTGCAGCCAAAGATGGAGAAACTATATACAGTCAGCAAAAGCAAGACTGCAAGTTGACTGTGACTCAGATCATGAACTCCTTATTGCCAAATTCAGACTGAAACTGAAGAAAGTGGAGAAAACCCCTAGACCATTCAGGTATGACCTAAATAAAATCCCTTATGCTCATGCAGGGGAAGTGAGAAATAGATTTAAGGGACTAGATCTGACACACAGAGTGCCTGATGAACTATGGACAGAGGTTCGTGATATTGTACTGGACACAGGAATCAAGACCATCCCCAAGAAAGAGAAATGCATAAAAGCAAAATGGCTGTCTGAGGAGGTCTTACAAATAGCTGTGAAAAGAAGGGAAGTGAAAGTGAAGGAGAAAAGGAAAGATATACCCATTTGAATGCAGAGTTCCAAAGAATAGCAAGGAGAAATAAGAAAGGCTTCCTCAGCGATCAATGCAAAGAAATAGAGGAAAATAATAGAATAGGAAAGACTAAAGATATCTTCAAGAAAATTAGAGATATCAATGGGGGCATTAGAGGTAGGGACAAATTGGCAGATTGGGATTGATATATACACAGCAATATATATAAAATATATAATATAGAAAATTAATATTAATATAAATTTAGTATGAAATATATAAATATATATAAAATAGATAACTAATGAGGACCTAATGTATAGCACAGGAAATTCTACTCAATACTCTGTAATAACCATATGGGAAAAGAATATAAAAGAAGTGGATATATGTGTATATATAACTGATTCACTTTGCTGTACACATGAAATTAACACAACATTGTAAATTGACTATCCTCCAATATTTCTTTTAAATTTCATGAAGAACCTGTATTAATTCAGATAACAGGTATATCCTGATTTTTTGTCATCTATTAAATATTCAGTTATTTATAAGTTACTAGACATAACATTTTAAGTTCCTAAGTCTTTAAAAGTTAGCTGCACAGTCGTGTCCGACTCTGCTATTCCATGGACTGCAGCCTGTCTCGCTCTTCTGTCCATGGAATTCTCCAGACAAGAGTACTGGAATGGGTTGCCATTTCCTTCTCCAGGGGATCTTCCTGACCTGAGTATCAAACCTGGGTCTCCTGCACTGCAGACAGATTCTTTACCAACTGAGTCACGAGGGAAGCCCTATAATTTTTTAGGTTCCATCTATATTTTGGAGACAAATCACTTATGTTTCTAGATGTGGTCATGAGAGTCCAAGAACACACTGTGTAAACAGAATATTTGCTTTTCATCATATCTCTCTTTCCTGATGGCACAGATGGTAAAGAATCTGTGTGCAATGCAGGAGATGTGGGTTTGATCCCTGGGTTGGGAAGATCCCCTGGAGAAGTGAATGGCACCCCACTCCAGAATTCTTACCTAAAGAATTCCATGGGCAAAGAAGCCTGGCAGGCTACAGTCCATGGTGTTGCAATGAATCAGACACAACTGAGCAATGAACACACACACACATATCTCTACAGCCTGGTGGTAAAGAGTCTGCCAGCAATGCTAGTGATCCAGGTTCAGTCTCTGAGCTGGGAAGATTCCTTGGAGCAGGAAATGGTCAACCACTCCAATATTCTTGCCTGAGAAATCCCATAGATGGAGGAACCTGGTGGGCTACAGTCCAAGGGGTTGTGAAAGAGCCAGACACCACTTAACAACTAAACCACACAACCAAATCCATATTAGATGCATTAAGTTTACACAAGAGCCAATTATTATTTCACTCTATAGAAAGCTGATTGTTAAAATGTTGTATGCTATTTCCAATAATTGGTGATGGTTTCAAAAAATCTGAAAGAATAGAGTTGGGTATAAAATGGAGGTGACCATCTAACATTTAGTAAAATGAGTCTGTATAATTTTCTAGAAGTGCTTTTGTACTATGCAACTTTCTACAATACAGTTATTTGATGAAAAGAAGGTGACATTTTAAGATCCTTTTCATAATTCTATGCACATTATAGCAAAGGTCTGTAAGGAAGATCAAAGGTGATCTTCAATGTAGGAAACTATTATGTCATGCTAGAAAACTTGTTTGTACTTGTCCTGAAATGCCAATAGTGGCTTAAAATACTATTTCATGCTCAGCAATTTTAAAGAAAAGAATATTAAATTTGTCCTACTCAAGAAATTGGTCTTTAGCCAAAAGCCACAGCTAAATTCAAAATAGGGAAAACATATTATTTGCAAGAAATGTTTGTGTTATATTTCAAGGCAGACATTATTACATTACAACATATTAATTGATTAGACACAGTGAGAGAATGGTGCTTTACATAGAGAGAGAGAAAAAAGAGAGAGAGAAAAAAGGTTCTTTGGCATAATATTGTGTCAACTACTGCCTCGAATATCTCTCTTGGACATTGTTTATACACATTGATCACCCATAGCAAGATAAAATAATGATACTGAAATTATTTTCTAAATGGTAAAGAAAACCACAGCTAATGCAAGATAATGTGGTACTATAGAACTATTTCCGTACCATCATATTTAAAACATTTTTTGGAAGCATGGTTACAGTCCATGAAAATAACTCATAATGAGGTTTCTGAGGAAGCACATGCTTATTAAAACCACTAATCCAGTTTTTCTCCAAGCCTTGGGGCATTCTGCATATTCACTTGCATATTATATTTAATTGCAAGACTATAGTTTTCTAATTTAATTACTTTGAAATATAATTTAGAACCATCAAAATTCCAGTTTAACAAGAAAAATGTATTAGTACTTCTAAATTTTTTGTTTTGTATTTGAATTAAAGTGAATTATGTAATTCACAAAATTATATTTACATATTTCAAGCTCTTGTAAAATTATCTTGTTTGTTTTTATTATGGACAATGTTAAAAAAAGTAGTTAAAGTGAGACGCAATTTGGTTAACCTGAACATAACAGAGGGATGACCACAGAGATGAGGACCCTTTCAAATCAATATCTTTGAAAATAAATGATATTTTTAGCACAATAAAGCCTTCAGAAAAGTTTTAATAACACTTGCTTTGTAACAATAATTTTGAAATTAAGTTAGAAATTCTGACAAATGTGCACCTACAGAGATTATTGTTGTCCATACACCTCTAAGTAGGTACAGTATAAAGTAGTTACAAATTCTAAACATTTAAAAAGCATGACTTTAAATTCTGTGCAAATCATAAATACATTAATATATGTGAATAAAAACAACAGTGTTATTGGTTACTTTAGTGATTACTGAATATACTGTATTCAGTCCTTCAAAGAGATTTCTAAACTTTACCTTTGCAGAGGATAATGAAGGAATGATATTCAAAGTCTTATTTAATTAGTTGAAATCATAAATCTAGATCTAATATTTTATCTTTTAGATATGAACTAAATTAAGGATAAAATATAGACTGTAGCTGAGAAAATACTGATTTATTAAATAGACTGCTTAATCAGGATGCAAGAAACCTAGAAAAAAATGGGAAATACAAATTGATCACATTAAAAGTAACTAATTACTTATTTTTCTTAAACTTCTTTATTTACTATTATTGAAAACTCTGACATAAGATTTTTTTATTGCCATGCTTACATTACTGGCACTAAAAATAATTTCCCCTTAAGTGGTCAAAGATGGAAGAAGAAATTTTAAAATTGATTTAGCTTTAGAAGATTTAATGAGTTCCCTTAAAGTAATCTTGACTCTGGTTGTTGCATGCAATTGAAAAAGTATGCTGGATTTGTTGTTGAAAGATAAAAGCATATTTCTGAGTGAGGCCAAGTTTAATTTATCATGTACTCAGGGTCTCTTTTAGGCTCACTTGCTGCCTAAAATGCTTCAGTTTGACTATTTAAATCTTGTAATTTCCAAAAAAAGCAAAAATGAAATCATTGTTTGTTTATTTTATTGGGTGACTTTAATGATGAAAAAGACAAGGCAACCACAATATGTTTGGTACAACATTGTTATATGTGTATACAAATCTGCAATTAAACACTCTGCTTTTTGTAATATATCACAGATTATGTCATCAAGCAGTGTGCCTATTATTCTTAATACTTTATACATATGGCTTTTACAACATAATCTAACACATTAGGATGGAATTTATGCACAAAACATTTCAAGATGTTGGTCACTAGATTATTAACTCAAGCAAAGAGAACACACACACAAAAAGAACAAGGGAAATTTAATTCACTGAACCTTTGATATCAAATCAAGCAAACTGCCAGCCTGGATGAAGCCCACGCTGGAATCGAGATTGCCAGGAGAAATTATCTATACCTCAGATATGCAAATGACACCACCTTTATGGCAGAAAGTGAAGAAGAACTAAAGAGTATCTTGAAAGTGAAAGAGGAGAGGGAAAAAGTTGACTTAAAACTCAACATTCATAAAAACTAAGATCATGGCATCTGGTCCCATCACTTCAAGGCAAACGGACGGGGAAACAATGGAGACAGTGAGAGACTATTTTGGCTCCAAAATCACTGCAGATGGTGATTGCAGCCATGTAATTAAAAGATCCTTGCTCCTTGGAAGAAAAGCTATGACCAACCTAGACAGCATATTAAAAAGCAGAGACACTACCTTCGTTGAGAAAGGTCCATCTAGTCAAAGCTATGGTTTTTCCAGTAGGCATGCACGAATGTGAGAGTTGGACCATAAAGGAAGTAGTGTTTGTTTGTATGTCCCTCAGCAGTGTCAGACTCTTTTGATCCCATCTTATGGGGCCCACCAGGCTCTTCTGTCCATGGAATTCTCCAGGCAAGAATACTGGACTGGGATGCCATTTCCTTCTCCAGGAAAGAAGGCTGACTGAGGAAGAATTGATGCATTTCAACTGTGGTGCTGGAGAATACTCTTGAGAGTCCCTTGGACAGCAAGGAGATCAAACCAGTAATCCTAAAGGATATTAACCCAGAATATTCATCAGAAGGACTGATGTTGAAGATGAAACTCCAGTACTTTGGCTACCTGATGCAAAGAGTTGACTCATTGGAAAAGACCCTGATGTGGGGAAAGATCGAAGGCAGGAGGAGAAGGGGACTACAGAGGATGAGATGGTTGGATGGCATCACAGATTCGATGGATATGAGTTTGAGCAAGCTTCAGGGTTTGCTGATGGACAGGGAAGCCTGGCATGTTGCAGTCCATGGGGTCACAAAGAGTCAGACATGACTGAGCAATTGACCTGAACTGATATCAAATCAGTACATTAATGGTAAAACATATTAAATAACTGAATTTTATTGCAAAGGACAGAATCGTTTTCTACCACAGGTACTAGGCTATTTTTATTTTATTATTTTTTATGTTTTTATTTTTTTAATTAATTAATTTATTTATTTTAATTTTCTTTAAATTATCGTGTTGGTTTTGCCATACATTGACATGAATCTGACATGGGTATATATGTGTTCCCCTTCCAGAACCCCCGCCCACCTCCCTCCCGATTCCCTCTCTCTGGGTCATCCCGGTGCACCAGCCCTGAGCATCAAACCTGGGCTGGCGACTGATTTCACATATAATGATTAACATGTTTCAATGCTGTTCTCCCATATCATCCCATCCTTGCCCTCTCCTATAGAGTCCAAAAGACTGTTCTATACATCTGCGTTTCTTTTGCTGTCTCGCATACAGGGTTCTTATTACCATCTTTCTAAATTCCATATATATGTGTTAGTATACTGTATTTTTGTTTTTCCTTCTGGCTTACTTCACTCTGGATAATAGGCTCCAGTTTCATCCACCTCAGGAGAACTGATTCAAATGAATTCTTTTTAATGGCTGAGTAATATTCCATTGTGTATAAGTACCACAGCTTTCTTATCCATTCGTCTGTTGATGGACATCTAGGTTGCTTCCATATCCTGGCTATTGTAAACAATGCAGCGATGAACATTGAGGTACACGTGTCTCTTTCAATTCTGGTTTCCTCGGTGTGTATGCCCAGCAGTGGGATTGCTGAGTGATATGGCAGCTCCATTTCCAGTTTTGTAAGGAATCCCCACACTGTTCTCCATAGTGGCTGTACTAGTTTGCATTCCCACCAACTGTGTAAGAGGGCTCCTTTTCTCCACATCCTCTCCAGCATTTATTACTTGTAGACTTTTGGATGGCAGCCATTCTGACTGGTGTAAAGTGGTACCTCATTGTGGTTTTCATTTGCATTTCTCTGATAATGAGTGATGTTGAACATCTTTTCATGTGTTTGTTAGCCATTTTTATGTCTTCTTTTGAGAAATGTCTGTTTAGTTCTTTGGCCCACTTTTTGATTGGGTCGTTTATTTTTTTGGAATGGAGCTGCAGGAGTTGCTTGTATATTTTTGAGATTGTTTGTCCGTTGCATTGTTTGCTATT
Source organism: Antilocapra americana (assembly GCA_007570785.1). NCBI lineage: Eukaryota > Metazoa > Chordata > Mammalia > Artiodactyla > Antilocapridae > Antilocapra > Antilocapra americana. The sequence goes on along the minus strand of ML664168.1, from coordinate 3,114,029 downwards.
ATTTTCTCCCATTCTGAAGGCTGCCTTTTCACCTTGCTTATAGTTTCCTTTGTTGTGCAGAAGCTTTTCATTTTAATTAGGCCCCATTTATTTATTTGTGCTTTTATTTCCAATATTCTGGGAGATGGGTCATAGAGGATCCTGCTTTGGTTTATGTCGGAGAGTGTTTTGCCTATGTTTTCCTCTAGGAGTTTTATAGTTTCTGGTCTTATGATTAGATCTTTCATCCATTTTGAGTTTATTTTTGTGTATGGTGCTATAAAGTGTTCTAGTTTCATTCTTTTACAAATGGCTGTCCAGTTTTCCCAGCACCACTTGTTAAAGAGATTGTCTTTTCTCCATTGTATATTCTTGCCTCCTTTGTCAAAGATAAGGTGTCCATAGACGTGTGGATTTATCTCTGGGCTTTCCATTTTGTTCCACTGATCTCTATTTCTGTCTTTGTGCCAGTACCATACTGTCTTGATGACTGTGGCTTTGTAGTATAGCCAAGTCAGGCAGGTTGATTCCTCCAGTTCCATTCTTCTTTCTCAAGATTGCTTGGCTATTCGAGGTTTTTTGTATTTCCATACAAATTGTGAAGGCTATTTTTAATATAGTTTAGCAAATAAGTCTCATATATGTGCTCCAAATTGCACGTAGTCACAAAGTTTCCCTTTGGCATTTATCTAAAGGAATTTCTCCTAGGTCATGATAAGTCAATGAAAACTCAAGTTTGATTACTTTTGTGGTTAGAATGAGTATCCCTTCTTAGGTACATACACATACACAGCCATGCTGCTATCATTTTAACAATTATTTATGTCAAAAATAAGTAAAAAATACAATGAACAGCTATATTTTGCTGAAAGATGATTCAAGAGAGTTGCTTTTCCCTTTGAAGCTAATTAAACAAAAATGTACCTTAATCGTCTAGCTTTATTGTCTAAGGTAGTATTCTTCGTGCCTGTGAGCTATGCAACATTCAAAAGCCAACACTTCTATCTAGGTGCTCAGACACAAACAGACTCTCCTCAAGAGATTATTCCTGAAATCATATTAGGATTTGATTTACTTCCATTAATACATCATCAGCTGTTTTTTTCCAGTGAATTCTTTCCATTGACATTCAAACATTCTCCCATCTTTGGTAAAGCAGAACTTTGCTACTCAAACCCACTGTTTATATTGCTCTGTCCACTTCCTTATCTCCCATTTTTCTTTGTTTTCTATGTATGTAAACACATAAGCTACAAAAAATAATGCAATGGGGCATGCTTTCTCCGTATTACACATAATGTACATATTTTATATGTGCTTTATATCTTTTACCTAAAGTAACAAACTACAAATTAAAGTTGGTATCTCAAACTGCTTTCCTGTTTTCCTTTCACAATCCCACTTATCACTCACTTCTCCAACACCAACTACCATTATGAATTAGTCATGTAACAGGGCATATTCTTATAATTTTCATACATACATGCACACAGCCATATATATAATTCAAGAATACATGAACACATATGTGTGTGTGCACATACATGAATATTTACGTACCACACAGATATAACACATTTATAGATTAGGAAATTTGAAAATGTCTGTACAGAATATTTTTTAAAACATCCTGAAGATCAGAGAACTAATAACTGCTGGTCTCAAGATTCTCAAGATCTATATACGGACAGTCTCACTCTGAAGATCATATTCCTAGTCAGTACTTGACATTCAGTGAATACTTGACACTATTCTTACGCAACTCTCTAACAGGAACTGGTGTATGCATATTATACACCAAGAATTTTTGGAAACATGCCAGTTATCTTTACTAAGAAATTGCATCAATGAATATGGCACTATCAATTACATACAGATTTCTGTTTTCTTATCACTTTGCACATTTAATTCATAAACATTACTTTTCACTGTTCCCTTCTATTTTTTCTAATTTATAGAAATCATTTCTCATCTTTTCACTTCAGTTCAGTTGCTCAGTCGTGTGTGACTCTTTGTGACCCCATGGACTGCAGCAGACTAGGCTTCCCTGTCCATCACCAACTCCCACATCTTGTTCAAACTCATGTCCATTCAACAGGTGATGCCATCCAACCATCTCATCCTCTGTCATCCCCTTCTCCTCCCACCTTCAATCTTTCCCAGAATTAGGGTCTTTTCAAATTAGTCAGTTCTTCCCATCAGGTGGCCAAAGTACAGGAGTTTCAGGTTCAGCATGAGTCCTTCCAGTGAATATTCAGGACGGATTTCCTTTAGGATAGACTGATTGGATTTCCTTACAGTCCAATGGACTCTCAAGAACCTTCTTCAACACCACAGGTCAAAAGCATCAATTCTTCGGCATTCAGCTTTCTTTATAGTCTAACTCTCACAACCATACATGACTACTGGCAAAACCATAGCTTTGACTAGATAGACCTTTGTTGGGTCTCTGCTTTTTAATATGCTGTCTAGGTTGGTCATAGATTTTCTTCCAAGGGGCAGGCATCTTTTAATTTCATGGCTACAGTCACCATCTGCAGTGATTTTTGAGCCCCCTAAAATAAAGTCAGTCACTGTTTCCATTATTCCCCCATCTATTTGCCATGAAATGATGGGACCAGATGCCATGATCTTAGTTTTTTGAATGCTGAGTTTTAAGCCAACTTTTTCACTCTCCTCTTTCACTTTCATCAAGAGGCTCTTTAGTTCTTTTCTGCTTTCTGCCATAAGGGTGGTCTCATCTCATATTTTTTTAGCTTTTTATAGAAAAGTGCTGGTGTTTGTTTTTTTTTTTTTAATAATTTTAGTTTTGACTTTGCAGGTAGCACAGTGTTAAAGGATCTGCCTGACAATGTAGGAGACACAGGATACATGGGTTGAATCCCTGGGTTGCGAACATCCCCTGGAGAAGGAAATGACAACCCAATCCTGTATTCTAGCCTGGAAAATCTCATGGACAGAAGAGCCTGGTGGGATACCATCCATGTGGTTGCAAAAGTATTGGACACAACTTAGCAAATAAATAATAACAGCAAGGAGTGAGTCTGAATTATAAAGGCTGTTACAGTTGCTTTTACATAAGGATAACAGTATCAAGAAGTAATATTAGTCAAGAACATTTATGTTGTATTGTGTTGTGATACCAAATCTCAAATATCACTGATTTAAAACAGTAAATATTTATGCTAAGTCCCAGTACAGTTTCAGAAAATTCACAATGTGTTTGAAACAACATGGTCATTAGTGAGTCAAACTGTTTCTATAACTTAATATTAGGACTGGAACATGCAACTTCTTTTATTTGCATGATCAAGGAAGAAAACATTGGATTTTCATATGAGCAATTACATGTTTCGGATTAAAAACACAAATGACATTCCCATTCAAAAACTACTGGCTAGAAAATGTCATGGTACTCAACTTAAATTCAAGGAGGTCAGGGAAACATAATCCATCATGTGTTGAGAAAAACAAACAGTAGGATGAGACCAAGCAATTTCAATAGTTATTAGCTATGGCCACTGTCTTTTGGAATATATTTTTTAATCATTAATAGATACCACCTAATTAGTCCTTAAAAATGTTGTTACCAGTTTAAATTTTCACCAGAGTTATATAAATTGCTAATGACTCCCAGTCACACCAACCCACTTAAAATTTAAGCTTTTTCCAAGTCAAAAATATGCAATGAATCCTTGTTCCCTATCTCTAAACTTCCTATTCATATTTTCCTAAATTTTGTAGTTGAATTTTTTTTATTTAATTTTTATTTTATGTTAAGAGTATAGTTGATTTACAATGTTATGTTAGTTTCAGCTGTATAGCAAAGTGGTTCAGTTATGGTGCTTTAGTCCCTAAGCCATGTCTGACTCTTACAATCTCATGGCCTGTGGCCCACCAGGCTTCTTAGTCCATAGAATTTTCCAGGCAAAAATACTGAAGTGGCTTGCCATTTCCTTCTCCAGGTGATCTTCCTGACCCAGGGACTGTACCCAGGTCTCTTGCCTTGCAGGCAGTCTCCTGCACCGCAGCCAGATTCTTTACTAACTGAGCTACCAGTACAGCAAAGTGGTTCAGTTATACAAATATGTATATCCACTCTTTTTCAGATTATTTTCCAATGTAGGTTATTACAGAATACTGAGTAGAATTACCTGTGCTATACAGAAGATTCTTGCTGATTACTTATATATAGTAGTGGTTATATTGTTAATCACAAACTCCTAATCTGTCACTTCTCCTTACCTTTCCCCTTCTAGTTTTTTTTTTTAATGTTCTTACCTATATTGAGAATATCCTACACATTCTGACTACTAACACTGCTTTAGTTATGTATACAGTAAATAGCTTTTATCAGTTGGTGTCTTCTCTTAATTTTGTTTAAAATCTCATTCTTTGTATATAAATGTTTATATTAGATATCTATGTTTATTAAAACTTTCTATTTTAATGAAAGCAGTGCCTGTTTATTGATGTGCCCTGGGCAGTGTAATCCTACCAATCCCACCAGGCTTTTCTCAGTCTTGTCTTAAGCAGAATCTTTATCAACAATCCCTACCCTTTTGGTCAATAGAAATTTGATAGTACTTTTGAACCTATCTTTTATGTTTCTATGGAAAAATAGCCCAAGGAAACAAAAAGATTGATAAATGTATGCTTCTGGCCTGATAGTTGTAGAAATCAAAGGCTGAAACAATTTTATAACCCATACCTCCTCTCATACAATCTTCCAAAATGAAGCTCTATAAAGAAAGAATTTGGGGGAAAAAAAGAGAGAAAATGAAGTGAGGTAGGTAGAAAAAATCACTCAGAAAAATTGATATTCTCCTAAAATACTGCTGAATTTCAATGATAATTTATGTTTGAAACTTATGAAACTAGAAGATATTTGGAAATTTATTATCACCCTGAAAAATTCCTTTAGTGGAATTCAAAGCTATACTGTTCTCTGTGAACATAGTGATCAACATCAATACAGTATATTAATGCATATATATGGAACTTAGAAAGATGGTAATGATGACCTTATATGAGAGACAGCAAAAGACACAGATGTAAAGAATAGACTGTGGACTCTGTGGGAGAAGGCACGGGTGGGATGATTTGAGAGAATAGCATTGAAACATGTATATTATCATATGTGAAATAGATCGCCAGTCCAGGTTCAATGCATGAGGCAGGGTACTCAGAGCTGGTGCACTGGGATGACCCTGAGGGATGGGATGGGGAGGGAGGTGGGAGGGAGGGTCAGGATAGGGAACACATGTACACGCATGGCTGATTCATATGAATGTGTGGCAAAAACTACCACAATAGTGTAAAGTAATTAGCCTCCAATTAAAATAAATAAATATTTTCAAAATGGAGTTGCCAAAAAACATAAACGTGTATATCTTTAGAAGAACATTGAAAGCAAAGAATAAAATGTTTGAATCCCATTGTATATCAAATTTGTGTGTATATGTATGTAAAATTGAAATTTAACATTCTTTGATATACTTTCCTAAAATATACTACATTTTATCTTATAAAATGTGTACATACACTCATACATATCATTTATGTCTTATTTCACTTCAAAACCCCTATTACATTCAAATGATATGACTCAATCAATTATATATTAACTGCGGTTTCAATGATTGCAGTGTTTATTTCAAAGAATATACTACCAATGTATGCTCAGTCGTGTCCGACTCTTTGAGACACCATGTACTATAGCCTGCCAGGCTCCTTTGTCCATGGTATTCTCCAGGCAAGAATACTGGAGTGGGTTGCCATTTCCTTCTCCAGGGATTTTCCCAACACAGGGATTGAACAACAGTCTCCTGCATTGGCAGGAGGATTCTTTACCTTTGAGTCACGTGGAAATCCCTGCCGACAGGGAAGTTTTTATGAATTCTAGAGTTTTAAGTGGCTATTTTACCACTGCTATCCTTTATAAAATCTTTTTTTTTCCTTAGCATGCTGTATTAAGTAGTATCTGATAACATGAATTTGGTACATTTTTTGCTAATTTTCAAAATGAAAAAGAATTGTTTTTAATCTACAAAATAGAAACTTTAATTGCACTGTAACTAGAATTTATCATCACATTTAATTGAGTTATTTGATAATTATTATCTATGATTCATTATTTTTATTTCTGAAGAAATTTCAGACAAGATGTCAAAGATATGTATGAAAGTACTATATAATTGAAGTCTCTATTGTTTCCACTAAAAGTAACACTTTAGTTTCAGTTCTTAATACATGTTTAAGCTTCAGTGGAGTTTCATAAACTTTGCATAATACAGAATAAATGAAAATGGAACTTTTAGAAGGTGATCGGTTTACACTTTATTCTTTCCAACTTCTTTTGGTCTTTCCACCACCGTCTTGTTCACTCATTTGATTTAATTTATTTAAGTCTACAGCAGTAAAGACTACAGACTCTTAGAAAAATAATAAAAATAAAAATGTCAATCTGGGAATGAATTTAATTAATATAAACACACAAATTAATTAATTGAAATCTCTAAAAATATCTAACAGCGATAACAATTTGTATGGTTACAACAGTTAAACTTTATTAACAAAGTTGTCTGTGGGACTAGTCTTTGAATAAGCCTTTTTGTATGTTCTATATTTATCTAAAGCATAAAAGAGTAAATGTAATCTTTATCAATACCACTTGGTTTCAGATAAATAAATGTCCTATTTTCTTCATCAAAGATAACTAGACATCCAAAGTGTAGTTTTCCTTTTAACAGGAAACCTTTCCTTTTCTCTCTCTGCTTTCTTGCTTTTTCTAAACATGGTAAGTTAATAACTGTCCCACATAAGAATGATTTGCAATTAAATTCTTTTAAAAAACTGTGTAAAGTACACTTAATCCCAAACAATAAACAAGAACATGATTAATTGCTTGCAATATGTTTGGTTTTAATGGGTGGAAATGAAGATGATGCAGCAGCTTAATATTTTCAAAACAATTCAACATTCAACTGGTATAAAAGAGCACTATTTACTGCATACTAAACCAGTCATTTTGAAAGAATTTGAAAGATCTCTTGTTGAAATGACACAATGGTCTTTCTTTCTAATCAAGTTGATAGTATTTTATCTTATTTTTAGTGTAATTTGAGAACAATTTTCACAAAATATTAAAAAATCAAAATGCATAAAGGTGATTATAAAGTAATGCAAAGATGCAATTGACAATTAAGAAATTCCATTAGGCAATCTTTGTTGTTCTGAGAGGTACTGGCCATAAAATAAAGAACAAACTTTACTTTTCTCTTATTCATCTGAAAGCAGATTTTCTCTTTGTCTTAGTCTAAAAGTGAACCCTTGTCAAGCTGCAACCTGACCTTTTCCAGATCACATATGTGTACATTTTAAAATTTTATGTTTGCATATGGACACCTCCCCAAATTCTTTCTCATGAAATCACAACAGCCTGATCTTAGATTTAGAGAAGACTGTAAATGGAATAGAAAGCAATGCTATTCTTTGGCAAATTCGGAAGTAATGACTAGCACACCTTTCACACAGGATCTGCATCTCCGATTAGGCAATAACAGCATTATTATTCATACACTGCCAGTTTTGTTTTTATGTTTGTTTGCTTCTCCTACACATTGTATGGTAAATGCATGGCCCTATTTTTTCTAATCTGTCACTAGAAATATGGTTGTAGGCAATATTCATATAAGCCAAATATTGTCAGATCATATAAACTAAAGAGAAGATTTGGGGAAAGCATAGGTAGAATACTCTCTGAAATGAATCCATTTCCAAGAATAAGGGAGATAAAAAAAATAAATAAATTAATGGGACCTAATTAAACTTTTGAATTTAATTAGGAAAAGCATAAACAAAATTAAAAGGAAAGGTAACCATAAATAAAGTAAAAAGACAACCCATAGATTGGGAGAAAATATTTGCGAATGGTGATACTTTTTAAGAATTCTGAATCATTCTTTGAAACTAGTTACTGATTAATATAGCGAAATTCAGGCTTAAACTAAAGAAAACTGGGAAAAACACTAGGCCACCCATGTATAATTTAAATCAAATCCTGGATTGAATTTGCATAGATTTCAAGGGGCTAGATCTAGATAACAGTGTGACTGAAGAATTATGGAGAGAGGTTCGTAATATTTACAGGAGGTGGTAAACAAAACCATCCCAAAGAAAAAGAAAAGCAAGAAGGCAAAGTGGTTATCTGAGGAGGCTTTATGAATAGTGGAAAAATAAAGCAAAGTGAAAAGCAAGGGAAGGAGGGACAGGTGTATCCAATTAAACATAGAGTTTCAAAGAATAGGTAGAAGAGAAAAGAAGTCCTTCGTCAATGAACAGTGCTTAATAATAGAGGAAAACAACAAAAGGGGAAAGACTAGAGATCTCTTTGGAAAACTTGGAAACATCAAAGAAGCTTTCCCAAAGATGGGTATAATAAAGATGGTAGAGACCCAGTAGATGCTGAAGAGATCAAGAAGAGATGGAAAGAATACATGGAAGAACTGTATTAAAAAGTTCTTAATGAACTGAATTAATATGATGGTATGCTTCGTCACCCAGAGCCAGACATTCTGGAGTGTGAAGTCAAGTGGGCCTTAAGAAGCCCTGTTGTTAATAAAGCTAGTGGAGGTGATGAAATTCCAGCTGAACTATTCAGAGCCTTAAAGGAGGATGCCATCAAGGTTTTGCATTTATTATGTCAGCAAATCTGGAAGATCCAGCAGTGGACACAGGACTGGAAAAGGTCAATCCTCATCCCAATTCTCAAGAAGGGTAGTATCAAAGAATGTACTAATCATCAAGCAATTGCACTAATCTTCCATGCTAGTAAGGTCATGCATAAAATCTTGAATGCTAAGCTTCAGCATTATGTGCACCAAAAACTTCCAGATGTCCGAGATGGGTTTAGAAAAGGAAAAGGAACTAGAGATCAAATTGCCAACATTCGCTGGATTATAGAAAAACCAAGGGAATTTCAGAAAAATCTCTATTTCTGTTTCATTGACTACGCTAAAGCCTTTGACTACACAGAACATGACAAACTGTGGAAAGCTTTTAAAGAGACGGGAATACCAGACCATCTTACCTGCCTCCTGAGAAATCTGTATACGAGTCAAGAAGTAACAGTTAGAACCCAGTATGGAAAAACTGACTGGTTCAAGATCAATAAAAGAGTACAACAGGGCTGCCTGCTCTCACCCAGTTTGTTTAAACTATATGCTGAGCACAGCATGACAAATGCCAGGGTGGATGACTTGCAAGCCCAAATCTGGATATGTGGAAGAAACATCAACGACCTCAGATAGATGGATGATAACACTCTAATGGCAGAAAGCAAAGAGGAACTAAAGAGCCTCTTGATGAGGGTGAAAGAGAAGAGTAAAAGAGCTGTCTTAAGATTAAATATTTAAAAAAAAAATACAAAGATCACGGCATCTGGCCCCATTACTACATGGCAAATAAAAAGGGAAAAGGTGAAAGTAGTGACAGATTTCCTCTTCTTGGGCTTCAAAATCACTGTGGATGGTGACTGCAGCCATGAAATCAGAAGACGATTGCTTCTTGGCAGGAAAGCAATGACAAATCTATACAGTGTGTTGAGAAGCAGAGATATTACTCTGCTCAAAAAGGTCCATATAGTCAAGGCTATGGTTTTCTCAGTGGTCACATACAGTGGGACCATAAAGAAGGCAGAATGCCAAAGAATGGATACCTTCAAACACTGGTACTAGAGAAGCCTCCTGAAAGTCCCTTGGTAAGCAAGGAGATCAAACCAGTCAATCTTAAGGGAAATAAACCCTGAACAGTCACTGGAAGAACCAATGCTAAAGCTGAAGTTCCAGTATTTTGGTCATCTGATACAAACAGATGACTCATTGGAAATGTCCCTGATTCTGGGGAAGATCAAGGGCAGAAGGAGAAGAGAGTGTCATAGGATGAGACGGCTGGATGGCATCCCTGATGCAATGAACATAAGCTCTGGCAAATTCCAGGAGATGGTGAAAGACAGGGAGGCCTGGTGTGCTACAGTCAGTCCATGGGGTCACAAAGAGTTGGACGTGATTGGGCAACTGAACAATAACAACAAGTTGATTAATATAAAAGTTTTAATAATGTAATGTAGTAATAGTCACTTATAAACTCAACATGATATTTAGATGAAATATGATCATGCATTTGGAAATAAACTTATACTACTAAATATGAAATTTATTCCTACAGCTTTTTCTAATTTTCATATATTGCAATTAGAAACCTAAAACTTCCATCTTAGGGAACACCAAAGGAAAGCATTAATAATTATCCTCAATATGACTCAGGCATTTATCTGAATCAAAAACCCCTAATATGTCCACTTACAATGCCTATATGTTTTATCAAGAATATAATTAAGGACTAAGTTATTCAAATAGAAAGATACAACATAAAATATTTTTGATTTTACAATACAAAAAATGCTTAGGTTTACTTTTCTTCTCAAGTGTAATAAATAATTTCCACACTAGACATTTTCAAAACATCTTATTAAACTCAAATTTCATTTACCATGATAAATTATTATAAAATCATTAAATTATGGTATTTATTATTATTACAGGTTTTACCTTAAGAATTTTTATTTAAAAAAGCTTTTATTTTTAAAATGATGTGTGTCTCTACGGTAAAAAAGTCCAGTGTATCACAAAGCCACCCTATTTCAAATGGGACTGAATGCTTCATAAGCCCCAGAGTCAGCTCAAACTAGGCTCAAATATAACCATATTGGGTAACTGTATTGGATGAGTGAATCAAGTAAAATTCAGAGAGTCATTTTGATTAAAATGAATCATCTCCCACAAAGGCTACTGATTTTCCCAATGGTTGTTGATATATCTTATGAAAAAAAATTAAATTGTACTATCTGTATCTGCTACTTTTTTCCTTAAACAATAAGATACACTTTTTATAAAAGTAAATTTTAAAATGTTATTACTGTTGATAAAACAATTAATCTCAAAAATATACAAACAACTCCTGCAGCTCCATTCTAGAAAAATAAACGACTCAGTCAAAAAGTGGGCCAAAGAACTTAACAGACATTTCTCCAAAGAAGGCATAAAAATGGCTAACAAACACATGAAAAGATGCTCAACATCACTCATTATCAGAGAAATGCAAATCAAAACCACAATGAGGTACCACTTTACACCAGTGAGAATGGCTGCCATCCAAAAGTCTACAAGCAATAAATGCTGGAGAGGATGTGGAGAAAAGGGAACCCTCTTACACTGTTGCTGGGAATGCAAACTAGTACAGCCCCTATGGAAAACAGTGTGGAGATTCCTTAAAAAACTGCAAATAGACCTGCCATATGACCCAGCAATCCCACTGCTGGGCATACACACCGAGGAAACCAGAATCGAAAGAGCCACGTGTACCCCAATGTTCATCGCTGCATTGTTTACAATAGCCAGGACATGGAAGCAACCTAGATGCCCATCAACTGACGAATGGATAAGAAAGCTGTGGTACATATACACAATGGAATATTACTCAGCATTAAAAAAAAAATCATTTGAATCAGTTCTACTCAGGTGGACGGAACTGGAACCTATTATCCAGAGTGAAGTAAGCCAGAAGGAAAAACAACAATACAGTATACTAACGCATATATATGGAATTTAGAAAGATGGTAACGAGAATCCTGCGTGTGAGACAGCAAAAGGAACGCAGATGTATATAGCAGACTCGTGGACTCTGTGGATGAGGGCAGGGGTGGGATGATACGGGAGAATGGCATTGAAACATGTTAATTATCATATGTGAAATCAATCGCCAGTCCAGGATTGATGCTCGGGGCTGGTGCACCGAGATGACCCAGGGGGAGGGAATCAGGAGGGAGGAGGGAGGGGGGTTCTGGAGGGGGAGCATATGTACACCCATGGCAACATCATGTCATTGTATGGCAAAACCAATAAAAATAAACAAATAAATAAAATTTTATTACTGTTGATAAAAATGTGATAATTTTATTATGGAATACCTTACTTTGAATCATATATTCATATATATTTTATATCTTCATAAATAGGAACTTCTCTGGTGGCTCAAATGGTAAAGAATCTACCTGCAATGCAAGAGGCCTAAGTTCGATCCTTCAATCAGGAAGATGCCCTGGAGAATACATATGTGTTTCTCTTTTCTACTATTCTGTGAACCCCTTGAAAATAGATCTGTTGTTACATCTGCAGTGTAACACCTGAAAGAAATTTAAAATAAGCTTAATTTATGATATTAAACAGATAGATATAAAAAAGAATATATTGGAAAATAAGTGAATATTCACAGTGTTTTAAAGTCTATGCACAGATAAAATTTCTTAGAAAATATACACATAAATAGCTGAGACTGGGTTTAACTCTGAAACATATGGGGAAACAGCAGTCACATATGTCCAAATAGTTCATTCTATTAAGTTATTTAATTTAATTAAAATGTAGAATTATGGGCTATATGACAAATTTGACCACCACCTTCCAAGAGAACTTTGCTGAAAACAGCAGAGTAATATAAAAATGTGGAGAGACAAGCATTCTGGATAGAAATTAGGGAAAGACTTTCACCACTACAGAGATATTCTGAGTCTTGTTGCTAGGTATAATGTAGAAGGTCCACAGCAATTCTCCCTCCAGAGAAAGTAACCCAGTGTTACAATGACATAAATAGTAGAAGAAAGGACTGAGCTCTAAAATCAAGGGTGAGTGTGCAACTTTCCTTGGTGGCATGTTCATGAGGCCACCCATAGGATTCAGAAGCACCAGTAGAGACTAGCATAACCACAACAGAACAGAAATCTGCAGGACCTGTGCTATTAGAAGTGAGCTCAGTCACGAAACAATGAATGGTAGCTATGGGAGGGAGAAATGACACAGTCTGAGAAGTACTGAAGTCAGGGTCAAACATAATATTAGATATAGAAATTTGGCTGTCAGTGTGTTGATCTCAGGAAATCTGAAGAAACTCCACAAAAACTGGATTTGTCTATGACTATTTTTCTCCATTCCCCTTAGGTATAAAGATTACTAAACTGCTAATATAAACTCTCATCAACCAGTCATCCAACTTATATTCTAAAGAAAGGATTTAAATACTATATTGAAAGACAGGAAATATATATGCATAGGATTTTTGAGTAAATGTCACGAATGAATAAACCAATATCATTCAAAGATCAGTAAAGAAACAGAAACAAAAAATTAAGAGACAGTATAGGTTCTTGTTTAATCACATTTGATTTTTAAATACAGATTTGTGCTCAGTTCTAGCATAGTCACATTGTTGGTGTGTGACCATAGTCCAAATATTCAGTTTCTTAATCTCTAAAATTAAAATAATAGAACCTATTATTCTATTGTTGGGATAACTGATTTAATAATATCATAAAACATAAGACTAAAAAAAGTCACAATTTATATTAACTTATGAATGAACCTTCCTTAAGCCACAACAATCAAAGTCTACAGAAAGTATTAAGCTCGAATATAATATTAAATTTCTACTCAGAATTTAGAGAAAAAGAATATCAAAAATTTATTCAATTGTTGAAGGCCACTTTAGACATTATTTGTACCAATAAAGTTCAAGAAAATATGTATTGTTTAATAGAGTTTAAAAGATGAGATGATGCAACAAAATATTTAGCAGACATAAGCACTAATTTAGAATAAAATGCAAAAAAAAGCACCCTTAAAAACAATAAACATTTTAAAGTTACCAATTTAAGCTTTTAAATGGGCAAAGACTTTCAAAAAAGACTATATCTTGGAGTAATATCAAGAAGAAAATAGAACAGGGTGCAGCAATTTTACATTCCTCCACAGAAACAATGAAAACTAGCATAAACTGTTGGAACCAACTTCATCAGAACTGTGGAAAACAACTAAAGGTTTAATATTAAAGGGTACAAGGAGAAAGGCAACATTAGTACCATAAAAAAATTTGTGGCATATTTAGATGCCCTCTCCTCATTCACTTCTTTAGTCTGTTGGAGGTCTTAAAGTTGGAAATGCATGTTTCCAAAATGGGAACATGATTACTGCTTCTGGAGATAGCAAAATAAATCTCACTCCCATATTCCTGTGTATATCTAGCCTAACCTACCTAGGATTTGCTTGAAGGACGGATTCAAGAAGAGTATTTATGTTTTGTTTAATGCAGAACTCACTCAACCCAGAGAAGCAGTGGTCATCACTCAGACACAACGTAAGGCAGGTAGATGGTCAACCTGAAGAAGCCTGGAGTAAAAGATCACATACAAACATATTAGACATACACTAACTACCCTAAGATTTGGAAGGAACAACCAGAGAGAGTTTATTTGGGAAATCAGGACATTCAAAAGAACCCATGTTGATGGAAGAATATAGAAATCCACATACATTCTCAAAGAAAGACATATGTACAGAAAAGTCCTGAGAAGACCCTAAGTTTTCGCTGGGAGTAAGCCTGGCCAAGTTTTAAAAGAAATCTCCAGTGCAGACACAAAACTGGATGTGTAAAACTGAGATGTTTATTTGTTTGTTTAGCCTCTGGTGTTTAAAGAAATCTCTGTCAAAATAGTAACTGAACACAATCTAAGGAATTAAACCCTTCAGTGACCACATTCAATAAGAAATACAACCTCTGATAAAAATAGCTTAGAAAAGTCACTAATAAGTGGACCACTAAGGGTTACAGTGACTGTGTGTGTTAGTCGCTCAGTAGTGTCCAACTCTTTGTGACCCCATGGACAGTAGCCCACCAGGCTCCTCTGTCCATGGGATTCTCCAGGCAAGAATACTGGAGTGGATTGCCATTCCCTTCTCCAGAGGAGCTTCCCAACCTACAGATCTAAATTAAATGACATTTCCTCCTTGGAAAAAAAGCTATAACAAACCTAGACAGCATACTACAAAGCAAAAACATCACTTTACCAACAAAGGTCTATATAGTCAAAGCTATGGTCTTTCCAGTAGTCATGTATGAATGTGAGAGCAGGACCATAAAGAAGACTGACTGCATAAGAATTGATACTCTTGATCTGTAGTGCTGGAGAAGACTCTTCAGAGTCGCTTGGACAGCAATCCTAAAGGAAGCCAACCCAGAATACTCACTGGAGGGTCTGATATTGAAGCTGAAGCTACAATATTTCAGCCACCTGAAACAAAGAGCTGATTCATTGGAAAAGACCCTGAAGCTGGGAAAGACTGAGGACAGGAGGAGAGGAGGGGGACAGAGGTTGGATGGTATCACTGACTCAATGGACATGAGTTTGAGCAAACTACAGGAGATAATGGAAAGGTAGGGAAGCCTGGCATGCCAGTCCATGGGTTCACAAGGAGTCAGACACAACTTAGTGACTCAACAACAACAAGGGCTGTAACAATCAAATTTTAAAAAATAGCAAACCCTAGAAGGGGAAAATCTGACATGCAGGGTTACCCATTATTCTAATCAATGATTAAGTTTCAACAAAATATCATACAGTATATTAAGAAACTAAAATTACGGCCAATTCCAAGGAAAAAACTGACAGAAATTATTATAAGGAAGGTCAGAAAATACACTTATTAGAAACAGACTTTAGATGAACTATCTTAAATTTGCTCAAAGCATTAACACAAATCATGGGTAAAGAGGTAAAGGAAACCAGGAGTACAATGCATAAATAATAGAAAATGCAAAAAAAAGATAAATATTAATACATTATAAAAAGGAAACAATTAGAAATTCTGAAGCTCTAAAGTTTAATAACTGAAATAAAGAATTTACTACAGGAACTCAATATCAGACTCAATATCAAAGAGAAGACAGAATTATAAAACTTGAAAATAGAACACGACATTTTTTGAGGAGGAAAAACAACAAAGAATAACTGTGAACTTAGCCTAGGGGCATATAAGACACCATCAAGCTGACCAACTTACGGATCATGGGACTCTCAGAAAGAGAAGAGAGAAAAGAGGTCAGAAAAAGTATTTGAATAAATAAAGGCATGAAACTTTTCAAATTTGCTGAAAAATATGAATCCATACTCCAAGGAGTTCAATAAACTGAAATTAGGATAAGCAAAGTGACCCACACTGAAACATATTATAATCAAACTGTTGAAATAAATAATCAAAGAGAGAATCTTAAAACAGAAAAGTGCCTCATTATGTACAAGAGATCCTCAATAACATTAACACTCAATTTCTTATCAGAAACCATAGAAGATAGACTGCACTGGGATGACATGTTTAAAGTACTGAAGGAATAAAATAATGCCAACTAAGAATTCCATATCTGGCAAATCTGTGCTTAACAAATGAAGAGACTATTAAGACATTTCCATGTTTAAAAGAAAGAAAAAAGCTGAAGAAGCCTGTTTCTGTCTGAGCCATCAGAGAAGCCCGTTACCGCTACCCATGCCCTAAAAGAAGTCAAAATTTCTTGTAAGTGTTACTTCTTGGGCAAATATAAAATCCTGTAATCATTTTGGGGAGGGAGACTGCAATTCTACCTTTTATCTCCTACATGATATAAAAGACAAATGGTTAAAATTTTTCAAAAATCTCTTGTGTGAAACTATGTAAAATGTAATTCATGGTAACAATAACACAAGCAGGGAGAAAATCAGTTTAAGAGCAGAGTATTCATATTCTATTCAAAGTAAATGGCTATCAAAATAAACAAGATTGTTATTAGTTTAGGATGTTAAATGTAATCTACATAATAACCTAATGAAAATATTGAAAAAAATGTCCACATACAGGTGGAGTATTCTGGGGGTAGTTAAAATACTGTGTATGGTACCATAATAGCAGATAAATGTCATTATACATTTGTTCAAACTCAACAAATGTACAACACCAAAAGTAAACAATAATGTAATCTATGGACTTCAGATGATTGTGATATGTTAAGGGAAGTTTATCAATTCTAACATGTTTATATTTTGGTGGATGACATTGATAAAGAGGGAGGTTGTGCACGTATGGCAGCAGGAAAGTATGGTAAATCTTTGTATCTTCCTCTTAATTTTGTTGTCAATTTAAAATTCAAAAAACATAAAATCTTAATAAAAACAGGAGTTTTGTGCACGTGGAGTTGAACAAAATCTGAATCTAGATAAAGAAAAATATTTATATATGTGTGTGTGTATACACAAAAGAAAACAAAAAGAGAATCAAAAAAGTTCATTTCCTCAAAAAAAAAATTAAAACATAAATACCAAAGAATGTAGTAATGGAGGAAATTAATGACAAAAGTGACATTATAAATATAAAAACAAACAAAAATTTTTCATTTGCTATTACTTTTAATATGTGGATTAACATCTCCAATTGTTCACTGTTGTTAAGTTGCTAAGTGCTAACTGACTCTCTTGTGACCCCATGGACTGTAGCCTACCAGACTCCTCTGTCCATGGGATTTCCCAGGGAAGAACACTAGAGTGTGTAGCCATTTCCTCCTCCAGGGGATCTTCCCAACACAAGGATTGAATTCACATCTCCAACTTGGCAAGTGGATTCTTCACTACTGAATCACGATGGAAGCCCAAGTGTCCAATACTTAGAGATAACTGAAAACAAAAACATAGCATACAAAAATTTATGGATTGGCATGTAGAATCAGTGCTCAGAGAAATATTCATGGTGGAAAAAACATAAATAAAAAAAAGAAGAAAGAGCTCAAATCAGTAACCTAACTTTATAATTTGAATAAATAGAAAAAAAAATTGCAAAGTTAATCCAAAACTCACAGAAGGTAGGAATTAATAGAAATATTAGCAGAGGTAAATGAAATAAAGATTAGATAAACAATGGAGAGAGAGTGCTAATAACATCAATTTTGGGTTTTAGGAAATATTTTAAAAATTAAAATTTTTTAATTTAATTTAATTTAATTTTTAAATTAACTTTAGCTATATGTGACAGTCGGAACATAAAGAAAGCTAAGCACTGAAGAATTGATGCTTTTGAACCGTGGTATTGGAGAAGACTCGAGAGTCCCTTGGAGTGCAAGGAGATCCAACCAGTCAATCCTAAAGGAAATCAGTCCTGAATATTCACTGGAAGGACTGATGATGAAGCTGAAGCTCCAATACTTTGGCCACCTGATAGGAAGAACTGATTCACTGGAAAAGACTCTGATGTTGGGAAAGATTGAAGACAGGGGGAGAGGGGGACGACAGTAGATGGAATGATTGGATGGGATCAGAGATTTGATGGACATGAATTTGAACAGGCTCCAGGAATTGGTGATGGACAGGGAAGCCTGGCATGCTGCAGTTCATGGGGTTGCAAAGAGTCAGACAGGACTGAGTGACTGAACAGAACAGCTATATTGACAAAGAAAAATAAATATTGATAAAATTTGAAAATGAGGATATTACTACTGATCTTGCAGAAGTAAAAGGGTATATAATATTAATAGAACACAATGAACAATTGTGCATCAACAAATTAGATAATTCATAAGCAATATACAAATTCCTTGAAATAAACAACTTACCTAAACAACTCTAGGAGAAACTTCTAAATGTAATTATAACAAATAAAAACATTTAAATAGTAAACAAAAACTTTCAATAATGAAAACCCCAGTATTATCATCTCTGGTGAATTCTTTCAAACATTAAAGCTTAATTAATCCCAATATTTCTCAAACACTTCCAAAAAATGTGAAACATATTCTATGAGCAAAGACAACACAAGAAAAATTACAGACTAATATCCCTAATGAATATGGATACAAAATTATCAACAAAATTCAGCAAACTGTGTCTGGCACTATATTAAAACTACTTTACACCATTATGATGTGAAACTTATTACAGCAATAGTAGTTCAACATAAGAAAATCAATTAATAGAATAAAACAAACAAAAAAACCTTCTATATCATCTCAGTTGATACACAGAAGCCATTTGACAAAAATCTACTTTCAGGATAAAAATGCTCAGAAAACCAGAAATGGAAGAAATCTTCTTCAACATAATAGAAGGTATTAAAAAACCACATCATATTCATGGATGAGATTTTCTGAACTGCTACTAGAGTTATGTTCTAAATGTAGTAGAGTTACTACTACATAATTGTAGTAAATGCTATGATTTCCATTAAAAAGGTACCATATACTGTGTGGCTTATACAATAGCAACCTGTAGTCTAACAGTTCTGGAGACTACCCATGCCACATGAAGGTACTGGCAAGTCTGGTTCTTTCCAAGGGCAGTGAGATGATGTAAATGATGGCAATAATTATCTTTGTGGAAATTATTGACAGTTTTTACAATGTGCCTGAATTCTACTGTCATTTATGTGTTTAATATTATTTAATCATGATAAAATTTCTACAAGATGGAAATTCATTTTTTGAAGAAATTAAACATAGCCCCCAAATCATGAAGGCTTTCCAGAATTTAATTCCACAACATATGGTAGAGGGCCTAGTATCACCTTTCTACAATAACACTTCATCTTCTAAGCTGGTCTTAGTTTTGTCAACAGAGCTGTGAAGACTAAAATGTGGGCAAGGAAGTCACCTTGAATTGTTTAGGTTTGTCTTAGATCCTAAAAGTTTCAGTGTTATGATTTTCAGTTAACTCAGAAATGTAACACAGTAGGTAAGCTATTGAATTATGAATAAACTAAAGCATATTTTTGCTCTCCTAAGCCATACCTATGTATATAGTTAAGTTTTTCAGGTAATTACTTCCAGGTGCTTGCCTATAGGAATTCATTGCAATGCAATGAAATCAGAGTAATAAACTCATCAGGAAAAATTAACCCATAGGCATGTTACAGAGACACGTATATTTAAAAGGCATCAGTATTATAATTTGTGGATTCTAGATGTTTATGTTCATGATGAAGACAATCTCCTCCTAAGTAATTAGGAAGATCTACATACAACTAGTATGCTTGGCATTATCTTAGGCTCATTAGAATATTACACACACTTAATTTTTAAATGGGTCATTTAGATTTTTGCCATTAACCACAGAGAAATCTTTAAAACTTGATTGTCCCATTGTTATAATTAAGTAAAACACAATTCCGGTTTCTTTTTATTATCTTTTCCCATCATTTATAATTCTATTAACTGTTGGGGAACTTTGAATATCAAAATTATTTCGGTGAAGGAACTTGAAACACTTTCTACAAACTTCCTATTGTCGCATCTTTTATTTCATATAGAAATTTTGTCTTAGGAGACAGCTGACTTCAAATCATGTATATGAAAGATAAAGTTCCATCCATTTCAAATAATTGGCTGTGATAATGTGGCACTCAGTATTATTGCATTTGACAATGGTGAAAGAAAATTAAGACTCCTAGTAAGACTGTACTAAATTAAATATAAATAAATAATAAAATTGATATGATTCCTGATATGATAACAATCAACTTTCCCAACATGCAGACTGTGAAACTGTAATAATCATATCAGAATAATATATTAGAATTAAAGTTTATGTGTGCATATAAAAATATGTTATAAAAAATAAAAGTCTGAGGATTCAAAGAGACAACAAAAACTTTAGCTACCATAACTCTTAAGTAAATATTTATGTATGTATTTTTGCCTGATTTTTGGTCTTACTTGCTGTATGTGGGATGGAGGCTTTCTAGTTTAGACCTGAGAGCTTCATTGCCCCATGGCATGTGGGATCTTAGTTTCTTCACCAGGGATTGAACCCACATCCACTGCACTGAAAGGAGGATTCTTAACCACTGGACTACAAGGGAAGCCCCAAATGGAAATTCTTGAAATAAAATATATGAAAAAAAATTGCATAGACATAAGAACAGCATTGTGATGTTTGAAGATAGCAAATAAATTTAATGATATTTCAATAGATGCTACCTAATCTGAGAAATAGAGAAAATTAAAAATATAAACATGAATCACAGAAGTGTTATATATTATGAAAAAGTGTGACAAATGTTATTAGTTTCAAAAGAAGAAAAGAAAATGTATAAGGAATATAGTTTATTAAATATTAAAAATTTAAAAAATGATAATAAATAAATTTATATATTTAATGTTCAATAAATACTAAGAAAGATAAGTTTTTAAAAACTGAAAATTCAAGTTTTAACAGTTAAGCTCTTAAAAGTCAACTGAAAAGCATGAGTTGTAAAAACAACAAAAACCAAAAAAAGTCACTTTAACTATTTTAGGTACATATTTCCTATTGCACATTGATTTAACAAAGTTGAAGTACCAACATTACCTAATTTTAAGGCTTATTATAAAACCAAAGTAATCAGAATTCTGTGGTACCATTGTCAAGTTAAATAAACAGTCCAATAGAATAGAACAGAGGGTCAGGTAATAGAAAAACATATAATGGAAAACAGATTTTAAACAAAGTGAAAAGCCAATACAGTGGAGATTGGATAATGTTTTTTAATAAATGGTTTTGGGACAATTGGATAACCATATTCAAAATTAAATAAGCCTGGATCCACATGTTTTTATCATATATAGATATTACCTCTAAATTTTATCATATATCTAAATGAAAACCTTAACACTATAATACTTCTAAAGCAAAACATAGACAAAAAAGTTTGTGATTTTGGCTAGGCACAGCTTTGTCAGATATGATACCAAAAATATAAGCTGACCAAATTAATAAAATCTATTTCATAAAGATGTAAATAAAATCTCTACTCTTTTAAAGTCAAAGACAATGAAAAGCAAGCTACAGGCTTCCAGTTCTGAATGGTGGAGTAGAAGGACGTATGCTCATCTCCTCCTTCAAGAGTACCAGAATTGCAACTCACTATTGAACAGCTATCAACAGGAGGATGCTGGAACCCTCCAAAAAGACACTCCACATCCAAAGACAGAGAAAAATATGCACTGAGATTGTAGGTGGGGTGCAATCACAATAAAGTCAAATCCCATACCCACCAGTGGGTGACCCACAAACTGAAGAACAATCACACTAAAGAAGATCTTCTACTGTTGTGAAGGTTCTGAGCCCCATGTTAGGCTTTTCAACCTGGGGATCTGACAAAGGGATTGGGAATCCCCAAGGAATCTGACCTTGAAGGCCAGCAGGATTTGATTATAGGACTTCCACAGGACTAGGAGAGCACAAATAAAATCCTGTGCTCACCAAGACCCGGAGGAAAGGAACAGAGACTAAACCAAAACTCCCTGCTGGGGAGGCGTGGGTCAACAGGAGCTTACCAAAGGGGTGGGGACACTGGAAGCAGCAGTCCTAGAAGGTCCCTCTGGGCATAAGTCCTTTTGGATGTCATCATTAATCCTACCATAGAGCCCACAGACCTCAGGGTTGGGTCACCTCAGGTCATACAACTAACAGGGAGGGAAAAAAACAGATAATTGGATTAAAGTTTTACTAAGCAAGCCCCTGCCCACCAGAGCAATACCTAGTTTTCTCCCACCCAGCCTTTCCCATCAATAATTTTGCAGAAGCCTCTGAGCCTCATCCACCAGAATGGAGACAGAGGAAACAAGAAGGACCACAATCCCACAGCTGCTACAACAAAAACCACATTACAGAAAGTTAATTAGGAAGAAAAATAATAAAGCTATGTACCAGACAAAGAGACAATATAAAACCCCAGAAAAACAACTAAATGCAGTGGAGAGGGGGAATCTTTCAGAGAAAGAATTCAGAAAAATGATAGTGAAGATAATCCAGGATCTCCAAAGCAGAATGGAGAAGATGCAAGAAATGTTTACAAAGACCTAGAAGAACTAAAGAACAAGCAAACAAAGATGGACAATACACTAGAAGGAATCAACAGTAGAATAACTGAGGCAGAAGAATGGAAAAGTGACTTGGTGGATAGAATGGTGGAAATCACTGTCACAGAACAGAAAATAGAAATAAGAATGAAAAAAAATGAAGACAGTCTAAGAGATTTCTGGGACAACATTAAATGTACCAACATTTACATTATAGGGGTCCCAGAAGGAGAAGAGAGAAAGGATCTGAGAAATACATGAAGAGATAATAGCTGAAAACTCCCCTAACATGGGAAAGGAAATAGTTAACCAAGTCCAGGAAGCACAGAGAGTTGCAGGAAGAATAAACTCAAGAAGGAACACCCCAAGACACATAGTAATCAAAATTAAAGACAAAGATAAAACATTAAAAGCAACAAGGGAAAAATGATAAATGACATACAATGGAATTCCCAGAAGGTTATCAGATGACTTCTCAAGAGAAACTCTACAAATCAGAAAGGAATGGCACAATATATGTTAAGTGATGAAAAGGAAGAACCTACACCCAAGAATATTCTACCCAGAAAGACTCTTATTCAGATTTGATAGAGAAATCAAAAGCTTTCCAAACAAGCAAAACTTAAGAGAATTCAGCACCACCAAACTAGCCACCAAACTAGCTTTACAACAAATGCTAAAGGAATTTCACTAGGCAGGAAACACAAGGGAAGGAAAAGACCTACAGAAAATAAACCCAAAATAATTAAGGAAATTGTGATAGGATCATTGATATTCTAAGTCACTGCTTATTTAACTTGTATGCAGAGTATACAAGTACACAAGGTCCTTCTAGACAAGGCTATGGTTTTTCCAGTAGTCATGCATGGGTGTGAGAGTTGAATGGTGAAGAAAGCTCAGCGCCGAAGAATTGATGCTTTTGAACTGCGGTGCTGGAGAACACTCTTGAGAGTACCTTGGACTGCAAGAAGATCCAACCACCTCATCCTAAAGGAGATCAGTCCTGGGTGTTCATTGGAAGGACTGATGTTGAAGCTGAAACTCCAATACTTTGGCCACCTCATGCAAAGAGTTGACTCATTGGAAAAGACCGTGATGCTGGGAAGGACTGGGGGCAGGAGGAGAAGGGGACAATAGAGGATGAGATGGCTGAATGGCATCACCAAATCTATGGACATGAGTTTGGGTAGACTCCGGGAGTTGGTGTTGGACAGGGAGGCCTGGCGTGCTGCGATTCATGGATTTGCAAAGAGTCGGACATGACTGAGCAACTGAACTGAACTGATACAAATTGTAATAATAAAATTATGACAGAACAATGCAAATCATTTTTCCAATGTTTAACAGATACCAAAATAATAAGGATAATAATGTAAGGAATTACATGACCATGAGAGTGAGTTTCTAGATTGAATTATTAACCAAATGCTACATGCAATAGCTGACCCAGCATAAAGTTCAGTTATATTTAAAAAAAGGATAAAGTGTCATTCATAGCAGCAGGATCTGAGAAACTTTAATTACCCACTTACAACTTCTAATGTCCCCAAACACATAAGATGCCCTTTATTGCTGAAGATGGGATGTTGTGCAGGATGATGATAGGAGTTGACACATAAGTCAAGAATACAAGGAAGCTAAAAAGTACTGGTTGCCTCTGCTAAACTTGCTGGTCACTACCACCTGGTGGGATATATACAGTTCTCCCATTTTTAATGAACCTGAAGTCCACAATAATAAAATGAATAATCCCAATGACACCTTGAGGTGCTTCAGTACTCATTAATTAATGCATAGAAATCCCAGCTAACCTCTCCAAATAGGTACAGACATTTAGATGATTCCATAAGAAACCTGACTAGAGGTTAACATCCTTCAATTATCCCTGAAGCAGGAAGAAAAGAATCACATCAGAGATGTTAACTATTTTAGCAAACAGACAAAAAAGCAACCAAAAACAAAACACAATTTAGGATCATAAAAACAGAACACATCTAATACCAGGCTTGTGAGGAAGGTAAATTGGAGAAGAGCATAGAAACTGAGTGTTGAAGGATCTTAGCAATGTTCCAATTCTTCTTACGTAGGTGTTAGATTCATGAGTGTAAGTTATACTATAAAAGTAGATACAAAATTGATGAATGAAAACAAAATAAATGTATAAAATATAAAGATTAGTCAAACATAAATTAATAGTTTAAGATTAAAGGAAATTTTTAATAAGTGAGAGTACTTTCTTGACATTTTTTATAATGTATGAGTGAGTGAATGAAAGTCGTTCAGTTGTGTCTGACTTTTTGTGACTCTATGAACTATACAGTCCATGGAATTCTCCAGGCCAGAATACTGGAGTAGGTAGCCTTCCCCTTCTCCAGGGCATCTTCCCATCCCAGGGACTGAACTCAGGTTTCCCTATTGCAGGTGGATTCTTTACCAGCTGAGCCACCAGGGAAGTCCAAGAATAATATAGCAGGTAGCCAATCCCTCCTCCAGCAGATCTTCCTGACCCAGGAGTTGAACCGGGGTCTCCTGCATTACAGGTGGATTCTTTATCAACTGAGCTATTCTTTACCAGCTGCATTGCAGGTAGATTCTTTACCAACTGAGCTTTAT
Source organism: Antilocapra americana (assembly GCA_007570785.1). Lineage (NCBI taxonomy): Eukaryota > Metazoa > Chordata > Mammalia > Artiodactyla > Antilocapridae > Antilocapra > Antilocapra americana. Next base: position 3,088,697 of record ML664168.1, on the reverse strand, counting down.
ATAAATAAAATATATTTATACATTTTATAAAGTTTATATTTGATTAAAAAAAGTATTTTCCAAATTTTTGTAAAGTATATATTTCATAAAAAGACAAGTTCGCTGGTCTGGTGAATATTGCTTTGCAGAGAAAAAGAAAAAGAGAGAATATATTTTATTATATTGGCAACATTCTAGCTACTTGACCATTTTGTTTTCCTTATTATTTTCTCCCTAATTATCCAATTATATAGAATTATTAAGACTTGAGAAGTCTAATTAAAGCATATGTAAGTGATTTTAATTCTTTAGTCTAACTTTTAAATAATTTATTATATGCTATTGATAGTATTTAATGAGTGATTTCTTTATGCAAGGCAGCATTCTTTGTTGGGTTATGCTATTTTATCTTCATAATATATGAATTGGAAATTTAAATATTCATTTATACACAAAGAAATTAAGGTTACATTAGGTAACATAAGAAACAAGTTTATTTATAAAGCTTAAAGTTATCAGGAATTTATTCATTCAGTTTGATTGCAAAATTCTTATTATCATGGCTCTGACAGAACCTACCTCAGCTCTTGATTCTGGTCAAGCATCAACATCTTTCCTTGATGGTGGAGGAGAAATAAATAAAAATTTATCTATGATCTCTGAATCTGTTCATGACTGAATCTGGCTGTGTAACTTCTATACAGATTACTATTGAAAAAAGAAATGCAAACTTTTTAAACTAAATGGGACTCAGAAGCCCTAGTTCATGAGGGCAGCTCTGGCATGTGGGCGTTTCATATCTCCTATTTAGTTGCCATGTATACCAGGACCCAATAGTATGCTAGTAACTAATTTTAGAGAGATGTATATTTTTCTGTTATACACAGAAGGACTTTCCTCTAACCCTCTAGGGGTCTGCCTTCTGGTTCTTCTATTAGGCCTGACAAAAACTCTGCAAAGCCTGTTTTACCACTGTAGATATCTTTAGTGATGTGTGACCTGCTGGGTCACATGGCTCCACTGGCCAGCTCAATCCGTTACCTAATGCAGAGTTTTTCCCTATTTTTGATCCCACTCAAATCTGATAGACTTTTATACCATTCAGTAAATAGTTAAAATATTACTGTTATGAATCAGTCAAATTAATACTTATTAAGTGGAGGACAGTGTTTCAGATGGTGAATTATGTTTCAACAACAGAACACAAGAGGAACTGAAATAAAAAAGAATTATTACTCATAGGTCTGGTAAACTTCTTGGGGGACAATAGTCATTCTGGCATCCATCAAGTTTTTAACTAATCTATGCCATTCTTCTTTATATATGGCATTTTTTATGATGCATTATCTTGGCTGAGAATGGGGGTGAGGAAGGTGTTCAAAGTCCTCTATTTGGCTTTCTCTGTATATTGTTTGCTTATCCTACAGGGTGAGAAACAAATGTGGGTGTCCTGCCAAGTACTAAAAACATCCATTCTAAATGTGTCTTCTGGGAAAGGGAGGTGATCACTGGGTAATTTGGTTTTACAAACAGAATCTTGACTAGAACTCTATGTGATTCCAGAGCAGCCAATGTGACACTTTAAGTCCCTGCGTCTTGATGTCAGTTTTAACTATGTATCAAATTATCCTAAATAGTTAAGTATTATCTCTTTCCCAATGTATGGCTATTGGAATAAATGTCTGTAGTAGTCCTTTGAGGAAACACATTCATCTGCTGTGGTGTTATAAGTTCTTTCTTCATAGAGATGAACATACCTTTCAAAGAATACCAAGTCTGAAAATTTTCTCAGGCCCTAACACTCGGCCAAGGATTGTGAAATACTAAATTGGGGACATTGCCCACAGCCTTCTGATACTCTATCCTTGATAAATCAAATAAATAAAGCAAAGTACTCATTGGTTCTCCTTCAATATTGTTGCCAAAAATCATGGGATATTTTAATTATTGACAAAGTTCTCATGATTAGGGCTCCTTGGCTGATATTCTGATCTTGAATTCTGTATAATATTTGTACCTGCCTTGATTCTAATGGTTAAGGGTTCCTGTTTGATCTCTATTATATTGGGATCATCTTATCTCCATACAATAATGGAAGTCCAGTTCTACAACAGAATCTATTCTATTACATTGGAAAATGGTTCTTCAGGTCCTCTCATAGTATATAATCAGATAGTAGGTATTGTGGGTTGAATTGGGGCCCCTAGACTGCATATGTTGAATTCTTTACCCTGTGTACATCAAATGTGACATTATTTAAAATGTGTCATTGCACATACAACTAGCCACATTAAAATGAGGTCATATAGGAGAAGGTGGCCCTCTAATCCAACATAGCTGGTATCCTTTTCTCTTTTTTTATAAAAAAGAGAAAGCTGGAGACAGACATGCAACCAACAGGAACAACATATGAAGAAGGCACAAATTGTGATTGTGTATCTACAAACAAAGGGATGCCAAAGATTTCTATCAGACTACCAGAAGCTAGGTGAACAACACTGAACATTTATTTTTTTTTCTCATAGACTTCAGAAGAAACCAATTCTAAACTTTAGTGTTCCAGTCCTCCCTAGTCAATGTAGCACATTGTCTGAGGTTGAGAATTCAACTTAATCTGGAGCTTTTCTTCAAAAATCCTGATCATCAGCATGAACAGCCTTCCTTCTGCGTTAAATGCTCGATACTTTACATGGTACCAAATAAATCCTCTGGTTTTCATATTTTACTCAAAATGGGTGTATATCTCCCTTGGCCTTATATTTTCCTTTGCCAATGATTTAGAAACCTTCAGCAGTAGTCATCCAATTTCACAGTCATCATTAATATTTATTCTTATGAACCTCTCAAATACCTGAGATATTGTGCATTTCACAGCATCCCTTTAAGTCAGTATCCTGTTGTAGGTCCCTCCAAGTTAAAGCATAGCAATTTCATCACTATAGCTATAGTTTGCTATAGGGTATCCGGATCCTACCTCCCGTTTAGTGGTAAAGACCTACTCCACTGTCAAGCAGGAAACAAATGATGATGTTCCTGTTCTCATTTTTAGAATTTGCATCACAAGGCTACCTTTTGTCCCAGCAGTCTTAAGTTTTGGTCCCTGAGAAGCACACTCTGAAATCTAGATTGTATGCAGGAAATTTATTAGAAAGTGCTTTGGGGGAAAAGATCTATAAGGAGGTCAGAATAGTAGGATTTGGCTGACAGAAAAGTTGAACTGTCATAAAGTGAATTGTTAACTTGGGCAAGGCAACTCCCTTTGGCAGTGGTTAACTCTAGGAAGGCTAGGTTGTGAGCAGCCAACACTCCAAGAAGCTAGAGAAACAAGTGCCTTCATTTGATTTGAGTGCATAGCACTACATGTACTTAAAATGTTTGTTGTCTGCTCTAGAGTTTACTGCAAATGGATTTTACATGAGTTTTCGCTTCGTTTAGTCCAATTGTTTCTACACCCTCCATCATAAGCGCTACACTTTCTGAAAGTGTCTTTTGTAGATGTCTTTCATCTCTGTAGATACAGAGAGGTCTTTAAAATCACCTGGTAACCATTTTGAAATCCCACACATCACTATGCATGCAGCCAATTCTGATGTGGAGAGGTTCCCCACGAGACTCGGACTAATTGAGAAACACTGTCCTAAATGATCAACTGATTTCTACAAACACAGACACACAAAATAATTATAACTATTACTTTTAAAATACACATTTTTCTAACATAAATGTTAGCTTAGATTGATGATATACAGCTTTCCTGTTAAACACTGAACAGAAATGACTTTGGTTTCATAAATTTCCTCCAATCCCTCTTTTAGAATTGCCTATGATTAAATTGTGGCTGTTAGGATGGTACAATGTTGCAGGTTCCAGCCAAAGTATCCTGGCCATTGATTCATTACTGTTCTGCTTCATAAACTTCCCTGGAAGCAAAAAAGATACATATCTTCAATAAACCCAATGGAGGAAATGAAATGTTTCTCTTTTATCTTTGGGTTTTATGAAATACCTAATACACTAAAAAATTATCTAATGTTTAGCTCTTTTGGTCAGGTTTTCACTGGCTTACAGTGAATATTATGTATGAATATATTTCACTGTACTTTATTCACTGTACTTCAATATTATGTTCTAGTTTAACATAATTTCTTTATGAATTATCAAGAAAAAAACCTAAAACAAAGCAACTGTACTTGCTAGCTACTCCTAAAGCCCAGCCCTAAGGCTATTATCTAATTACCAAGTTTTATTGATGTCTAAAAATTATATTCAAGAAAGAACATTTGCAATTCTATAATCTCAAAATATAAGTATAGATTTTTCAGATGTATATAAGGATATTATATTATTCTAAAATATATTAAAATATTAAAATTTATATATATAACGTAACATATGAGCATCAGTTCAGTTCAGTTCAGTCGCTCAGTCGTGTTGGACTCTGCAACCCAATGGACTGTAGCACGCCAGGCCTCCCAGTCCATCATCAACTGCTGGAGCTTACTCAAATTCATGTCCATCCCGTCCGTGAAGACACACAATCGTCTCATCCGCTGTCTTCCCCTTCTCCTCCCGTCTTCAATCTTTCTCAACATCATGGTATTTTCCAATGAGTCAGTTCTTCGCATCAGGTAGATAGAGTATTGGAGTTTCAGCTTCAGCATCAGTCCTTCCAATGAATATTCAGGACCGATTTTCATTAGGATAGACTAGTTGAATCTCCTTTCAGTCCAAGGACTCTCAAGAGTCTTCTCCAACACCACAATTCAAAAGCATCATTTCTTCAGTTCTCACCTTTCTTTATAGTCCAACTCTCACATCCATACATGACTCCTGGAAAAACCATAGCTTTGACACATTACTTTTGTTGGTAAAGTAATGTCTCTGTTTTATAATATGCTGTCTAGGTAGGCTGAAGGAAAGTTGCAGGCTCAACATAGCCTGGAGTTAAAACTCGCCTCCAGGTCCTCCCCACCATTCTATGCAAAACAAAGAACTCTCTCACCAGAATAAAAAAATAAACATTAGGCTGATTATACCCAGCTCCCAGCTGGTCCAGCCTCTGGCTGTTCCCCAAAATTTCTTGTCCTAGCTGTTTAAGAGATAAGTACTCCCAACAACCTTAGAGAAGAACAGGCCCCCTTAAGACAGTAGCTTTCCACATATATGCCTATATATACTCACTCTTTTCCTGGGTAAGTACAGCAGCTCACTAAACCGACTGCTGCCCCTTCTCACCTCATTAAAGGTGGGTGATCTGTTCCTGTAAAGTGCCAGTCTTGTTCTTTTTCTGAACCTTGCCTTCTCTAACTCCCTTAATTAGTCATAGCTTTTTTTCCAAGGAGAAAGTGTCTTTTAATTTCATGAGCATAGATAGGTGTTTTCAAGATAAGTAAATGGAAAATAAATGCCATGAGAAGGAATACCTGTTTCTTACCTAATTTATTTTGAGTTCATTTGTATGAATTAATTAAAATAATAACTTGGTTTCTACAAAGTATCTCCCTGGTATTTGATTAATATTATAGTGAATTTGTAAATCTGTTTTGAGCTAACTGACATTTAAAAATTCTAATTCAAATAACTTATGTCTTCTTTAATAGAAAAAGTAAGTTTTTTAATTTATTTTTTAGCATTCAGAACTTGCATATATTTGTCAGCTATACCTAGCTTTTAAATGACCTTGTGAGCTTAATAAATACTTCTTTCAATTTTAAATCCCAATTATTCATCATTACTATTGAGAAATAAAATCACCTTTTATATACTGACATGTCTTTGACATTGCTAAATTTACTTATTTTATTTTTAAGTGTATATTTGTTAGAAATTTTACATGGAGATGTTTCTTCTGTTACAGTTTTTTTGTGTGTGTTTTTTTTTAAATTCTCTACATCCTTTTTTTTAACATTGTTATATTCATGAAGATATAAAAGCTATCCATTAGGAGGACTGACAGTGGACATTCTGACTCTGTTTCTAATTGTAGGAGCAAATAATTAGCCTTTCATCATACCTATATGTTATCTGCAACAATTGTTTGTCTGTATGTACATCCCTCATTTTATTAAAGTTTCATCTAATTCTGAACTTGTGGAGCTTTTTTAAATACAACGGATGAATTCTGAATTTTGCAAGTATTTTTTCTGCATCTATTGGTTCTTTATATATATATATATATATGCCAAATTGTTTAACTTTCATATTCATTCAACTGAAAATACTTTTACATTTCATTTGTAGCTTTGTATTCAGTCTATAGGTCAATGAAAGTAAAATTAATTTCCAAATATATATGATCAAAGTTATCTTTTAGTATTGTTTTCTAACTTAATTCCATGTAGACACGGACAATTCTTTATATAATTCAAAATCTTTTACATTTGTTGAGATGTGTTTATCATGCAGAGGATAATCTATCTGGATGAATCATGTAGAGGTAAAGGGAATGTACATTCTACTGTTATTGGGTAGATTTTTCTATAAATGTAAATTAAGTCTACTGATGAGCTTGTCTAAGGCATGTTTTATTTTTGTTCCCATGTTGTTGGTTTGTTTTTTAGCACTTCCATTTGAGTCTTATAGTTTCTATTTGTTGGTTTAATCAACTGTTAATGCATGTTGTCTACCTTTTCCACTAGAACATTTAATATGGTAATCACAGTCATGTAATATTTATTTATGGTAACATCAACATTGGAGACATCTATGAGCTTGGGTCAGGATCTGAGCTTGTTTATTGCTTTGACTCTTACTAATAGGTTGCTGTGCTCATGCCACAGAGGCTGTCAATGTCTACACACCTGTTTTTCCCCAGGGTTGTAACAATTTTGCTGTTACTTGGCACTTTCCAGGCCAAAGATGAGGGTTAGAGATAATTCTTTAAATACTAGATTCAAACTTATGCTCAGGTCTCAGGAGAGGTCTATTCTCAGTGGTCCTGTCTCTAACTTCTAATTAGCATCTTTGATAGTTACTATAAGAGAAAGTAGTCCTTGCTCCTCTTGCAGTGGTAAAAGACTTTGAATGCTATTAACATAGGATCTCTGGTCCAGTATTCTTTACCATCTTACTTCTATGAGTAGAGGTTTGTTTTCCAGAAAACTTCTCCAGATCTTCATCCTGGCTCTGGCAGTGAGAGCATGTCTATCGCTTCTCCAGTGGCATAAACCTTTTGGTTCATAATAAATAAGGCTTTGTGTGGGGCTCTGTGTATTTACTGTAGCAAAAGTTGGTTCCCTCCTTTAGGATGACACTACATTGTGAACACTGCCCAGTCCACACCCTGTTCTCCAGTCCTTCTGTGACCATCGCATGGAAGTTCACAGAAAAGACAGATGACTATATCTCTGAGCCCAAGTGTTTCTATACATTTATTCTAACCTATACTCGACATACAGAAATTTAAAAAAACTTTTTTTGGATTATTTTGACCCATTTTATGGCACTACAGGTGAATAATTGCTTGTGTCCTGCCTCTTCTAGAAAATATGAAAGTATTAGTCTGTCATGTCTGACTTTGTGACACCATGGACTGTAGCCTGCCAGGCTCATCTATCCAGGGAACTCTCCAGGCAAGAATACTGGAGTGGGTAGCTATTTCCTTCTCCAGGTGATCTTCCTGACTCAGAGATCAAACCCAGGTCTCCTACATTGCAGGCAGATTCTTTACCATCTAAGCCACCAGGGAAGCCCCATCTCTTATAGAAGAGTCTGTCATTTCTTAGATTTCACTCTATTTTATTTCCCTGCAACTCTGATGGATCCAAGAAAAAATATGATTTACTTTATCCATAGTTTTCTTTTATTATGTTAGGAGCATCACCCTTTCAAGCTTTATAAACCCTAAACAGAAGTGGAATAAGCTCTCATCGATGATAAGGTTTCTCTTTGTCTTTTAACTTCAATATTACTGTGATCTTGCTATGATTAATTTTCTTTATATTCTGCTTAGACATAGTTGACATTCCTGTATTTGCGGTTTTATATCTTTCATCATTTTTGAAAATTTGCAGTTATCTTTCAATTATATTTCTGTACATTCTCATATTTTGTTTGTTTTCTGTGTGTGAATTAAACATGTTATACCATGTCTGGCTTGTCTTTTCCATGCTTCTATTTTTACCTTTTCATTTTTCTTTTTGCCCCTATTTGTACACAATATATTCACTTGCTTTCCATTTTGCTTTGTCTAATATGATATTAATACTACCTATATGCTATTTTCAGCTTTTTTTAAATCAATGCTGGCTATCATTGTGATATTCTTCATCTTTTCCTCTTTTAACTTTCTCAATTATTAATCATATTTTGTCAGTATCTGTTAACTCTATATTTTGAATGACTTATATGTGGGTTTTTTTTTTTTTTGGTTGTCTAACACATGATTCTGTTATTCTTGCATGCTTTAAAGTGTTAAATGACTGGGAGAACTGGTAACTTGCATTATTTTTCAGCATATGAAAATGGCTTTTAGTTCTTCCCAGTATTTATGGAGCATATTTCTCTAACATTGAAATTGGAATAGATCATGTTATTAATTTGATTTTTAAATATTAGTAAATATGATTTAAAGTACAAATTTAAGATTGTTTTTGCATGTGATATACTGTCTTTTGCTTCTGCCATTAATATGAATGCACCACAAAAGGATCACAGGCCACAAAAGAATGTGAATCAGAACTGAATCCAACGCAGCTGAACCAAGTTTATACAAGACAAAAGTACAGACATTGGAACCTATGAATATAAGAATAAGTGGCTATTTTAAGCAATAAATGTTGATGTGTTTTATTACACAATTTTGTGGTAGCAATAGCTGACTTTTGCAGCAAACATATGTAAGGAAAAAAAATAGTAACTGTGAACTGTTACCTTTCCCTACAGAGAATTTATGTTTCTTTGATAGAGACTGGGAATATTTCCTCAATCCAGTCTGATTTGCTTGAATTTTAAAGTAGAATTCTTCACAATTTTACCTGAAAGCTACAGATTTTTCTTAAGGTTCATTATTCCTAGCTAATTGTTCTCTTCTTGAGAAGAAAAAAAAAAAAACAAAAAACCAGAAAACCTCTCTTACCCCCTCTCTCTCTTTCTCTCTCTCTTCTTAATTAATAACTGTTTCTTTACTCTGGATTTCCTCCAATGCTACCCTTCACACCAAGCATACACATACAAACAGACACAGCCTTAGAGGTAACAAATGCCTCAGAAAAACTGTGTTCTGAGTGATGGATCTGTTGACCTGCAACTCTTTATTCTAGAATATTGGTGCTCCTATCCCTGGCTACCTTGATAGTTCTAAATATCAATTTCTGTCTCCCCAGGCCATTGTAACTGCCCTAAATTTTAGGTTGTTGTTTTCTTATTTAGTGTGATCTATACCAATAATCAGCAAACTTAGAAAAATATCAGCAGAAAATGTAAGGATCATTTTATTTAATCTTCCTTATATTTTGGTCTCTTAATTTCTCTCTGATTTGGTTGCCTTCCAATACCTCAAGGAAGCTTTTTTTTTTTTTTGCTGTTGTTTCAAATAATAATGATAATAACAATGATACTAAATCTATCTCTTTAGCTGCTCTGAGTAGAAGTATTAATTTGATATGACCTACCCTATTATATCTGATGCTGAAGCTGAAACTCCAATATTCTGGCCATCTGATGTGAAGATCTGACTCACTTGAAAAGACCCTGTTGCTGGGAAAGATTGAAGGTGGGAGAAGAAGGGGAATACAGAGGATGAGATGGTTGGATGGCATCACTGACTCAATGGACATGAGTCTGAGTAAAGTCCAGGAGTTGGTGATGGACATGGAGATCTGGTGTGCTGCAGCCCATGGGGTCACAAAGAGTTGGACACGACTGAGTGACTGAATTGACTGATTATATCTGAAAACACTAATTTATTTTTTAATGTAATCTTTACTTCCTTCCTTGTGGTTAATGGGCTTTCATCACTTTTTCAAGATGTACTGTCTTCTCATTACAGTGCATTAAACTGAGAATTTACTTTTTATATTTATCTTGCTTGGAAATCAGTATGTGCTTATTACTGAAGAACACAAGTCCTTCTTCAGTTCTGGAAACTTAGTAATTTTCATTTCCAGTATTTCTATCTGCCATGTTATATATTTTATTCCATTAAAACTACATTTGAACCAATTATATAGTTTATCTCTTATTAATCTGTCACTACAGTTTATCTATCTTTCCTTAATTTCTTTTATGATTCATAATGTTTATATAAACCACTGTTGCCAATATTGGGGAAAAGAATCTTTAAGGTAGTTTTATGCTTCTTTCTGGATAAGTTAGCTAGAATGATATAGTGATTAATATATTAAAGTAGGTATTATATCTATATGTGTGTGGAGATGCATTATAATATTTAGCAGGAGAGTAAGACAATTTTAACCAAAGAATTCAGCTGATGGGACTGCTTGCCATGTTTGGATACCACAAAAAATGACAAAAGGCGGTATCCACATAAAAACAACAGAAAAGTTTGGCAAGGAATACAAAACCACAGATGGTTGTAGGTGGCAGTCTCTTAGCAGCAGAAACAGATTTTCCTGAGAAAACATTTCATCAAAACTTTGCTTTGAACCAGTCTGTTCTGCCATATTGAGGACAATATTCAGTGAAAAAAAAATCTTTGCTAACATACAGCCAACAGAAGTTGGAATCTGTTTATGTGGTGGTTATACTCAAAAGAGGAAAAGAAGATAAATGTACAGTCTTCATCTTATTTCCATTACATTGTCCTGAATATAACCAGACTCAAGCAAAACAGTACACTAGGTAAAGCAATTCCAGAGACCATAGCTGCTCTGTCCATGTCCTACCATCCCTTCAGTTGTTTATTCTAAGCCTCCAGCAGAAGTTTCTTCAAACCTCTATGAAGGATCTCTATCTTTCAAAGAAGATTATACTGACACAATTTCTTGTTTACTTTCTTCATGAGGTTGTGACACTTAAGATAAATACTTAGACTAATGGACTGAATCTCACTGATTCATCTTGCAAAATCAGAAACAATCCAAAGAAAATTGTTTTGTCTCTTAGAACTACTATGCTGTTGGCATTTTTTTTTATTATAACAATGCTTCTTTTAACTGTAGATATAGTTATAACTTATCCTTTAGCCATTATAGGAAATTGTACATAACATTATCTACAGTTGGCAAATAAGAGTATAGTGTCTGGTAAGTGTGGATTTTAATTATCAAAGAAAATTCCTACCACTTTCAGCCTTACTTGTCTTAAGTACATTATTTTCTGTTTGATTGAAGTAAAAAACCCAGCGTATTATAGGAGTTACAATTACAGGCCCTTTTCCAGGCGAATTCTCGAAATCTCATCTAACTCAGTTGTAAAATAAACATTAATTTTTCATCTCATGAAGCCTTTAATAAGCAAAAATTTGAAAACATATATAAAACACAACACTAGACTAAGTACTCAGAGAAATATTAACTATTATAGTTAATATTTTTTAAATTATAAGCTAATGTTCTTAAAGTAATAAAAATATTTTTAAATTATCACATGCAACACTTACCAGCCAGGTGGCCACAGCTCAGGAACCCATGGACACTCAGCCCTGCCCATCAGCAGGCCAACCCTAGCTCTACAACTCCTTGGACCCCTCAGTTAGCCTCCCCAGGATCTGACTCTACCTACCAGGAGGCAGACATCAGCTTTGGGACACCCTGGACTCACAGCCAGCCAGGACAGAAATGACCCCACTTACCAGTGGACTGTTATGAGCTCTGGAACTCCTGGGACCCTATAGTCAGAGCACCTGTTCCATGGCAGCTCCCATTAGCAGGACAACACCAGCCATGAGACACCTTGGACCCCTCCGCCAGCTACCCTGGGGTCCATTCCCACTCAGCATCAGTTTGGAAATGCCCCAAACACTGTAGCCAGCCACGCCAGGAATGAGCCTCACTAACGGCAGGTCAAAATTAGATCCAAGACACCTGATCCCACAGTCACCCACCTCAGAACCTGACTCCATCCACCACTGGGCTAGTATTAGCCCCAGGACCCCCTGGGACTCCTTAGCCATTCACTTCATGACTCAGCCTCGCCCACCAGTGGCCAGCAGTATCTACACAAAGCTGGGTTTGACAGCAAACCTGAATGGGGTACAGTCACATCTACCAGACCACCCACCTCTACAGCCCACCTCTACAGAAGTATCTGCCCATCCTACACATGGGGAATTCCTAGAGCATATAGCTCAGAGGGGAATGGACTGCTCAAAAGCCTTGAACATATCCTACAAAAGGCTGTTTCTCCAAGCATGAGAAATATAAACAATCTACCAAATATGTAGAAATAACAACAGCAAATTAGGCAAAGTGAGGCAACAAAGAAATACATTTCAAATGAAGAAACAAGATAAAACCATAGAAGAAGAACTAAGTGAAGTGGACACAAGCAATCTACTTGAGAAAGAGTTCAAGGAAATGATCCTAAAGATGCTCAAAAAACTTGGGAGAAGACTGGATGAAAAGAATGAGAACTTAGTTTCTAATAAAGAGTTTAAAAATATAAAGATGAATCAAACAGAGATGAAGAATACAATACCTGAAATTTTAAAAATATACTGGAAGGAATCCACAGTAGACTAGCTAATACACAGGATTGGATGAGCGGTCTGGAAAACAGAGTAGTGGAAATCACTGAAACTGAGGACAGGTCGAGAGACCTTTAGGACAACATCAAGTGTACTAATATTTGTATTTTAGGGTTCCAGAAAGAGAAGAGAGACAGAAAGGGGCAAAGAACATATTTAAAGACATAATGGCTGAAAATTTCCCTAATGTGGGAAAGGAAAAAGACACATAGGTCCAGGAAACACAGAGTGTCCTAAATAGGATCAACTCAAAGAGACGCATACCAAGCTATACTGTAATTAAATGGCAAAAATTAGAGACTATTAAAAGCAACATATTATGTACAAGAGAATTCCCATAAGGCTATCAGCTTCCTTTTTAGCAAAATCTCTGCAGGCCGGAAAGGAGCAGCATGATATATCTAAAGTGATGAAAGGTAAACACCTATAAACAAGAAAACTCTACCCAGCAAGACTCTTGTTCACATTTGATGCAGAGATCAAAAGCTTTATAGAAAAGCAAAAACTAAAAGATTTCAGTACCACTAAAAGAGCTTTACTAGAAGTGTTGAAGGAACTTCTTTAAGCATAAAAGAAAAGGCCATAGCTAGGAAGTAAAAGTTATAAAAGGTAAAAGTTCATCAATACGGCAAACATATAGTAAAGACAGGGAATCATCCATGTACAAAGTTAGTAAGAAGGTTAAAAGACAAAAGCATGCTACTGGCACAAAAAGAAACACATATTATCAATGGAACATAATAGAAAGTCCAGAAATGAATCCACACTTACAAGGCTATTCATTTATGACAAAGGCGGTGAAAATATACACTGGGGAAAAGACAGCCCCAAAAAACAGCCAGTATGTGGTGATAGAAAAACTGGAGCACTATGAGCAAAAGAATCAAACTGGACTACTCTTTAACATCATGCACAAAACAAATTCAAAATAGATTAAAAACTTAAAAGTAAAACTCAGAAACCATAAGTCTTCTAGAAGAAAACACAGAAAGTAAGCTCTTTGATATCTGTCTTAGTAATACATCTTTTGGCTATTTCTTCTCTGGCAAGGGAAACAATAGCAAAAATAAACAAGTAGGACTATATCAAACTAAAATGCTTTTACACAGAAAATCTATAAAACAAAAAAGTCACTACTGACTGGAAGAAGATATTTGCAAAGGATATTTCTGATAGTGGGTTAGTATTCAAAACATATAAAGAACTCATACAACTCAGCACCAAAAAAAAAAAAAAAAAACAGAATGTTAAAAAATGGACAGAGAATCTGAATAGACATCTTTCCAAAGATATTCAGATTACCACTGGCACATGAAAAGATGCACAGCATCACCAATCATCAGGGAAATGCAAATCAAAGCCACAATGAGCTATCACCTCACACCTGTCACAATGGCTATTCTCAAAAAGACAAGTAACAAGTGTGAGTAAAGGGAGTAAATAGAGTAAAGGGAACACTCATACACCGTAGGTAGGATGGTAAATTGGTGCAGCCACTAAGGAAAGCAGTATGAAGATTCCTCAAGCAATTAAACATTAAACTATCAAGTGATCCAGGAATTTCACTCCTGGGCATGTATCCAAAGAAAACAAAAGCACTAACTAGAAAAGATATATGAACCCATATGCTCTTTGTAGCATCATTCAGTTCAGTTCAGTTCATTTCAGTCACCCAGTCATGTCCCACTCTTTGCGACCCCATGGACTGCTGCATGCCAGGGTTCCCTGTCCATCACCAACTCACAAAGTTTACTCAAACTCATGTCCCTTAAGTCAGTGATGCCATCCAACCATCTCATCCGCTGTTGTTCCCTTCTCCTCCCACCTTCAATCTTTCCCAGCATCAGGGTTTCTTCCAATGAGTCAATTCTTCACATCATGTGGCCAAAGTATTGGAGTTTCAGCTTCAGAATCAGTTCTTCCAAAGAATATTCAGGACTAATTTCCTTTAGGATTGACTGGTTGGATTTCCTTGCAGTCCAAGGGTCTCTCAAGAGTCTTCTCCAATACCACAGTTCAAAAGCATCAATTCTTTGGTGCTCAGCTTTCTTTATAGTCCAACTCTCACAGCCATATATGACTACTGGAAAAAAAAAATTGCTTTGACTAGACAGACCTATGTTGGCAAAGTAATCTCTCTGCTTTTTAATATGCTATCTAGGTTGGTCACAATTTTCCTTCTAAGGAGTAAGGGCCTTTTAATTTCATGGCTGAAATCACCATCTATAGTGATTTTGGAACCCCTCCCAAAATAATGTGTGTCATTGTTTCCCCATCTATTTGCTATGAAGTGATGGGACCAGAAGCTATGATCTTACTTGTCTGACTGTTGAGTTTTAAGCCAACTTTTTCAAGTCTCCTCTTTCACTTTCATCAAGAGACTCTTTAAGTGAAGTAAGCCATAAGGAAAAACAACAATGCAGTATACTAACACATATATATGGAATTTAGAAAGATGGTAATGATAACCCTGTATACGAGACAGCAAAAGAGACTCAGATGTATAGAAGTCTTTTGGACTCTATGGGAGAGGGCTAGGGTGGGATGATATGGGAGAATAGTATTAAAACATGTAAATTATCATATGTGAAATCAATCGCCAGCCCAGGTTTGATTCTTGATACAGGCTACTCAGGGCTGGTGCACCAGGATGACCCAGAGAGATGGAATCAGAAGGGAGGTGGGAGAGGGTTTCTGGAAGGGGAATACACGTATACCCATGGCAAATTCATGTCAATGTATGGCAAAACCAACAGGATAATGTAAAGAAAATAAATAAATAAATAAAATAAAATAAATAAATAAATGCAATTAAAAAAAAAAGAGACTCTTTAGTCTTTCTTTGTTTTCTGTAATAAGGGTGGTGTTATCTGCATGTCTTTGGTTATTGATATTTCTCCCAGCAACCTTTATTCCAGCTTGTTCTTCCTCCCCAACATTTCTCATGATATACTCTGCATATAAGTTAAATAAGCAGGGTGATAATATACAGCCTTGACATACTCCTTTCCCAAATTGGAACTGGTCTTTTGTTCCATGCCCAGTTCTAACTTTTACTTCCTGACCAGGATACAGATTTCTCAAAAGGCATGTCAGGCGGTCTGGTATTCCCATATCTTGAAGAATTTTCCACAGTTTGTTGTGATCCACAAAGTCAAAGGCTTCAGCATAGTCAATAAAACAGAAGTAGATGTTTTTCTGGAACTCTCTTGCTTTTTCGATGATCCAACAGATGTTGGCAATTTAATCTCTGGTTCTTCTGCCTTTTCTAAAATCAGCTTGAACATCTGGAAATTCATGCTTCATGTACTGTTGAAGCCTGCCTTGAAGGATTTTGAACATTACTAGCATGTGAGATGAGTGCAACTGTGTGGTAGTTAGCATTCTTTGGCATTGCCTTTCTTTGGGATTTGAATGAAAACTGAACTTTTCCAGTCCTGTGGCCATTGCTGAGTTTTCCAAATTTGCTGGCATATTGACTGCAGCACTTTCACAGCATCATCTTTTAGGATCTGAAATAGTTCAACTGGAATCCCATCACCTTCACTAGCTTCATTCATAGTGATACCTCCCGAGGCCCACTAGACTTCATATTCCAGGATATCTGGCTCTAGGTGAGTGATCACACCATCCTGGTAATCTGGGTTGTGAAGATCTTTTTTATATAGTTTTTCTGTGTTTTCTTGCCACCTCTTCATAATATTTTCTGCTTCTGTTAGGTCCATACCATTTCTGTCCTTTATTGTGCCCATCTTTATATGAAATGTTCCCTTTGTATCTCTAATTTTCTTGAAGAGATCTCTAGTCTTTCTCATTCTGTTGTTTTCCTCTATTTCTTTGCACTGATCAGTGAGGAAGGCTTTCTTATCTCTCCTTGCTATTCTTTGTATCTCAGCATTCAAATATGTATATTTTTCATTTTTTCCTTTGCCTTTCACTTCTCTTCTATTAACAGCTATTTGTAAGGCCTCCTCAGACAACCACTTTGCCTTTTTGCATTTGTTTTTCTTAGGGATGGTCTTGATCCCTGTTTCCTGTACAATGTCACAAACCTCCATCCATAGTTCTTCAGGCACTCTATCAGATCTAATCCCTTGAACCTATTTTTCACTTCCTTTGTATAATTGTAAGGGATTTGATTTAGATCATACCAAAATTGTCTGATTTGATCTGGTTTGATCTGGTTTCCTCTTTCTTCACTTTAAGTCTGAATTTAGCAATAAGGTGTTCATGATCTGAGCCGGAGTCAGCTCCTGGTTTTGTTTTTGCTAACTGTGTAAAGCTTCATTTACAGCAGCCAAAAAATGGAAGCAATGTAAATGGACATCAACAGATGAATGGATAAAGTTATGGTATATATATATATACATATATATATATATATATATATATACCATCTATAAAAAGAATGAAGTCTTGCCACTTACCACAGAATGATATACCTTGAGGGTATCATGCTAAATTAAATTAATCAGAGAAAAACAAATACCATATGACTCCCCTTATATGTGGAATCTAAAACCCATAAGAAATGAATAAATAATGAAACAAAGGCAGAGTTATATATACAGAGGGGAGGTGGGTAGGGTGGAGCAAGGAAATAAATGTCACAGTTTTGAAATGAACAGCATGGGGCATACAGTCAATAACTATGTAATATCTTTGGTGTCACAGGCAGATTTGTGGTGATCATTTTGAAATGTATACAATTACTGAATCACAGTGATGTGTAATAAGCACTAACATAGTATTGTAGGTCACTTATTTTTAAAAATGAACATACACAGAAAAAGTGATTAGATGTGTGGTTATCAGAGGTAGGGATGGGAAAAGAGACTTGGATAAAGGCAGTCAAAAGCTGCAAGCTTCCAGTTGTGAGATAAACAAGAACTAGGGGACTTCCCTGGTGGCTCAGTGGTAGAGAATCTGCCTGCCAATGCAGGAGACACAAGTCTGATTCCTAGTCTGGGAAGATTCCACATGCCACGGAGCAACTAATCCCATGTGCCACAACTATTGGGCTTGTGCTCTAGAGTCCAGGGGTCCCAACTACCAAGCCCATGTGCCATAATTACTGAAGCCTGCACACCCTAGAGCCTGTGATCTGCAACAAGAGAGGCCAGTGCCATGAGAAGCCTACACACAGCAACTAAAGAGTAGCCTCCATTCTTCTCTGCAACTAGAGAAGAGCCTGCACAGCAATGGAGACCTGGCACAGCCAAAAAGAAATAAAAAAATAAATAAGAAAGAACTAGACTTGTAGTATACATCCTGAAAAATACTGCTATATGTTATATATGAAAGTTAGGAGAGTAAATCCTAAGTATTCTCACCACATTTTTTTTCTTTTTCTTTATTTTTGTATCTATATGAGATGTTGGATGTTCACTAACTTACTTTGATAATCATTTCCTACTATATGTGAGTAAAATCATCATACTGTATTTCTTAAGCTTATATAGTATTATATGACAATAATGTCTGCAAAAAACTGGAAGAATAAAAATAGAAACTGAAGCAATATAATTAGATTTCCTAACCACACTGGTTATGTCAATAAATGGCATTATGATAAAAAATAAATTCAGGGCAATGAACACTGGGTACAAAGAAAAAGTAGGAAGACATGAAAAGAAGCAATAAAAGTCATGGTGATCAGGCAAATAAAAAAATAAAAATTGTTATATGCAGCATGGTAGTACCTCTAGCATCAAATTATCAATCATGAATGATTGTTTACAATCACTGATATGATCAACTTCTCTTTACTGTTTAAGATATATGCAAAAAAGATGTTTCTTACTTATTAAATTTTATAAGTAGAGCATTTATAATATTGTGTATTTATCTTGGAATATGCCATAAACAAACTCTTTAGTATTCTTTACAGTCTTAAGCAGAAGTATACACCCTAAATAAATCAACTATAAGTAACAAGCTATTAAATTGCATTCACTTACCAAATTGTTCACTTAACAAATTGTTTATATATATTTGATAAAATATAGGTAAAATGTAGAATTAAAAACTGATATAGTCACAAACTTTAGGAGGGATTAAAAACATTTGTTTTATACTTAAGATTATAACAGCTTTAAAATGTCATCCTTAATAACAACCAAATTTAACAACAAACACACTAAACAAAAGACTTAGACAAAGTTATAGATAGCTAACAGAAATGAGTTTTGGAAAAATGTCAGCAGAACCAACTCTGTGGTTTGCAAGTAGAGGAGAGGATTTCCCCTGGGGGAAAATGTTCCCAGAAATTGGAAAGAGTACTTTCCCTATAGACAGAGCTGCCAAAGGTAGGGCAAAGGCTGAACTAGCCAAGAGAAGGCAGTTCGCTAAATGAAAACCTGAGACAGAACCTTTGGGAAGTTTTTATTAGTTCCAGTGTTACAAGGCAGAGTTGGGAGAAAGCGTTAGGAAAAAAAAAAAAAAAAACTACTACTATCTTTGAACACAATCTTTCTTTAAGAGTCAACACACTAAAGAAAGGAAAAATAATTTTAAACAAATTTTCACTTCAAAGAATTTAAATAGATGTCATTTTAAAAATACAGAGATGATAATTTGGCTCAAAGTTTTAAGGGAACACTAAATTTATATTTTCTTTTCCGAATGTTCACAATAAACAATGATTTATTTCCACTCAGCACAGAATATCCCAAGAAAATCTGTCTTTTAGGAAAAATTATTGCCTGCTTATGCTGTGCTCATATTTCATTTAAGCATTTTTCCTGCTAAAATATTTGAGGTACTTGAGCTACCTCAGTATACTATCAATGATAAGTTCCTATAATATAACATTTGGTTTTTTTTGTCTTTTTGTTGATATTCTTACAGGCTAAATGTAAATACATTTTCTAGTTGACCACTATAATGAGCAACTAAAAGATTAAAAAAGTAAACTAATTGTCTGAACTAAATGCTCTGAAAAGAGAATAAGATACACAGGAAAACACATATTAAACATAATTTTTTCTAATAACAATAGGTATAAGAAACAGAAGTGTGGTCATTTAGAGAACATGTAAACTTACTGGTGAAGAAATTTAATGGTGAAAACGTATGTATATTATCTCTAGCTTTTAATGGAACCTCTGTGGAATTGTGGTTGAAATTTAAATGTAGGAGGTTTGGCTGTTGAAAACAATAATCCATTTACTCAGGGGAGATTTTTGAAAATCATATTTGCTCCTTACTTCTTCAATTCTGATAAGCATACTGGCATATTATTTATTAACAAGATAAAGAGAAATTTTCCTTCACCAATTATACCTCAGAAAACTAGGAAATTATCAGTCCATTTTTTTTGTGGAGATAATGACCACTAAAATTGTATAACTGTTATGCAAAAAATCAAGAGGTAAAAGGAAGGAAGGGAGGGAAGGAGACAGGCAAATCTGAAGAACAAAAGAAACGTAAGTATTATTAGCCTAAAAAAAAATTAAAAGAGCGCAAAGATGTCACTATAACCAAATAACTGATTTCATTAAAAAGTCTTAGAACAATGGGAATAAAAAGTTAATTACTTTATATTAGACAGCACACAAATTTCAGGACTTGTTCTTTCCATCAAGCATGGCTTTGTCTAATCATTAATGGCAAAATGTTAGTAATAAAAGAGAATAAACCAAGTGACAGCTTTCCTTATGTTCACTCAGCAAATACAAGCTCAGCCATTTAAACCATCTGGTACACAAGTGTTAGAGCAGCAAATGACTGGTGGAAAAATCAGTGGTGGGATACCAGTGGGGAGAGTCCACTAAAAAAGAGAAAGATTTCGAATTGTGACAAGAGATATAAACAAAGGACCTGAGTGGTCATTCCCCATGAAGTACAGATAGCTAAGAGAGAAACTGAAGTCAATGGGAAGTTAGAGTTGATAATCTAGTTTGGAAGCCCCTTTGCTCTATCCTTTAGTCTGCTGTACTTTAAGAAGTAAACAAACACTGTAAAAATAACACTTGGATGAAAATCAAGCTGTCTTCCAACACACAAATCAATATTGTTTGAAACAGAGGAATTTTTCCTGAGAGCTGTGTCTCACGCATGCTGCTGATGCATGTGTGACTGGTTTGTTCATTTTAACACTTTAGTTGGTGTTAATTATGGTAGGTATTAATAAAGGTAGAATTCATGATCGTGATTTACTCTGCCAAAATTTTCTCTGGGGATTGAAAAATACTTTTCAAAAAAGGTGCTGTAGCTATCCTTACTAATAGATTACATGGTACAGAATAATTGGAAGAAAGGTGGTCAACCAAATGTAGAAATTAAAAATATCAGAGAAAGAGAATAAGTTCTATAACTTAAAAACATAATTTCCAAAATACAGTGATTTAGTGTAATTATTGGAGCGTCTTCTTGCAGTGATGGTACTACATTTCAGTGCAAAAATGGCTCCTCAGAAACAAAGCAAAAGTAAAAGTGTTAGTCTCTAAATCCTGTCTGACTCTGCAACTCAATCCTGTCTGACTCTGCGATCCCATGGACTGTAGCCCACCAGGCTCCACTGTTCATGGAAATCTCCAGGCAAGAATTCTGGAGTGGGTTGCCATTTCCTTCTCTAGAGGATCTTCCCATCCCAGGGATCAAACCTGGGTTTCCTCTGCATTGCAGGCAGAGTATTTACCATCTGAGCCACCAGGGAAGTCCTCAGAAATTTAAAGTGATACATTAAATCTAAATTACATTATGAAGTTTGCATGTTTTTTTTTTTTTTCAAAATCTGATATTATTATGTGCCCAGGTATATCTCCCACTAAGCTCTAAGGTGAAATTTCTATTACAATTAAGCAAATTTTGCTCATCTATTTTGCATTGTTCACATGAAGAAGCTGCCTCTATTCTGTACAATGTCTCTTTCTGTGTCTAGCCTCATTCAGCATTTCTTCCACTCTGACCTCAAGAATGTTTTCCACATGATGGTTCCCTATGAAGATATTCTATTAAATGACTATTCGGAATGTGAACTGCAACTTACTGTTCAGTTCAGTTGCTCAGTCATGTCCAACTCTTTGCGACCCCATAGACTGCTGCATGCCAGACTTCCCTGTCCATCACCACCTCCCAGAGTTACTCAAATTCATGTCCATCAAGTTGGTGATGCCATCCAACTAGCTCATCCTCTGTTGTCCCCTTATCCTCCCACCATCAATCATTCCCAGCATCAGGGTTCTTTACCAAGGACTCAGTTCTTTGCATCAGGTGGCCAAAGTATTGGAGTTTCAACTCCAACATCAGTCCTTCCAATGAACACTCAAGACTATTCTCCTTTAGGATGGACTGGTTGGATCTCCATGCACACCAAGGGACTCTCAAGAGTCTTCTCCAACAACACAGTTCAAAAACATCAATTCTTCAGTGCTCAGCTTTCTTTATAGTCCAAATCTCACATCCATACATGACTACTGGAAGAACCATAGCTTTGACTAGATGGATCTATGTTGGCAAAGTAATGTCTCTGCTTTTTAATATGCTGTATAGGTTGGTCACAGCTTTTCTTCCAAGGAGCAAGTGTCTTTTAATTTCATGGCTGCAACTGCCATCTGCAGTGATCTCAGAGCCCCCAAAAATATAGTCTCTCACACTTTCCATTGTTCTCCCATCTATTTGCCATGACGTGATGGGACCAGATGTCACAATATTAGTTTTCTGAATGTTGAGTTTTAAGTCAACTTTTTCAGTCTCCTCCTTCACTTCGTTAAAAGGCTCTTTAGTTGTTCTTCGCTCTCTGCCATAAGAGTGGTGTCATCTGCATATCTGAGGTTATTGATATTTCTCCCAGCAATCTTGATTCCAGCTTGTGCTTCATCCAGTCCAGCATTTCTCATGATGTACTCTGCATATAAGTTAAATAAGTATGTTGACAATATACAGCGTTGATGTACTCCTTTCCCGATTTGGAACCAGTCTGTTATTCCATGTGCAGTTCTCAAGTTAAGGTTTTTCACCAATTCAGTAGGATGACAACTGAAAATTAAACTTTAGATGAGATAAAGAATTCTATAAAGTTACATTTCTGTCAAACTGAAGCACAAATTACGATTAATACTTTCTAGAGAAGGATATTGTATCTTGGTTAGATTTTAGCTCATGAAGCTGAAGGAAGAATTTCATGGATCTCAATATTTGTAATTTTGTGCTTGAAAATATTTGTGTTTAAACAGTGAAGGTAAAAATTTATCTCTAAGGCAGGAGCATTAAATATGCTATTCACAACTTTAGTGAGCAGATTTATGTCATTTTTTCTTTTTTTTTGGACTCTGTAGCTTTTAGGATCTTACTTCTCCAACCAGATCAAACCTGCACTGCCTGCAGTGGAAGCATAAAATCCTAACCACTGGACCACCAGCGAAGTCCGGAATATAATGAACTTTGCCTTTTAAAAACTTTTTTGACCAAGCCACACAGCATGTAGGATCTTAATTCCCTGAACAGCAATGGAACCCACAGCCCCTGCATTGGAAGCTTGGAGATTAAATCACTGGACCACCAGCAAAGTCCCTAATTTACTTCTTTAACCTTCTGGCAACAGAAGTACAATGTATAGCTAGATCTACAGTTTTAGTTACAAATACTACCCAACTCTCTCCCTCTTATGCCCCAGTTGTGGTGTTACCATTCTAAGGTAACACCTTTTTGATCAGCATTTTCACTAGACTGTTAGGGAATATTACACTAGAAATTATCATCAGATTTTATCATAGATATTAAGGAACTATGATATTCATTTTCATAGCTTTAATTTTAGCCTAATATTTTATTAGGAATATTTGTATGTGATTCACACTCAGTCATTGGGAATCTATGGCCTTTCATATCTCAGTCAAATGGCACAAATAACAAAGATTAGTAGAAATAGGTGAAAGAATAGAAGAAAATGGATATTCACAATGTTACCTAGACACCTGTAATATGTTGTACCTTTTATTTATTTTTTCCAGATATTTTTATTGGAAAATAACTGCTTTACAATGTTGTGTTACACACAATATTGTGAATTCAAGTGTATGTATATATCTATCCCTTTCCCAAAACAAAAATCCCATATTTTCTTCCATATTTAAATCAAACATTATATCATTGTGGATAATTTACATTTCATCATTACCTTAAAAATACATAGAAATTATCCAGGATATGTATATTATGGGCTTCTCTGATGACTCAGAGGTAAAGAATCCACCTGTAAATACAGTGCATGTGGATTTTATTCCTGGATAGAAAGATCCACTGGAGAAGGAAATCCACTCTGGTATTCATGCCTGGGAAATCCAAAGGAGAGAGAAGCCTGGTGGGCTACAGTCCATGGAGTCTCAAAAGAGTCAGACATGACTTAGTGACTAAACACCAACAACAATAATGTATATTATATTTATGATACAATACTCATTAAAATCATTCTTTTTAAAATAGGACATTTTTGGTATGTAATATTTTCACATGATTAAATGTCAAGCCAGGAGGTTTGAAGGGTCTGAGATTTTACCCTTATTGTAGACTCGAAATTGAAATCAGTTAGCCTCTCATGGTTGCCCATACCTTAGCAGATAAACACAAGGCTTTTTGATTAGAGACAAAGGTATTAATCATAGCAACACATGTGACTAACACATTGTATCAATTCCTCAAGTTTTGATTCTTTCATGATGACACATTAAAGACTGTGAATTGCCTATGGATAGAGGTAGAGTATTACAAAAGATGAACCCTGAGATTAAGAAACTCTGAATATGTTGTCCAAATGAACTGCCCACTAAAATGAACTGCCCACTTTCGGAAAAATTTTAAATGTTAGTTCTTTATTAAACATATGATATTTATGTCTAGATGGAAAGCAGTTTAATTTTTGTTATCCTCTCTGCCTTCTCCTGAGAATTTCATCCTAGTAACTTCAGGATTGGGCTTTCCAGGTGGCACTAGTGGTAAAAAATCTCCTTGCCAATGCAGGAGATATGAGATGTGGGTTCAATCCCTGGGTTGGGAAGATCCTCTGGAGGAGTGGCAAACCACTCCAATATTCTGGCTCCATATTTACAGATAAATTAGTAAACGGACATAATTGCACTACACTATCTGACAATAGAAAATGTTAATATTCACTTCTGACTAATCAGTAGAGTTTGTAATTGATAGGGATTCCATATTATGTAGAAAACTCCTATGTAGTATTTTTAATAAACAAATATCATTATATTTGCTTGACTGATTTCAGTGGTAGAAATTCATCATTCCACACAGAATTGTAAATTCTTCAAAGGTAATGTTATATATATATATATATATATATATATATATATATATATATATATAATAGTAACACCTGAGAAATCTGTATGCGGGTAAAGAAGAAACAGAACAGGACATGGAACAGCAGACTGGTTCTAACTTGGGAAAAGAGTACATTAGGCTGTATACTGTCACTCTGCTTATTTAACTTATATGCAGAGTACATCATGCGACATGCCAGGCTGGATGAAGCACAAGCCGGAATCAAGATTGTTGGGAAAAATATCAATAATCTCAGATATGCAGATGATACCACCCTTATGCCAGAAAGTGAAGAAGAACTAAAGGGTCTCTTGATGAAAGTGAAAGAGGAAACTGAAAAAGTTGGCTTAAAATTCAACATTCAGGAAACTAAGATCATGACATCTGGTCCCATCTCATCATGGCAAATAGACAGAGAAACAATAGAAACAGTGACATATTTTCTTTCCTTGAGCTCCAAAATCACTGCAGATGGTGAAGGCAGCCATGAAATTAAAAGATGCTTGCTCTTTGGAAGAAAACCTATGACCAATCTAGATAGAATATTAAAAAGCAGAGACATTACTTTGCTGACAAAGATCCATCTAGTCAAAGCTATGGTTCTGCCAGTAGTCATGTTTGGATGTGAGAGTTAGACCACAAAGAAAGCTGAGCACCAAAGAACTGATGCTTTTGAACTGTGGTGTTGGAGAAGACTCTTGAGAGTCCCTTGGACTACAAGGATATCTAACCAGTCAATCTAAAGGAAATTAGTCCTGAATATTCACTGGAAGGACTGATGCTAACGCTGAAACTCCAATACTTTGGCCACCTGCTGCAAAGAACTGACTCATTTGAAAACACCCTGATACTGGGAAAGATTGAAGGCAGGTGGAGAAGGGGATGACAGAGGATGAGATGGTTGGATTTCATCACTGACTCGACGGACATGAGTTTGAGTAAACTCCGAGAGTTGGTGATGGATAGGGAAGCCTGGCATGCAGCAGTCCATGGGGTCACAAAGAGTTGGACCCAACTGAGTGACTGAACTGAACTGAATATATATATATTTTTGGTGTCATATTGGGCCAGTATTTGGTGGTACTATTTACTTACAGAAACAGTTTTAATATACAGTCAAACACTTGGTTTTTTGGAAAATGAGAAAATAATGTAATATAGTCTAGTTAGTTAGTGACAGAACCAGGCTAGAATTAATATTTTTTTTCGTTTCCATATTCATCTTCTTCATTTGTCACCCAGTAAGATAATGACTGTAGTCTTAGGCCACCAGTGCTTTTTCTATGGGCCTGGCTAGCACTGAAAATCCAGGATAGATACTGATTAAACTACAAGAAAGGTATTTATAAAGTAAACTAAGGAACAAACTGAGCCTTTATTTAATTTGAACTTTTTTATCACCTGAAATATAGTGGAAAAAGCATTTTTTGAAAGTGTATGATTGAGAGATTTATAACATGTAAGATCTTACTGGTCAAAGTGAAAGAACTGATTGGCACAATGGAAAATATGTTTCAAAAAGTGTATACATATATTCATTTGCTCATAAATATTTATTGAAAAGCCAGAACATTGATGTTATTATGGTAAACTTAATTTCCCTGCTATATGCATTCAGTATTCTTTTACTTCAAACAAATAATCAAACTGGCTTCAAAGTAGGTTACCAAAAGCATATGAGCAATAGTGTACATTTTTGATTCTCCATAATTTCCTGCTCAGGTCAGAATTACCAGTTGATTTTAAAAACCTCAAGTGAGAATTTATTATGAGAGCCTTTTATTGCGCCTGAACAGTGTGAATAGGCAGACTGGATGGATGTTTTCTTTGGACCTACTGTTCTCCATATGCTTTTCTGCTAGGATCAAATTCCCACTGTGAGGATTATCATCTGTTGCCAGGATATCATGAATGAGTTGCTGATTCTAATCAACCCCAAATACCTCATATTTATAATCCATTCTGCATCAGTAAAACTGACCAGAAGAAACTATTTCACCATAAAGTAGTATTCAGAAAGTAAAATGTATACAAATTATTTTATGAATTCATATTCAAAGCAGTTCATAGAACTGCTTCAAATTTACATTCCCATAGTGCTTACCTAAACTGTAACTATTCTAATGCTACTAGAATCACTTATTCTCATATTCCATTCAGTATTATATTTCTAAATCTAAATTGTCAGTTGTACAGATTATTTAAGAAACTATAAAGCTTAATTTTGTACCTTTGCCACAATTCATTATTTTATTAATGACTAAGTTTTCCTCTTAAAAATCTGGTGGGCTAAATGATTTTCTAGGTCAGTGTAAGTACCGTAAACAAAATCTACTGTAAAAATAGAATAAAATCATGTGTTTAGCATAAATGCACAAATCGGAAAGGTCAGAGAAGAGAGCTAAGCTTGGAGAGCACTAAAGGAAATAAACTGAGCTGGTAGGCACTAGAGCAGAACAAAATGATGCTGAGACAAGAGTGAGCAAAACTCAGGGAGGTTAGAAGCCCAGCTAAGCTAACAGAGAATAGTGCTGTGCTTGAAAAAGAGAATAGGAACTCTAGGAAAAGCTTAGAGGCTGTTAAAATTCATTATGAGTTCCTCCACCTATAAATGGACCGTAGCTGTTTCAAGCCCATCTGTGAACTGTCTGGACATACAGAGAGTCATTGCTTGTATATAATGTTGATGGATTAATTAGGGGGAAAATCAGTAGACTACTTTAATAGACCATTGTTCTCTTCTTCAATCTGTTTGTTTTTCAAAAATAAAATACATAGAACTTAACGTCCACCTATAAAAGATTAAATGCTATTGATCAGTTCTATCACTGTAAACAATATTTAAAATAGAATATATGAGGCAGTTCATTTCAGGCACCAGACATCAGGAAGTTCAAGTTTATCATTCATGATAAAAAGGGAAAATTATGAGGTGAACAACATGATCAGCCTTGTTACTGAGCTAGAGTCCAAAAAATCATGAGCAAAATGATTAGATCAGCTGAAGCATTTGAAATCTCCAGGATAAGTTCTTCAAGAGAAAGTAGCTATACAACTGCAGGGCTTCCCTGGTGGTCCAGTGGTTAAGAATCCACATTGTAATACAAGGGACATGGGTTCAATTCCGGGTCTGGGAAGATTCCACATGCTATCAAGCAAAGAAGCCCACACACCACAACTTCTGAGCCCATGTGATGAAACTATGTGCACCTAGAGCCTGTGCTCCACAATAAGAGAAACCACCACAGTAAGGCCACACACCACAAGGAAGTGTGGATCTAAAACCCTGTGGCCCTGCTCTCTGCAACGAGAGAAAGACCATGTGCAGCAATGAAGACTCACTACAGTCAATAAGCAAATAAATAAACCTTATAAAAAGAACCATGACCCATTTAAAAAGTTAAAAATAAAAGAAGCTGTTTATAACTTTAGAAGTTCACAAACTTGAAAAATAGTATTTTAATGAATGGATAGGTGAACTTAGCAAAGGAGCAGATACTATAAATAAGGAGTCAAATGGAAATTCTATACTTCAAGGGTAAGTAATGTAAATGAACAATTCACTGGATAAATATTGACAAAATGCAGACTTGGAGAACTTGAGAAATTAACAACAGAAAAGCTCAAATCTGAAGAACAGAGGGAAAATAATGAAAAAAATTAGAGACTCAAGGAAACTGTGATATAATACCATATGTCAAACATCTGTAACTACAATCTCAGTAAAATGATAGTAAAGTAGAAAAAAAATTGAAGATAAAAATAGATAAATTTTTCTAAAATTAGATAAAACAATCGCTAATATACAGATTCAAGAAGTTTATTTGTCCCATAGTAGGATATACAAAAAAATAAATAAATAAACTTGTCAAATCATAATAAAATTCATAAAAACCAAAGATAAAGAGAAAATATTAAAAGCTGTCACAGTGACAAGATACATACATAGAGAGGAAACCAAATATGCAGACTGGCTGATTATTCTTCAAAGATAATCGGTAACAGAACAGATCTACATTTTTTAAAATGGTGAAAGGAGCAAACTAAATAAAACACTTTCTTCCATCAACTCAATCAAATTCCTTACTAATCCTCTCATGTACTTAACTGATTAATCTAATACATTTTCTATACTACACCCAAGATGCTTTAAAAAAATAAATAAAACCACAATACAATTTCTTATAAGAAAGAATAAATGTTTACTCTGGTAAAAATGCCAGACATGACTGAGCAACTAAATAGCAGCAATGGGAACACAAGTCCAAGTCCTACTCACCTTCAGTGCCAGGTGATCTAGAGGTGTCCCCTGTGTGGCAGTGGCAAAAATCCGGACTCAGACTGGAGTATAAGCTTCTGTCTGGGAGATCTCAGAGAGCTGTAGTGAGGCAGAGAGAGAGCTTGAAGATGGCACCCACCAGGAAAGAAAAAAGGGGAAAAAAGATGGCGCCAGTCTCCATCCCCGAACAATTTGGTGCTCTCCCAAATGCTTGTCAAATCAGATACTTGCTTCTCAAACTCATATTTCAAGACAAGCTGATATGCTTCTTCCAGATATGCACAAAGTCCAAGTGCTTTCAACTGGCTGTTTCCTCCCTGGGAGGAAGGTAAGTCCTAGTGCGTGCATTGCGTGTGTGCGCGTCTCCATGTGTGTGCGCATGCGTGTCTGCATGTGTGCGTGCGTGTCTGCATTGAGCACATGATTCTGTGCTCAATCTGTTTGATGCTACAATCCCAGGGGCTGTAGCCCGCCTGGTTCCTTGTCCATGGGAATATCCAGGGAAGAATACTGGAGTGAGTTGTCGTTTCCTCCTCAAGGGAATATTCTCCACCAAGGGATCAAATCTGCATTTTCTGCATCTCTTGCATTGACAGGCGAATTCTTTGCCACTGAGGACGGAGCCCATTAATAGCTGTTTCTTGGATCTAAAACCCTGTGGGCCTGTGGACACAAAACTTGTTGGTTTTCAAACCTAGATATTTTGGAGACTCTCTCAGGTGTAAATCTCAAAATCTTGTGGTGCCTGGTGTGTTCAAACCCTTTGTTTCTGAAAGAGAACCTCTGAGATTATTTCCCACTGTTAGGGTGAGGTTTCTGATGAAACTGTGGCCCAGCCCCTTATATCCACTTCACTGTGAGTTTTTCTCATTGTCAGATGCATAGGAGCGGCTCAGTTTTTAGGGCTTTTTTCAGAGGATGTAAAGCTGTGAATTTGGTGTGCCGATGGGAGGTGTGTCTAATATGTAAATGACACCGCTGGTTCTAATTATTCACTAGCTGCCCTTGCTCCTGATGATAAAATCTAAACATCATTTTCATAGCAATGTATAACTTTAAGTTTATAGCATAATGATTTTACTTATGTAAATGATGGAATTATTACCACAATAAATTTCGTGAACATCCATTTAGGTACAAAGTAAAAGAAAAAGGAAAAAAAAAATCATCCTTCTGTTGTGAACTCCTAGAAGTTTCTCTCTTAACAACTTTAATTTCTTACTATACTATATAAGATCCTTAAGCCTAATTTTTTAACTCCAACTTCACATTTTCTATAAAATCAAGCTACATTGAGATTTTCTTTTTCCCACAAAATACCATGTTTCTTTCTCATCCTTGACATTTGAACATAAAGTTTCTCTTATCCCTGTCTCCTCTTTGTACAATCCCTTGTGCTATATTAGTATGGTATATAATTTAAGGAACTCTGGGTTATATTGAAGGAACAGACAACCCTCCAATCAGAGCATCATAAAACACCAGAGGTTTAAAATTTTCTCATGCAAGTTATGTTGCTGGCCAAGGAAACTTCCCAGGGAGGGCAACCTCCATTAGAGGAAAGTCTTCATGTCAGCATGTGCTGTCATGATTGCTGGGGCAGGGGAAGAAAGGCATAGAGAGTTAAATCCTAGCAAATATATACCTATACAGGAAAAAAACACAGTAACACTTCTCAACATTCATTGGCCAATAGGCAAAACAGAAACTTTCCTGTCTATACTAGAAGGGGATGTTAAATTACCAAACTGTAGTGCATAATAATTATTCATATCTGGTAACTCCTACTGATAGAATCTCCTTTTCATCTGAAATGTCATTTCCTCTTTGAGACTTTTCTCCCACACAACTCACTGCCTTTCTAAGCTTGATACCCACCTTATATTTTTGTTCCTAGAGCGTACCATAGATCTCTTACATCAGCAGTTATGTTCTGCTAGTGTTTATTTAATCATTTATTAGTATTTCCCCTACTCTAAAAAAATCTCCACCAGATTATTTTGCCTAGTGTGATGGGCAAATTATAAGTAATGTGATAATATTTATTAAATGTACAAATAAACAAATGAATTAATTGCGTGGCTCAGTCACAAAGCAAAAATAATCAACAGAATTTTAGGAAAAATTTTGTCCCATACTTTAAGAATGTCATAAATAAAATGGAAAGTTTTAAATATCTTACATTTTGACAAAGTATTATGCAGCTCATCATCTTTAAAGATATTAAACAAAATATTACTCAAGAGTGAAAAAATAATAGACTAAAATCTACTGGGTGGTACGGTGAATTCAAAAGAAAGTTAAGAAATAAATTAAAAATGCTAGTAGTGGTGATCTGATTTGGATACTTAAGTGTGTCATTTGCAGTTTTTTGTATCTATTATTCTTAAATATCTTGCAAATATCCAAATATTTTTACTTGATAATTGGAGTTTCTGGGATCTGTATCAAACAAACTGTAATCTGAAATTATAGAATGACCTCTTTAAAACACATTCTAAAAAGGCATGTAACTCATGGAAGCTGTTTAGTATGACTTTACTGTATAATTCACATACCTCAGTCCTGCCAAATTAAGTTTGATATGTATATTTCATATTTGCCCTACTTTTATTTTAGAGAGTTTACAAAAGGAGAAGTGAAATTGAAAACACCTATTGCTTGGAAATTTCTTTGTATATTCACACTCTGATTATATTCATCATAAAGTGTTTTACAGGTTTAAACATGAAAAAGTTGTTTATTTTCATAGTTGAAGGGAATAATGTAATGCTAATGTTTACATAATTGAAGAAGAGAATTCGATTGTTTCTTCCAAAGCAAGCATGGGAATTTATATGAACCAGGGGAGAACTATCTCAATGCTTGGGAGTAAAAATGATAGTTTGTAGAAATATTTATGAAACAAATAAAAGGGAATTCCAAACATAATTCTGCCAAACTATCTTTTAAATGTATTTTTGTAGGTATGTATATTTCTTTCTGTCACATGAAATAAAAAGCATTTTCTAAATTTTAATATATTTTAAAAAGTGTACATAGAGTACATAATGCAGCGTATATCAATGCAACAGAATGTTTTGTATCCAATCAAATGATATAATTGAATAAGAATAATAAATGTTTAAAATATAATGTTAAGTACAGTATTTATATAAATATATATTTGAAATGTGCTTAAAATATAATGAGTAATGCTTAATCATGGTTAATAATTATAATAATGTTTAAATAATAGCTTATACACATTAACAGAATATGTCAAACACTTGACTAAGTAAATATTCATGCTAATGAATTTTAAAAGAATTAATATTAAATAAAATTGAAACAATTGGGGAAAAGGACATTCAACATGTAGTGTTTTACAAAGGAACAAAAATTTATTTTAAATCTTATTTCAAATTCACAGCCTTACATATGGAACAACTTCCTCTGAAAGCCTCTGAGCCTTTTACTTTTAAAAAATTCTTTGCAGTGTTGTTTTTAAAATTTAGCACCCAAAACAATTAATTCTACATATTATAAATTGTACTATACAAATAATAGATGCCAAAAATATGTAGCTCTTCAAATGAATTTTTTTTATTATCAAAATGTTAGCATCAAAGACCATGTATAAAATGAGAATTGAAATTAACAAAGTCTATAATTTAAAGGGTAAAACAGAGCTAAAGTAGTAATCACATTAGCAAAAAATATCTAATTATAAATATATTCATAAGGTAAATGCTGGCTCGTTAGTAACAATACATTTCTTATTTCAGAAAAGCTAAGTTAATATACAAAACTATAAAACATATGCTTTTTTCTCTGTGCTGTCTTTCTTGTGTGTAATTGCGATGCCAACAGGCATATGTACATCTAATGTAAGATACATTTTATCAGGCAATAGAGTTATGTTCTGTAATACCACAGGCACATATGACTTTGAAGTCATTTTATCCTCTTCAATAGATACTGTACAAAGGGAAAATCAGAGTAAATACTTCCTTGGAAGAGATTATAAATGTCAATACTTTTTTTCTGAGGGTTCTTAGGAGAATGTCAGGCCATAACATGCTAATATACAGCATACATAATTTTTTCACTGTCATGAATGTATTTGTTTATATTTGTTTATCTTTAGGAGAATAAATTAGTGCCAAGTGGAGGACACCAAGAAAAAGAAGATGATTGGTGTCAAAGCTGATGGTCCAAACCTGACTATCACACTCAGATAACCATAAATTTACAATTACCCAGATTCTTTCTCTTCAGAGGGCAGTGTAGAGGGCAACTAAACATACTCAAGTCCAAACCTTGATGGTGGTTAGGTATTTTTCTCACAATCTATTCTTAAGCATTTCTGATGCTACTCTTCACTTTCCTGAATAGTTTAAGTAAATATCAGTTACCTTACTTTGTAATATTTCTTATGATTTTGACCTGGAGGCATTATAGATAAATACTGGAAACCTGAGATCAGCCATGAGCTATGTAAGAGCTAATAGTAGACAATGAGAAAGCAACCAATGCCAATTCAAGTGCACTGGAGATGCATCTTGGTGGACAATGAGGTCTGCTTCAAGAAGAACAAAGCTCTATTCTCTCAGAAGAGCCCTGGGCAGAGAGAGCATGAGAAAGTTAACAAATAATGTGCATGAAGAATATAATAACTCAGGATTTTTCATGTCTGTCTACATTAATTTTTTAATGAAAAACACTCATAAGCTACATTAATTGAATACTTGGCTATGAATTTTAAGTATACATGCATTTTCTGCATTTTGGATATTCCAAACTGTTCAGGAAACAATAAAGCTAACTGGAAATATTTTATGAAAATAATTACCTGTAAAAGTGTATTTTAAAATGATTTTAGTGCTTTACTTAGGCATGCAAGTATTTGTTTTCCTTAAATTGAATTATAAAATCAATTCCCTGACTTGGAAAATTCTTTATATCTGTCATGGTAAACTCTTTATATCTTTAAATAAAGGAGATTAAATAAATGTTTTAGCTCTTTCAATAGTCTTTTTAAAAATCCTACCAAAAACACACAATTGCTTATTGAAAATGGTGACATCTCCTTCAAAAACAGAAGTGAAAGTTGCATCAGTCTTTGTGACCCCATGGACAGTCCATGGAATTCTCTAGGCCAGAATACTGGAGAGGGTAGCCTTTTCTTTCTCCAGGGGATCATCCCAACCCAAAGATCAAACACAGGTCTCTTACACTGCAGGCATATTCTTTACCAGCTGAGCCACAAGGGAAGGCCAAGAATACTAGAGTGGGTAGCCTATCCCTTCTCCAACAGATCTTCCCGTCCTAGGAATCGAACCAGGGTCTCTTGCGTGGCTAGAGGATTCTTTACTGACTGAGCTATCAGGGAAGCCCTCAAAAACAAAGATTATTCTAATTAGATAATAAAAAATATCTTTAATTCTGGAGTTGCTTAGGAGGTTCATAAGGCATTGCAAAAATTTGAATTACTATAAGAGTTAATGAAGTGAAGTGAAAGTGTAGCATCATTTCCTGGAGCATTATTTCATGGACAGAGGAGCCTGGCAACTATAGTCCATGAGATTACAAAGAGTTGGACACAAATGAGCGACTAATACTTGCACTTTCACTAGAGTTAATAGTGGCAACTCAAGTCATTCTTTCCAGTATGATTTTGTATGTATCCATATATGTAAGTAAATATATATTCTTGATTGCATCTGCATTTGTGTTTGTATATGCTATGCTTAGTCATCATTCATGTCTGACTCTTTGTGACCCCATGCACTGTAGCCCACCAGGCTCCCCTGGCCATGGAATTCTCCAGGCAAGAATACTGGAGTGGGTTGCCATGCCCTCCTCCAGGGAATATTCCTAACCCAGGGATTGAGTCCAGGTCTCCCGCATTGCAGGCAGATTTTTTACTGCCTGAGCCACGAGAGAAATCCGTGTTTGTAAAAATATGTAAACAAACACTTTATGTGAGAAATGATCACAATTTTCAAAGTTGAAAGCAAGCTTATATAGAGGGTTTAAAATTATAAAATGGAAAATTGAAGTTCCAGAATAAGAAACACTTTCATGTCTTTAGTTGTATAACTGAGGCAAAAACAGCAAGTGAAGCCAATACAGTGAACACAAAAGATAATAATATAGCTACATACCTATATCTACTAGTGTTAATTTACAAAGAATGGTGATCTGGGTAGAAGTTTGACAACTAAATAAAATGGCATAAGAGGAGGAGAAAAATAAATCTCTACTTACTAAAGTGAAAATAAAAATGTCTTATATTTTTGGAATCAAAATAAACCTTAATTTCTCACATCAGCACATCTAAGTCCTATCATTCATTGAAGCTTCTTGGGCATTTGTAAAAATAAAGAAAAACAAATTACAGATTTTCTAATGAAATAAGTTGCCAGACAGTCATTACTCTCAATAGTGCTTACCAACAAAGAGATTTTCTTTGCTCTTTAAGCATGAAAAAAAGGAGGCATGTTTAATGGCTCCATAGGGATGATAGTTTGTTTTCAAATCTGCTTCACAAAATGTTAGCTTTGAAGATGTTTTTTGTTTTTATGTTCTTAGATTGGAATTTTTTAGAGTTTTTGTTTTTAGCACTGTTTTCTAATAATCAAAAGATAAGCATAATAAAGTATATAAAGGAATAAAGAATGATTTTCTTTGAAACCAGGGGAATGTCCTAACAAAATATACAAAAAAAAAAAATGATGTCTTTGTTTAAAACATTATCTGGTATTAACAGGAACAAGAATAAATTAAGTCAAGTGTTCCAACACCTTATCTTGATCATTTAGTGAGTTTTATTTTCAAACAGACCTTGACAGTGTGTTTGCATTATAAACAATATGGAGAGAAAGATTTTGATGAGTGTTAAAACCTGCTTGATAGTTAGTGGTTCCCAGTTTAACAAATGGACACACAAACACAAATACAGATAGGCTAGAATTTCATAATATATTGATTCAAATGCTTTACTACTTAAAGATTAATCAAGCTAGTAATGGTAACTTTTATTTACCCTACAATCCACAAACTTAAAAAAAATAATAGGCAATAAATTAAAAATTGCTAAGATACAAAAGGTAACAGGGATTTTAGAATCATCATATTTTAATGCAAATCATACCAATAATTTTACTACTTTTTCATCTTAGTATCTAAACTCTATCCACAAATACAGCTCCAGGATGAGGATCTAAAAACCATGAAGTATTTCTCCAGTCCTTTGCTACTTATATTTCTCAAGCTGTTAGGAAAGTGAAGAACTTTATAATGGCAGCATTTTCAAAAGAAATCAGAAATAATGTTGATGTTATAGCTCTCGCCTCGCACCACCCTGCATAATACATACCTGCCTTAAAAACAAACTTTTAGTAATTGAATTTTATTAGCAATTATTATTTATTTTAGGGCTTCCCTGATGGGTCAGATGATAAAAAACTATTTTAAGAGATATGACATCTTATTATCTGCTCAGGTATCTTTACACATAACAAGACACACATTTTATAAATTCATCAAATTTGAACATTAGTTTAGTCTACCTCACCAAATACATAACATACATCACTAGTTCTGATGCACATCCAATTTTGCGAACCTTTTTTACTAGGTTCCAGGAATGTATAAATATACAAAATATTGACCCTGCATATATATATATATATATATAAACCTCAACAAAACAAACAAACAAAAATTGACTTCTAATTTTAGGTCACAGATCAAAGATCTAGAAAAAAGTAGTCTCCATCTCTACAGGGGGTGAAAATAAAGTAGGAAAGTGAAAATTAATTGCTATTTATGAACTGATCAGAAAACTCAGAGCCCAGAACAAAGTCATACTAAAATCTAGAGACATAGAACCTGAACATTTACTTAAATGAGGTAAATGTCACCAGATATAATATAATCTGATAAAATATCATCAGATTATTCAGCAAATGTTGACAAGTTGCTGGACTAGCATGAAACTGTGGAAGTTCTGACAATAAAGGCACTTAGGAATAAAGCTTATCATTTCTCTTAATACAGACTTGATATATGATTGATAAATAGCATTTTTACGTGTTTACCAAGTGAATTCAAAACATATGTTCACAGTAAAACAAATAGCTGAATGACTATAAAAGCTTTACTTATAACTACTAAAAACTGCAGTTCAACAAGAGAATAGATAATAAACTGTGGTATATTTATATGAATAATATTTGCTAATGTAATAATCATCTTATGTTTCACTATCATTGTATTTCTGTCTGTTTGCAATGTGATGACAACATTGAGTTCATTGCTTTTGCTAACAGACTGAGGACACAAAATTTTGATGACCCAAGTCAGATGATATTTTTCCTTTAAAAACCTTTGTAGTATTTAATTCAGAATTAAGCACATTCACTTTCATGATTAAAAACCAAAGATTACCTCTCCATCAAAAGAAAAAAATCGTTTGTATACCCTTAAATGTATTGTGTAACTGAAAGAAAATCAGGGACTCTACCTTTTCCAACTTTGTAGTCCATATCTTTCATATCAGAGACTGTCGGTAACCATTTGGTTAATAGATTAATAGATACCTTAAAACTCTGAATTATAATTAAATAATAAAAAATAATAATTTATAAGGAACTAGAAAAATTTTGGAATAATATGTTACTAGAATTCTACTATAATATCTAAATTAACATTTATAAAAATTATTTAATTTTATTATAATTGAAAACATAAATGGATAAAATATTATTAAATAGATTTTTAGTTGCAATCATATACTAACTCCTTGAGTCTTCACAGCTTTATTTCAAATAGTTATAGTGACACAAAATATTATAAATGGAAGAAACTTTTGTCCACAAATATTACATTTTGTCTTAGCTCCTGTTCCAAGTATACTGACTTTCAGAGTTTATTCTTTTTTCTTCCCTTATGTAGTTCTTCAGCTTTATATATTTGGGAATGTCAATAGATGTAAAATTATGACAAATACTTTCAATCTAAATATTTATATTTCATAAATATTTTGTAATTGCCTCCCTTTGTTTACCAAAATATTCTAGCTAAATAGGGCTTCGGATATTCCTTTAGGCTATATGTTTTCAAATACTGGAGGTAAGAGGTGGTTAGAACAGCAAAACTAATTTATTTATTTAGTTTATTTAAAATGTACATATTGCCCTAAGCCAGTAGCACAATGTACAAAACATAAATTACAACACTTAAACTGAATGTAGCACCAGAATCGAAGACTCACATGCAGGAATGGCATATATGGAAAGAGTAGGGAAAAGAGAGAATGACCGTAAAAGACTATTCTGATATAATTCTCACTTTTCAAGAAATTGGTTAAATTCTAGTGATAGTTTATCTGCTGAAGTTCAGCACTGGAAAGTAGATGTGAATTTTTAGCAAAAAGAAGTGCAGTTGATCTTACTGTGTAAGGTGCTTAAAGAATATGGTGAAATATGAAATACTCATCTATCAAATTATATATGAATTAAAAGTAGTAATTTTCATAAATAGATTTCTAATTAAAGTGAGTAATAGGTTAAATATAATTTATTAAATTATTTAAATAAAAGATTCAATAAAATTGGCTGTTTTTAGAAAGAGAATGCCATGGAGATTTTGCTAGCTAATTTTTCCCATGAAATCTGCAGTATTTCGCAGTAGTATTTACTTTATATTCCTGTGCAGTTCCTACTGAAACAGTACTTTCAAATTTCTAATATGAAGATGACAGCACAGACATCCTTAAGAAAAACAAACTAGCAATGTTTTAATGGTTTTTGACATAGACTTTGTCAAAAGTTGAACAGTGTACCCCAATCAATATGTCCAAGTCTTCATATTTGTGACCTATGAAAGTTATGTGAACATAAATTATTTCTGTAATTAGTTAAGAATTTTGAGACAATGAGATAATCTTGAATTATGTGGATGAACTCTTAAATCCAATGACATGTGTTTTCATAAAAGTGAAGCAGACTGAGATTAGAGGAGAGGACATATTCACTCAGGAGAACATGATATGAAGCAAGAGGCAGAGACCAGCATCATGCAGCTACCAGCCAAGAAACTCCAAGGATTTCTTGCTGCTATCAGAAGTTGAGGGTAAAAAAGCAAGAAACAAACTCTCTCCAAAGCCTATGGTGAGATTATGGCCTATGGACACATTCTGTTTAAACTTCTCAGCTCTAGAATGTGAAGGAAGACATCTGCTATATTAAACCATCAGATTTGTGGTAATTTT
Source organism: Antilocapra americana (assembly GCA_007570785.1). Lineage (NCBI taxonomy): Eukaryota > Metazoa > Chordata > Mammalia > Artiodactyla > Antilocapridae > Antilocapra > Antilocapra americana. Next base: position 3,049,250 of record ML664168.1, on the reverse strand, counting down.
GTTACAATAGACATCCACTCTTTTTTATTTGTTATTTACATTGTTCATGTGGATGAAAAATTGGAAAGAGTTCCAATTTATCCTTGATTGCATTTCAAAATCAGTGGAATACTAAAACATTTTAGTACATTTAATTCATTGCTTATGTACTCCTCTTATCTGTTCCCATTCCCTGTGCTTATTAGAACATTGTAATGAAATTAAATAGTACTTATGGTTATTTATGAACATCTTTTCATAGTAAAATATGAAAGAGATTGTAAAGTGATGGAAATAAATTTCAGGCAATCAAAAATTAAGATAAAATTTTATAGTTATGTTAACTACAAAAAAAGTAAATTGTAAGGTCTGAAGACATTAGAATAAATATAACTTTATAATAACAAGAATAAGGAAACTGAATTTGAATGCACCTAGCAAAATAGTCTAAATATATACATGGAATAATCGTTGAAAGAATTATAAGAAAACATGACAATCATCCTTACAAATTTTAGAACACTGCACTAAAAAGTTGATGTGTTGTAAAGTCTGTACCATGGCTTCCTTGGTGGCTCTGTCAGTAATGAATCTTCCAGTAATGCATAAGACCACCTGCAATGCAGTAGACTTGGTTTCAATCCCTGGGTTGGGAAGATCCCCTGGAGAAGGAAATGGCAACCCACACCAATATTCTTGCCTGGGAAATCCCATGAGCAGAGGAGTCTGGAGGGCTACAGTCCATGGGATCACAAGAGTCAGACACGACTTTAGAGACTAAACCACCACCATAAGGTTAATATTGAGCAGAGAGATTAATACAGATGGGAAAGCTTCAAATAAAATGATTAAAAATGGGCATACACACCAAGGAAACCAGAATTGAAAGAGACACGTGTACCCTAATGTTCATCGCCGCATTGTTTACAATAGCCAGGACATGGAAGCAACCTAGATGCCCATTAACTGAAGAGTGGATAAGAAAGCTGTGGTACATATACACAATGGAATATTACTCAGCATTAAAAAAAAAAAATTCATTTGAATCAGTTCTACTCAGGTGGACGGAACTGGAGCCTATTATCCAGAGTGAAGTAAGCCAGAAGGAAAAACAACAATACAGTATACTAACGCATATATATGGAATTTAGAAAGATGGTAATGAGAACCCTGCATGTGAGACAGCAAAAGGAATGCAGATGTATAGAACAGACTCGTGGACTCTGTGGAAGAGGGCAAGGGTGGGATGATATGGGAGAATGGCATTGAAACATGTTAATTATCATGTGTGAAATCAATCGCCAGCCCAGGATTGATGCTTGGGGCTGGCTCCAAGATGTTCCAGGGGGAGGGAATCAGGAGGGAGGAGGGAGGGAGGTGCTGGAGGGGGAGCATATGTATACCCATGGCAGTTTCATGTCAATGTATGGCAAAACCAACACAATAAAGTAAAGAAAATTGAAAAAAAAAAAAGCTATCTCTGAAAGTTAGAGAATATAGATTCTTTGACTGTAGTGCTCTCATACTGAAATAAAGGGCAAGAAGCAAAAAATATTTATTTTAATTTTTAAAATACTCAAATATTTAAAAAAAGAAATCATGATATGTATGAGCAAGTACTTAGAACTGATTTGCAATAACAAATCAGTCATACTATATGACAAATGTTAATACGGTATCATTCCAAAAATTTCATTCCTAACAATGTATCTGAGATACTTCCTTGCATATGCCCACTGGGAAACATATAAAAGATTGTTCATTTTAACAACTGTTTATATTTCAGAAAAAGATGTGAAAACTGTATAGTTCCTTCATAGGAAAACTAATAAGACAATTTTACATAACTCATCATAGATAAAACTCAAAAAGTGAAGAAAAATTGCAAACAGATACATAAACTGATAATAGTTAAATAAAATTTAAAATCATAAAAACATACTGTGTTGTATGTATTACAAATCGATTCATAGGACTAAGAGAAAACAAAGTAGGATGACTTATTTCTGAGCAGTAAAGCTATCTGGAAAATTTAGAATTTGAATTTGATTTTACAGCTTTTGCTTAGATATATGGCAAATATGTAACATTTATCTAAATGGTGATTATGTGGACATCTACATTTTTTCTGAAAAACCTTGTATGTTACAATCTTTTACCATCTCATGGACTGTGGCCCATCAGGCTCCTCTGGGATTTTCCAGGTAAGAATACTGGAGTATGATGCCATTTCCCCAGGGGATCTTTCCAGCCCTGGGATCAAACCCAGGTCTCCTGCTTAGCAAGTAGATTCTTTATCACTGAGCCACCTGGTAAGTCCCGTTGTATGTTAAATATGTTTATTCATTTTAAATGAAAAGAACAAAAGTAGGAATTTTTGTGATGTATATGTCCTGGGTCTTCGAATTTTTGAAAATGGCTGTATTTCCTTCATAAATAAAAAACAACAGATGGGCTTGATATAGAATAATTGTCACAATTTATTTCTCTCCAAAATTCTTGATATGTTGCTTAATTATATTAATAGCTATACTTCTGCTTTATTGATTATGCCAAAGACTTTGACTGTGTAGATCACAAAAATTCTTAAGAGACAGGAATACAAAAGAACTTGACCTGCCTCGTGAGAAATCTGCATGCGCATCAAGAAGCAACAGTTAGAAGTTAACATGGAACAACAGACTGGTTGTAAATTGGGAAAGGAGTACATCTAGGCTGTATACTGTCACCCTACTTATATAACTTACATGCAGGGCTCTATGAAGCACAAGCTGGAATCAAGATTGCTGGGAGAAATATCAATAACCTCAGATATGCAAATGATACCACTCTTATGGCAGAAGATGAAGAGGAAATAGAGAGCCTCTTGATGAAAGTGAAAGAGGAGAGTGAAAAACTTGGCTTAAAACTCAGCATTCAAAAAACTAAAATCATGGCATCTGGTCCCATCATTTCATGGCAAATAGATGGGGAAACAATGGAAACAGTGAGAGACTATTTTAGGGGGCTCCAAAATCACTGCAGATGGTGTATGCAGCCATGAAATGAAAAGATGCTTATTCCTGGGAAGGAAAGGTATGACCAACCTAGACAACATGTTAAAAAGCAGAGACATTACTTTGCCAATAATTGTCTAATCTAAGCTATGGTTTTTCCAGTAGTCATGTATGGATGTAAGAGTTGGACTATAAAGAAGGCTGAGCACCGAAGAATTGATGCTTTTGAACTGTGGTGTTGGAGAAGACTCCTTCCTTGGACTGCAAGATCAAACTAGTCAATCGTAAGGGAAATAAGTCCTGAATACTCATTGGAAGGACTGATGCTGAATCTGACACCAATATTTTGGCCACCTGATGCAAGGAACTGACTCATTAGAAAAGACCCTGATGCTGGCAAAGATTGAAGGCGAGAGGAGAAGGGAACGACAGAGGATGAGATGGTTGGATGGCATCACCAACTCAATGCACATGAGTTTGAGCAAGCTCTGGGAGTTGGTGATGGATAGGGAAGCCTGGCATCTTGCAGTCCATGGGGTGGCAAATAGTCAGATACGATTAAGTGACTGAAATGAACTGAACTGAATACTGGGCTTCCCTGGTGTCTCAGACTGCGTGTGGTGTAGGAGACCTAGTTTTACCCCTGTATGGGGAAGATCCCCTGGAGAAGGGAATAGGTTACCCATTGGAGAAGCATGGGGTTTATTCTGTTTAGTGCTTAAACTGTTACAGTTTATATGGTTCCAAGGGGTTCAAAATTCATTTTCTAAAATTAAAATTCAAAGCTTTCATCTTGATGTACATGGAGGTAAATCTTTACATAAGTTTTACCTGGTACTAGATGGGCATTTTTGTAAGTCAATTTAAATGTTTTGTTTTCACATCCAGGAAAATTGTTGTCTCTATTAACACTTTTTCTCTCTCTATTTCTTTAAGTTTCACCCTATGTCTCTCTAAGAAGTGAATGTTTTGCTAATCGTATTATTGATCATAACATAGTGCTTTCTAAAATTAACTTTTATGTATTCTTGATTTTCTTCATCTAAAATATATTTTACCTGTTCATTATTAGTACTATGCTTTTTGTTTCCTATGCTGTGGAATATCTAAGTAGCTGCTTTATGACATTTTTTTCCTGGGTTTTCATATTTAAATAAGAAGGTAACTAAATTATCCATATTTTTGTAAGTGGGAAGCACATGCAATTTAAATTGCTCTTGTTTTTATTTTCTGGGCTCCTGATCACTGCTAGAGATTTCATAGCTTTTAAGTCAGAAGCCTCCTTGGTATATATATAGTTTCTATTCATCTACTTGATATTTTGTAGCTCTAAATTTTAAACATCCTATTGACTTAAGAAGGAATATCTTTGTCTCTAATAAGAGACAGATTGTTAACAGATTATGTTAGTTATGGTCAACATAATCTGTTAATATAGTTATGAGGATATTCTCAGAACATGCAAAACAATGTTTTGTAAACAACTTGGAATAACTTTTTTAGCCGCTAAGTCCTATCCATGACTCTAATAAACTCAACTTTTTCTTCTTCAGACTATTTCTTCAGAAATAAAACACTCCCTCAGGTCAGGTGAGCCATAATATTCATTGAAATGGATGGAAATAAATCTTAAGAATTTGCTTTAAGTAAAAAGATATTAATCTACCAAATTTGAGAGTAAACTAGTCCTGACTGATTTGGAAGGAAATTGAAGTGTATTTTCTTTCTCAGTTTTATCCTTTCTATGAGGTGGTCCTCACAAGAAGAACTGCATTAATTGACAGAAATTGCATACTTATTTTTTCCCCTGGTGAGCTGACATAGATTCCTGTGGTTACTTCTGAAAATTCCTCAGATTGACAAGCAGATACTTAAAGTTTATTACTTTTAGGACTAATGTCTAATATTGTTTTCATAAATTTTCAGAAAAAACTTTGTGAACTCAACTGCACTAACTTTTACTCAAAATGAGCTAAAACTGTTACAACTATATTGAAATTTAATGATAGCTCAGTTGGTAAAGAATCTACCTGGAATGCAGGAGACCCTGGTTTGATTCCTGGGTCATGAAGATCCACTGCAGAAGGGTTAGGCTACCCACTCCAGTATTCTTGGAATTCCCTTGTGGCTCAGCTGGTAGAGAATCTGCGTGCAAAGCAGGAGACCTGGGTTCAATCTCTGGAAAGGGAAGATTCTTTGGATAAGGGAAAGGCTACCCACTCCAGCAATCTGGCCTGGAGAATTCCATGGACTATATAGTCTATGGGTTGCAAAGAGTCGGACACAACTGAGAAACCCTCAATTTCACTACTTTCATATATTAACTCTCTTATGTTTTATTTTATAATTTTTTTATGAATTACAGATCTTCTTTATTTTCTGTGATAAGTATATTTAAGAAGAATGTCTAAATTCCACTTTTAAGTTACCTTTGAAAAGTCCCAGGATGTTCTGTTTAATGGGACATTTAATAAAGAAATACTTAGTCCCTTATTTACATTTTTCACAGATCTGTTTGTTCATAATACTAGGTATACTTAAAGAGAGGTTATCTTTCTGTGATCTGTCTCTTATTTATTTATTTTTTTTAAATTTTCTTTACTTTATTGTGTTGGTTTTGCCATACAATGACGTGAAACCGCCATGGGTTTACATATGCTCCCCCTCCAGAACCCCCCCTCCCTCCTCCCTCCTGATTCCCTCCCCCTGGGACATCTTGGTGCACCAGCCCCAAGCATCAGTCCTGGGCTGGCGATTGATTTCACACATGATAATTAACATGTTTCAATGCCATTCTCCCATATCATCCCACCCTTGCCCTCTTCCACAGAGTCCACACTCTATTTTATACATCTGAGTTCCTTTTGCTGTCTCACATGCAAGGTTCTCATTACCATCTCTTTAAATTCCATATATATGCGTTAGTATACTGTATTGTTGTTTTTCCTTCTGGCTTACTTCACTCTGGATAACAGGCTCCAGTTCCGTCCACCTGAGTAGAACTGATTCAAATGAATTTTTTTTTTTTAATGCTGAGTAATATTCCATTGTGTATATGTACCACAGCTTTCTTATCCATTTGTCAGTTAATGGGCATTTAGGTTGCTTTCATGTCCTGGCTATTGTAAACAATGCAGCGATGAACATTGGGGTATACATGTCTCTTTCAATTCTGGTTTCCTCGGTGTATATGCCCAGCAGTGGGATTGCTGGGTCATATGGCAGGTCTATTTGCAGTTTTTTAAGGAATCTCCACACTGTTTTCCATAGGGGCTGTACTAGTTTGCATTCCCACCAACAGTGTAAGAGGGTTCCCTTTTCTTCACATCCTCTCCAGCATTTATTGCTTGTAGACTTTCGGATGGCAGCCATTCTGACTGGTGTAAAGTGGTACCTCATTGTGGTTTTGATTTGCATTTCTCTGATAATGAGTGATGTTGAGCATCTTTTCATGTGTTTGTTAGCCATTTTTTATGTCTTCTTTGGAGAAATGTCTGTTTAGTTCTTTGGCCCACTTTTTGATTGGGTCGTTTATTTTTCTATAATGGAGCTGCAGCAGTTGCTTGTATATTTTTTAGATTAATTGTTTGTCCGTTGCTTCATTGGCTATTATTTTCTCCCATTCTGAAGGCTGTCTTTTCACCCTGCTTATAGTTTCCTTTGTTGTGCAGAAGCTTTTAATTTTAATTAGGTCCCATTTGTTTATTCGTGCTTTTATTTCCGATATTCTGGGAGGTGGGTCATAGAGGATCCTGCTTTGGTTTATGTCAGAGAGTGTTTTGCCTATGTTATCCTCTAGGAGTTTTATAGTTTCTGGTCTTATGCTTAGATCTTTGATTCATTTTGAGTTTATCTTTGTGTATGGTGTTAGAAAGTGTTCTAGTTTCATTCTTTTACAAGTGGCTGTCCAGTTTTCCCAGCACCACTTGTAAAGAGATTGTCTTTTCTCCATTGTATGTTCTTGACTCTTTTGTCAAAGATAAGGTGTCCATAGATGTGTGGATTTATCTCTGGGCTTTCTATTTTGTTCCACTGATCTATATTTCTGTCTTTGTGCCAGTACCATACCGTCTTGATGACTGTGGATTTGTAGTATAGCCTAACGTCAGGTAGGTTGATTCCTCCAGTTCCATTCTTCTTTCTCAAGATTGCTTTGGCTATGCGAGGTTTTTTGTATTTCCATACAAACTGTGAAATTATTTGTTCTAATTCTCTGAAAAAGACCTCTGGTAGCTTGATAGGAATTGCATTGAATCTATAGATTGCTCTGGGTAGTATACTCATTTTCACTATATTGATTCTTCCAATCATCCAAGAACCCGGTATATTTCTCCATCTGTTTGTGTCCTCTTTGATTTCTTACATCAGTGTTTTATAGTTTTCTATATATAAGTCTTTTGTTTCTTTAGGTAGAAATACTCCTAAGTATTTTATTCTTTTTGTTTCGATGGTGAATGTAATTGTTTCATTAATTTCTCTTTCTGTTTTCTCATTGTTAGTGTATAGGAATGTCAGGGATTTCTGTGTGTTAATTTTGTATCCTGAAACTTTACTATATTCACTGATTAACTCTAGTAATTTCAACTCTCTTATATTTTAAACTGGCTAAATGCAGTTTTCTCTCTAATTTGTTTGCTCTAACCTTAGTGTCTAGTGTGGTACTTGCACACAGTGAACTCTCAGTCATGTTTGTTCACCAAATAAATGTTTATTGCATTTATCATAGAATTGAACTTGTTGGTAATTAAAATATGAAAATCCAATGACATTAAATTTTCCTCTTTGGAGAGTTCTCAGACTCTCAGACAATGTAATTGACCTCTGTATGATAATTAGTATGTAAAACAATAGTAATAAAATCCCAAGAAGTATGTTGGTTGTCTCTAAAATACAAACAATTTTAAAATACAATATAAAATGATTTGTACTATTTTTAAAGGTAAAATATTGTTCACTTTGATCACTGCAATATGAAAGCATATACTATCACAATGGCAGGCTAGTTCTTTTGTATATCAATTTATTAACTTCATTTCTGCAAAGTTATAGCCCACTCCATGAATCTGCAAAGGAAATTTTAGTGAAATAACTGATTTCCCCTTCATGGTAAGAATATAATATTGTGGTATTATAGAAAAATTTAACAAGAAATGGCTAAAATTATTAGCTCACTATAATAAGACCAAGACAATATGTATAAACTTGTAATGCATGTTCTCAAAACTTCAGTGGAAGTAGCTGAGATGAACTTACATGAAGACAGAAGTGAGGCAGAATTATATACCAAATAATTTTATTGTTAAATGATTAAAGTATGTGAGTGGTAAATTACTAAGAGAAAACATGGAAAAGATGAATGTGCCTGCGTTTCACTAGCACTGGCCAGGAAGATAGTCCCATAAAGAAAGATTTTAATACATTCTAAAGCTCTCTGTAAATTGGAAATGATTACATGAAGATATCGTAATTGTTTACCACTAGACACCAACATCATCTGACTGATTTCCATTCAATACTTATCCACAATCCTCCTAAAAATAATTTCCACTGCTTTTAATTATTTTATAGGGATAAAGATATAGAAGAGTGAAACTGTGCTCTTTGTTTGAAAGATGTCTCTTTCACTGGCATTTAGTATAAATACAAACTCATTAAGAATGAGTAAGGACATAACAGACTGAGTCTAATTTTACTCAAAATGTTGAATTATTTTGCATGTCAAAAGCTAAACACTGGAAACTGGATAGATGGTCACACAAAAATAATGCCATAAGATGAGATCCTGCCTCCATGTTTAAATTGTACCTTTAGGTATTATGGATAATTCATATTATCTCTTAGTGTAACAATGAAAGACTTTACATTTTGTTAATGCCTTGAAGATAACTTTAATTGCTATGTGCATATTTCAGAAAACATTAGATTTTAGGTCCAGAAATTTAAAATGAGTTTTTCTATGTTAGATACTATTTAGTAATCTTAAACATATCTTAGTTTTTTTAATCTCTATGCCAATAATATCATCTGTTTTTAGCTATATCAAGAGAGTTCAAGAATTTTCAATTAAGAAAATAGATGTGAAAAATTTTGGAAAGTGCTCTGTAACAGTTAAAAAAACTAATATTGAGATACCCAATAATAATGTAATCAATCTGGATAAAATTTTATTTTTCTATTTTTTAAAATGAGTTTCAGTGTTCTCCTGTTCAACTGCTTTATTAACGATTCCTTAAACTAATGAAGCATACAAATTTTTTCAGGTTATTTAGTTTTTCTCTTTTCTTTTCAGTAGAGCAAGAAAAACAGTTACCAGATTACTACTAAGGACTGAATGGCCTTCACTGATTATAGGATCAAAATAAAGAGTTGATATTTGGCTATCCATTAATATTATCCCAGTAAATAAGAAAAGCTTGAAAGACATGGATGAATTATTCCTGATGACCACAAGGCAACTGTGGTAGACATAGGAAAATATATCCAGGCTTGCATTTATAATCAGATTTGAACAGTCATCAAAATGTAAAAGTGGTAAATAATTGAGCATAGTAAGACCTATAGTATTTCTACAAATAGGTATGAAAGTGAAAGTGAAGTTACCCAGTTGTTTCCTTGCAATCCCATGGACTGTAGCCTACCAAGCTCCACTATCCATGGAATTTTCTAGGCAAGGAAAAGTGCTTTGATATTTCTCACTCTGATCTAATTACTATTATGAAAAGGAACTGGAGACATAATGGAACAAAAAGGAATTTTAGATTTTTCAGGGAGTCTTTGAATGTAGGTGGTCATTTACAGACAAATTTTATTAAATCATTTAAATCTAAGAGAGAAACAACAACAACAAAAAAACCCAGAAGTAGCTAAAGTGGAGAAAAAGGGATAAAATAGGAGGTTGGGATTAACACACAGACACTATTACATATAAAATAGATAATCAACAAGGACCTAGTATATAGTATAGGGAACTCTACTAAACATTCTGTAGCAACCTATATGGTAAAATAATCTGAAAAAGGATGAATATATATATATATATATATATATATATATATGTATATTACTGAATCACTTCTATTGACCTGAAGTTTACACAATACTGTAAATCAACAATACTTCAATAATTTTTTTAAAGAACTGAGGTGATATGTTTCTAGTTAAAGATCAATAAAAAAAAATTAAGTAATGTTTACTTTTATGGAGAGCAATTTCTCCCAAGCTATTTACTGAACTGAAGGAAGAATCTAACGTTTTTTTCTTCTATTTCACTGTGGTAATAGGAACCTAAAATTTAAAGTTGTGTGGGTTGCTACTGAAATTCAAAATAATTCATGTGCATTGCTTTGATTGTTAAGAATGTTAAGAGACAAATGCTTTTGTATTATGCAATATTTTTATATTACTAGAACTATAATAATTACCTCTCTGTCTTTATATATATTCTTTAGAGAACAGTTTCTCAATCAGAGACATTCATATTTGGGCAAACTACTATAATAACACCGAAATTAAGAACAAAAGCAACAGAGATATTTTCCTGGCATCTTCCTCCTATATATATATATATATATATATATATATTCATTTAATTCAGTTAAGATTTGTCAAATGCATAAGTCCTAACTTAATCAAATTTGATTTTATTATTGAAACCAAATTTTAATCAATGATGCTTTATCAAGACTGAAACTTATACATTTTGATCAAGAAGAGTAGAATGTATTTGAGAACATTTTTACTGGGGATCCGTGAAAGTAATGTATATCAAGGAGAAAACCTGAGAAAATATTCTAACTTTGTTTAACACACACACACATACACACATACTCCTACCCCAACGTGAGATTTCCCCTTACATTCATAAAGATGTAATCTTTATGGATATTTTAAAATAAATCTAAATTGAATATGAAGCTCAACGTTTTCAATCCTGTCATCAGATTCAGTAATCAGCCCACTCATTTTTCAATTAGTTGAGGTTACACAGTTTCATTTAACATTTGAATTATTCAGTTTAATTAAAGTAAGAAATTCAGACTTAAATGTGTTCAAAGGGAAAGAAAAATTAATTGCAATTTAAAATGTAGCATTAAAAATATATTTTCTAACAGCCTGGAACTTAAAAATATTTGGACTAAAATTTGAAAAGTTATCCATTTGAAGTTCAAGAAGTATGTCAACTTTACAAATATTAAATAAACAGTATTTTGTTTATGCAAAGTTAATATATTATTTAATAAATTTATAATTTATTTTCTTTGCTTTCAAAGTGAATGGCATGGTAATAATAACTAAAAACTTAAGCAATTAAGTATTATAGTACTGTAAACAGTTTTCAAAAAAAATAATAATTATTTGCTTTTATCTAGAAGTGCACTTACAGATCAAATAGCCCAATATAAGAAGTTATTCTACATTTAAATTTACAACAAAATCACAAACATATGTGCTTAGGATGCTTATAGAATACTTATTATATGAATCATTATGCTAGAAATTTCACAAGTACTGCCTCCTTTTTTATGTTTCAATAACTTGATAAAGTATGTATTATTGTTTCTTTTTTTAATGGTATAATGATATGATAAAACATTATTTGGATAATATTTTTACACTGTAAAGCATGTTTGCCTTTCTTTTTTAACATTAACAATAGCCTCAGAAAGGTCACACAGTGCAATAGGCCGCATTGCACTAGTTTTAGAGATTTGCAGTCTAGTTTTGAGAAAATGGAAGTGACTTCCTCGTGTATCAAACTGTCTAGAGTTCAAAGTCTAGGTTTATAATTCTCATTGTTCTGTTTTTATTAACAACTAGGCCACAATTAGAGTAGTATTTACTAGTGATTATTGGTCATGATGATTATTAGTAAAAAAAAAAAGTCAGTGTCTGCTAAAGGGAAATAAGTTTATTACTTATTATCATCTATTTATTATTTATTAACATGCTTCATTGTATTCTCACATTCAAACTAATATCTACTTGTCTTTCTTTGAATGACAGATGACTTTTTACAAATATTTTGCTAAGCCCTTATGTTTATTTTGGGGTAACAGATTGCCTCTTATATACATATTTTTTCACTTATTAATTTCTCAAGAATCAGAAGGTATTGTACAATCAACATATTTATTTATAATTGGTTTACTGTCTTAGCATTATCTTCTTCACACTTCATAATAGAAGAAGAAGTGTTAATAGAGCTAGTAAAAACTATTATCAAGCCAATGACATTTCTTATAAACTGTGACTTCTTAAAATATGAAATAATTCTTATGAATAGTGTTTTGCCTTTTGTTTGTTAGTTTTCTATCGGCTGGATTCATACCCTATACAAATTATTCAGCAATCTGTCAATTTATGGCTATCTGCTTCTTGTCTTCCATAATAAAAATATTACATTAATCACATAGTATAAGCTGAGGCAACTGTGGCAATTTTTTCACAATGACTGTGAAAACAAAATATATATTTTACATACATATAGAGAGATTAAAACTCTCTTTCATAATGCACCCATATGATTGTACTCAGAATACCCTTTTCAGTGGTAAATATCTCTAGAATTTTCTTTGACTCTCATGCATAACTCTGAGAAAAAATTATTTTGGGTTGGTGGCCTATTTTCCTGTAAGTGGAATTTAGAGGAAGCAATCAGGTGGCAATATAACAAGAGGGTGTAAACCTGAGTTTGCCAAGCATTTTATGAACTATTGAAAGTTATTGTCAATGGTTCTCATCAAGAATCTATGTTATCATTTATAGATGGACTCTAAAAGTAAAACAAATGCCCTGTACATAACAAAACAGACACAGAATCACAGATACAGAGAACAAGCTAGTGGTTACTAGTGAGGAGAAAGGAGGGGAGAAGGGTGAGAGAAGGATGTAGAATTAAGAAACATATACTACTGGGAGTTAAGACCCTGTGCTTCTGGTGCAGGGAGCGCAAATTCCTTCACTAGTCAGGGAAGTTCCAGGTGCTGCATGGTGGGGCCCAAAAAAGAGAGAGCGCTACAAACTAATATGTATGGAATAAATAAGCAACAAGGAAACACTGCAATGCAGGAGACCTGGGTTTGATCCCTGGGTTGGGAAGATCCCTTGGAGAAAGGAAAGGCTACCCACTCCAGTATTCTTGCCTGGAGAATTGCAAAGAGTTGGACATAACTGAGCGACTATCACTTTCACTTTCACTTTGTAATTTTAAATGGAGTATAATCTATAAAAATAGTCAGTATGCTATACTCCTGAAACTAATAAAACATTGTAATTCAACTTGTTGTGCTCAGTCATGTCTGACTCTTGACTCTTTGCAACCCCATGGACTGTAGCCTGCCATTCTCTGTCCATGGAATTTTCCAGGCAAGAATACTGGAATGGGTTGCCATTCAGGGGATCTTCGGGCATAGGAATTGAACTTGGTCTCTTATGCTCTTGCATCGGCAGGTGAGTTTTTTAAATTAAAAAAAAAATAGAATGGAAGCAGAGCTGCTAAAATTGGGAAGGAGTTGACAAGACTACTTTGCATCTCAAATGCACTGTTGGGATTGTACTGTCACAGATTATGGTATATGTGGGTTCGGTTCAGTTCAGTCATCCAGTTGTGTCCAACTCTTTGCGACCCCATGCACTGCTGCACATCAGGCCTCCCTGTCCATCAACAACTCCCAGAATTTACTCAAACCCATGTCCATTGAGTCGGTGATGCCATCCAACCATCTCATCCTCTGTCATCCCCTTCTCCTCCCGTCATCAATCTTTCCCAACATTAGGGTATTTTCCAATGAGTCAGTTCTTCGCATCACGTGGCCAAAGTATTGGAGTTTCAGCTTCAGCATCAGTCCCTCTTTTGAAAATTAGTGATTGATTTCCTTTAGGATTGACTGGTTGGATCTCCTTGCAGTCCAAGGGACTCTCAAGAGTCTTCAACACCATAGATAAAAACCATCATTCTTTGGTGCTCAGCTTTCTTTATCGTCCAAGTCTCACATCCATACATGACTACTGGAAAAACCATAGCCTTGACTAGACAGACCTTTGTTGGCAACCTAATGTCTCTGCTTTTTAATATGCTGTCTAGGTTGATCATAACTTTTCTTCCAAAGAGCAATGCCTGCAGTCACCATCAGCAGTGATTTTGGAGCCCCCCAAAATAAATCTGTCACTGCTTCCACTGCTTCCCTATCTATTTGCCACAAAGTGATGGGACAGATGTCATGATCTTAGTTTTCTAAATGTTGAGCTTCATGTGGATACTTGTATTCTAATGATGCTATTACCATATAAGCAGAAATGTTAATCTATTTCTTTCAAATCTAAAATTTAACAAAATGTTAATCTAGTAAAAGGAAAGCCATAACAGTCTAAGATAAAGTTGCTTGCAGAACTATTAATACTCCAACAATTGTTTACAAGTTGTTGGTAAAATAAAGAAATAATTCATTCTTTTGAAAATTCTCTTTGCTTCCCTTATGAAAATGGACAGAAATTAACTGAGAATTTTACCTTTTTTCTTTTCCCCATAGGTGACTTTTCAGTACTTCTAAGAATTAGATTAAAGAATAAGTAGATGCAACTACTTTGCAGTCCCATTTGTCTAATGTTTAAAGGAAATATGAAAAATATGAAATATTAAAAATACATAAATTCAAAGCAAATCTGAAAAATAACATGAGTAGAGCCATTCAGAGTAGAACTATAGCAGCCACTTCAGAGGAACTGCACCTCTGAACTGGACCAAATGAACTTTTACCTAGTGACCACCTTACCTGACCAGCCAAAGAAGTACAAATCTAGCTTTATCTCTTGGCAATGAACACTTCACTAGACGGATTACCTCATCTTGCACCAATTTATTCTTCTTAAAAAACAACTTATTGATACTTCATCTTCCTCTGTTTTCCCCACAAAAGCCCTCTGCCCCTCTATGATAATGGAGACGCTTGAGTTTGGGTTTCCATTTGAATGTGTGTATCCTGAAATGCAATTCTTTGATTCTAAGTAAAGGCTTGCTTTTGAACTGCACTCTTGTTTTTTGACAAAAAGTCATATGCCAATTAAACAGAATAATGTGAAATACATGACTTTCCTATTGTAAAAACTATGTTTGGCTTCCAAAATTACTGTATCTGATGAAAAACAATTCATGAGTTAAACATAAAGGGTGATATCTTTAATATGAGCAGGCATTTTGCTATTGCATATTCGGAGTTATAATAAAAAGAATCAAGTCCCTAGATTTGTTGTTAGTAAATTAAAAAAGCTTGATCTTCTAATTTCTGCTAATAATTTGAAATGAGATGAGATCCTCCAAACAATACTATTTTAATGTCTCTTCTACTAA
This sequence comes from Antilocapra americana, assembly GCA_007570785.1. Lineage (NCBI taxonomy): Eukaryota > Metazoa > Chordata > Mammalia > Artiodactyla > Antilocapridae > Antilocapra > Antilocapra americana. The sequence goes on along the minus strand of ML664168.1, from coordinate 3,033,929 downwards.
TAAGAACATAAAGCATAATTAAACGTGTTTGGATAGTTGTTTTCATTCATTTAAACTAAACATTTTTCCTTACAAATGTCACTTCCTCCTGGTAAATTTCTAAAATCCCTAAATTACAGATCATGAAAAATTAAGGAACTCTCACATAATATCAATTTTCACCATGAACTCAATTTTTACTTTTGCATTAATATATAAAGGAAAAGAAACATAGACACAATATTTTTAAATGAAAACATTCAAGAAGATATTACACACTAATTCACAATATTGATGAAATATACCCCCTACTCTCAATTTATGGAAGACATGGCAGAGCAAACATTTCAATGTTAAATTACAAAAATTAGTTTTTCAGGACAAAAGTACATTAATCCCCAACTTAGAAATGACTTCCCTTGTGGCTCACCTGGTAAAGAATCTGCCTACAAAGCAGGAGACCTGGGTTTGATCCCTGGGTTGGAAAGATTCCTTGGAGAAGGGAAAGGCTGCCCACTCCTGTATTCTGACCTGGAGAATTCCATGGACTGTATAGTCTATGGGGTCACAAAGAGTTGGACACGACTGAAAGACTTTCACTTTAGAAATGAAAATTACCACTTTATGTTTTTTTTTCCATGAAAAATATATTATACTTAAAAAAAATTAAGACCTAAGATACTAGAATGGGCAACTATTGTATCTTTCATGGCTGTGCAGTCAAATAGTGATCAGTGGTAAAATACCAGAACTAGTGTACACATCAGTTAGGGAGATGTTTAGAAACAGAATTTGAGCTGAGCAAGTAATATAATGTGGTGCAAAGAGGAAGAGATTTAAAGTCTTAACTACATTTATCAGAGATTCCAGCAAACAATTCTGTTTTTATATGCTCTGCCTGAGTTTCATGCCCATCCTAAACTTACAGTGTTAGAGGAGCTTTAGGATCTTCTGTTATTTGGGTTCTCTCTTTCCTCACCAGTTATTTCTAGTATCTACATACTTTTGCAGATTTTGACTTTACAAGAAGAGTGTTTACTATTCTCATGTTTAGAAAATTAACTTACCAGATCCCATTAATTTTACAGGAGATACTAAATTCTCAAGAACTCAGAAAAAAAGTGGTTTTGATTAAAATAAACCTGGCCCTGTGCATTCAGAAAGAAACATTAATGTTATTTTCAGTAGGGATAGATAAAGAATATTTGTTTGTCAGAGTAAATAAGATCATATTTTCTTTCAGTGTTTTGGGAAGAAACAAATGGGAAATTGCAAAACTGAACAAGAGATGAAGAAATCCAAAGAGATAAGGAGAAGAGATTTGTGAACAAATATTCTAGAATTGTTTGGCAGGACATCCCATGTCCAGATATATCTTATTTATCTTATAAAAACAACTGCTGTTTAATTTTTTTTCCTCTAAGCCAATAGAGGAAGGAATGTCTTACCAAAATTTTCTTCTCCATTTCAATGTCCCATTGTTTAAATACATGGAATTGAAATTCTTGTGCTTTGTTTCTTTCATTTGCACAGTAAAAATGCATGAATTAAAATATGTAAATTATTTGAACTATCAAATAACCATTTGATTGTTTTGAAATCAAAACAATGAATTATATTATTTGATTCAAATAAGTTAATTGATTCATTGAATTTCAGATCAAACAGTTGTATTATATGTTTTGCAGCGTCCACTTAAGATATTTGTCCAGTTTCAATTTATTCAAGGCAATCAAATTACACTTATTTCTATAGGTCGATATATCTCAACTTATCATTTACATTTTATTACCTTTATTGACAACAGAATTTATTACTTTCATTATAGTAAAAGAGCAATATTTCCTTTAAGTATTTTGCCTGTGTTATTTTTCTCAGAAAAATTTCACCCACCCTAAATTATGCATGTCGCTGCTGCGGCTCTACTAACTTTTGTCAGACTCTTTACAACCCCCTGGACTGTAGCCAAGCAGGTTCCTCTGTCCATGACATTTATTTATTTATTTATTTATTTCCAGGAAATACGAGAGCTAGTGTGGGTTGATATTTCCTACTCCAGGGGATCTTCCCAGCCCAGAGATCAAACCTGCCTCTCTTATGTCTTCTGCAATGGCAGCATGATTCTTAACCACTGTGTCACCTGGGAAACCCAAATTATGCATATTCTCCTTTAATCTGATATTTTAAGGATTCTTTGATAATTATATATTTAATCCATTTGGAATATATTTTGATATTATGTTAAGGAAATTAACCAAGTCCATTTTACATTTTAATAAGTCATTTTTCTTAAATCATTTATAAATCCATCCTTCTGTTTATTGATTTGAGGTACCACCTTCTCATAATTTCCACTAGTAATAATCTTATATGCTATATTAATTTTATTTCTTAATTAAAAAGGAATCTTTGTGCCATTAGATTTTCCCCTTACTGGACATGTAAGTTTATTCTTTCAATATACTGTTGAATTTAAATAATAAAAACATGATTTATAGAATATTCATAAAATAAAGTATTATTTGGACTTCTCTCTATATATGTAATTGAATGTTTGCTCCTTTTAAAATGGTCTAGACTTCATGTAAAATTAAAACACACTCTTTGAGTGAAATGTTAAAAGAAAATCTCCACACCAACAAATTAAGTGCTTATGTATGTTTACCAATTTTTCCATAGGTTCAATTCTAATTTGCAGGATGTTTCATAATGTATTTTTGTATACACTACCCATTTCACCCAACTTACAAATGCATGTAAAATCTGCAGTATAGGTAGGGTTTTAAGTCAGAGGAACTCTGTTACCCACTGACTTTTCTTTTGGTATGTCTCCAATGGCTGTCCAGGTGCTTTTTCTGCACCAATAATAAGGCTGATCGCTGAGACACAATGTCTGTTCTTCTCTGGGCTCCTTTCTTTTACTTGGGTCAACTTTATCTTCCAAATCGTATCCCTCCAAATTAAGGGGTTTTGTGACAGTTTTGCCAGGATATCTTCTCCCTGCCTTCTCTGGATGGCATTTCTGTCTGGGATGCTTTTTTCAACCACATTTCATCTGCGTTTTTTTTCTTTTTTCCCTTGGGAAAGTTTTTCAAAACTGATGTCATGACTTTGGCTTCTTCTCATCATTTCAGGGCTGATGTGCATGTGATGTTTTCCCCTAATATATGTTTACCTTTATCGATTTTGCCAAATATTTGAGGCAGATGCTGGAATTTTAAATTTATGATACAATACTTCTGGAAGATGTTTTAGTAATGTATAAAAATGAGGTTGAATGCAAATGTTATTTATGCATAGAGTTATAAATGTTCATTAATGAATAAAATTGAAGTTCAAGAGGCTGTCTTCTTTTTCATATCTTAAATATTTAATCCATTTTCCTTATTTAAATATAGGTGCTCATTTGATATGTGTTTTTATTTTCATTGTAGGTGGCACAAGGGTAAAGAATCTGCCTGCCAATGCAGGAGACACAAGAGATACAGGGTTTGATCACTGGGTTGGGAAGATGCCCTGGAGTAGAAAACAGCAACCTACTTCAGTATTCTGGCTGATATATTCCATAGACAGAGAGAGGAGCCTGGCAGGTCCATGGGGTCACAGAGTCAGACACGACTGAGCATTGAGACATTGAGATACACAGTTTGAGCAAGCTCCAGGAGTTGGTGATGGACAGAGAAGCCTGGTGTGCTGCAGCCTGTGGGGTCACAAAGAGTCAGACATGACTGAGCAACTGAACTGAAAACATTACAAGTTAAAAGGGTTTGGAATATAAAATTGGGATTGAATAATCATTTTAGTTACAAATGACTTTTTATTGAAATATAAAAGAATACATACTGATTGGATTTCATGGATCAGAATTATTTTCTGAATATGCTACATATTTTTAATTATGAAATATTAGAATATTATTTTATAGAAGTTATTTTATATTATTCTAGTATGTATATCCAGTTTTGTTCATGATTTAAAATATTATTTCCATTCAACGGTATTTGCAGAAAACAACTATCAAGTGCACTTACTCTAGTAATTAAGTAATTACTGTTTAACACTGACCTGTCTTCTTTTCATTAAACACCTGCTCATTTTCTTAATGTAAATAGCTTCATGGAAATTAAAAATGCAAGCTTCCTAAAGAATTAATGTACTGGAGAGATAAATTAAGACTAAATAAAACAGCATCACTAATATGTCTTGCTAAGTTCTCAGTGAATTATTTTTTTCCTAAGTCATAAAATTTAGAATAAGACATGTTTTCAAATTCCACCCTTCTTGTAATTAGTATATAATTTTTTCCTTACATATTAGTGAAGAAGTGACTAAATAAATAAGTCAAATTTCATTTGAGGAGTAAAGGAAATATATATTGAGTAAATAGAAATATATATGAGATCCTTTATTTTCTACAATTGAACACATCCCGTGGGCTAAAAAAGAGTTTAACTACCAATCCCTCATTTTTAATTTGATGAGTCTTTAACACATTTGTTTGTCTAATACTAGTAGTAGGGGCACCAAAATAATTTGTACCAGAGGGTTTCTCCTGTTCTCTTTTAACAGATATATGCTTTGAGCGTACTTTGATTAAAAGGAATAGTTTATATAATGGTGATGCAAGCTTTTGTAATACCTAAGAGCCTATTATAACCAAACTATTTCTGCATGTTACATAGCCATCTAATTTACATTTCTTGTGTTATGCATAATGAAAGTTAATGCATAGAGATTTAGAGCTCATGCTTAGTTTTGAATATGACATTACAATATTCTATTAACAGTTTACTTTGCATTTTACATATAAATTTATGTATGTACAGACACACAAAGCATACATATTAATACATGCTTACAGTCATTCCAGAGACAGTATTTCATTTTTGTAGTTTTGTTTGTTTGTTTAGATCTGTATTCTAGTTGCTGTTAGTGACCTTGCAAGATTTGTACTTTACAAAGCCTCTGACCTTTTAGTCCAATCACACTGGGCGGGCTTCCACGTTCATTAGGACAGCAAGAAGATGGATTTAATCATGCTTCTAAAGTGACCATTGTATTTATCACCCAATTTCCATCTTTCCCAACATTTCCAGCTTGCTTAGGAATATTACTAGAATGAATAATACAAGAAATCATTTGTACTCAAACACTAGCAATGTTAAACAGTTGCAATATCCCCTTCAATATAAAAAGGACCATGATCAAACATAAATTGTAAATAACTATTTGCATTACAAATAACTACACCATGAGCAATTCATATTTCATATGTGCATGCACACTAGAAAAACACTTGTGGTTTTATATAAACAACAAGGATTTGTCAAAGGTAAAAAACATGTCTTATTTAAGACTAATATGAAATAGAATATAGACAACAACAACAATAAAAAATTAAGGTTCAGATATTTGTTTATGAATACATGTTAACTGGCATACACAGAGACTACATTTTTTATTGAAATATATATTTCCATATATAGATAATAAAGCACTTCATAATGTTCCTGAAATATATTTTCCAATATATTGTCTAACTATTTATTATTACTGAGTGAAAATTCTGTGGGCCTATCCATTTGATACCAGGGAAATAACAAATATTTGTGAGTACTATAAGAATATTCTGTGGATCACATGGACCAATGTGCCTCACATTTTAAATAATAAGCAACACATTTAAAAATTATAACTGATAATTATTTTTCTTTCAAAAACATGTACAACTCATTAGAATAAATGTTTTGACCAGAGAAAATGTTTCTTTGTAAATAAAATTATTTAAAATAAATGTTTATATGCATATATGTGACTTCTCTATGCATGAGAATATATTCAAAAGAAGAATAAGAGAAAAATTTTTTTCTCTTTAAATTTATAATAGTAGAAACAATATTTCCTCATAAATTAATAAAGCTTGACTGTCTCAAAGTGTCTGTCCTGACTTCATAAATATTTATTTTTACTAGCATTTCTCTTTTTTTAACTCATCAGTTGAGAACTATGTACAAAATGTATCAGAAAGCTCACTTTTCCCCAAATTTTCAACAAATAGCAATAATTGCAATATCAACTTTTTTGTTTTGTTTTGAATTTTAAGAGATTATTGGAGTATATAGTTGATTTATAATGTTGTGTTAATTTCAGGTGTACAGCAAAATGAATAAGTTATGCATAAATGCATTCTTTTTCTTATATATTTTTCTCATATAGGTCACTACAGAGTATTGAGTTGAGTTCCCTGTGCTGTATAGTAGATCCTTACTAGTTATCTATTTTAACTAGATAAAATAGTAATGGATAAAGAAGTGGTGCATATATTCAATGAAATATTACTCAGCCATAAAAAAGAATGAAATAATTCCATTTGTAGCATGGAACTGTGCATCCAACATGGATGGACCAAAATTTTCATGCTGAGTGAAGTCAGGTAGAGAAAGACAAATATTATATGATATTGCTTATATGTGAAATCTAAAAAAATAGTAAAACTGAACTTATTTACAAAGCAAAAACAGTCACAGGTGTGGAAAACATTATCAATATACTATTGAATTGAACTATTGTAAACATGGAAATTGACAAATGCCATAAAACTGATGCCTTGTATCAAAGAGAGTAAACTGTTAGAATAAAAATTAAAAGGCAAAGCTTTTAAGAAAATTTAGCACTATAAGAAAATATATGATGGCCTAAAAGTGGACATAACATTGTTGTGTCAAAATGTGCAATCCTGGAGCTTCTGTCATTAGAAATTTTTTTTCTCATCCTCTTCTTAGCTGTTTATATACCTGTTTATAAAAACTGATTCTGCTTTTGCTTCTGGCAAAAGAAAATAGCAAAGTCTAGCCACTGGATAGCTCAATAGGGTTGATAGAGTGTTAGGTACTAAGAAAAGGCCCATAATCCCAAAGTTTCTGTGAACAAAATATATGTCCATAATTCAGCATTTCTCTTCATTGTGGTAGCACCAGTAATGGAGATGTATGTTAATATGTAGTATGTGGTGGAGTAGAGCAGAATTTAAAGTAATGTTTTGATGACATTCCTGTTTTTGAAGTAAACTGAAGAGAAATTACAAGAACTGGTGGACAAAGCCTTCACAGTTATTTATTAAATAAAAGAAATTTGATTAAAAGATAAGTTGTTTAAATATTCATAGCATTAGAAGAGGAGCACCACAGAGTCATTACAAGAATAAACCTTGGAAAGAAATATGTAAATTTGAATCCAAGATCTTTCACTTACCAAAAACTTGGTCTGAAGTAATTGGATTAGTGCCTTGAGCCTGTTTTCTATTGTGTCTATTGGAAAAAACAAAAACAAAAAACAACCTTAAATCATAAGGTAGCTAGGATAATTAAATAAAATAATACATATGAAATAACATCTATATAATATTTAACTGAAAAATGTTATCTAACAGGTATTTACTAATGATTTTAATATAAAATATATAAATTTCAGTATTTAGGACAATAATTAAAATATTGATATATGAAAACATATTCAATGAACACACAAGTATAATTTTATTAGTTGTTTTATTTTAGCTGACTAGATTTTGAAAGATCTTCATCATACAGAACTACCCATTACCTGCACAAGTTAAAATAAAAGAATAAGAAAGTTAAGGAAAATTAAATTTAGAGCAAACTCATCCTGAAGTCTCTCTTGCTTTCTTACAGGCCCTTGAGAAACAAGCTGCTGTTTTGTGAATTGTTTGTGGTGGATATTGCATGGCAAGGAAAGTGGTGAGCCCAGGAACTGAGGCCCTACCTGGGTCAACAGCCTGCAAAAAAATATGAAATTTTCAATTATTTGAATGCCTCTGGAAGTGGATTCTTCCCTTGCTAAGTCCACAGGTGAGAACAGCCTGGTTAACTGACAAGTTTACTGCAGTCTGATGTGATCTTGGAGCAAAGAACCACCCTAAGTCGTACTTGATTTGTGATTCACAGAAACGGTGAGACCTGTGTTGTTTTAAGCCACTTGTTTTTCAGTCACAAAGTCATTTCCAACTCTTTGTGACCCTATAGACTGCAGCACACCAGGCTCCCCTGCATTCCACTATCTTCTAGAGTTTGCTCAAATTCATGTCTATTGACTGGGTAATGCTATCTAACCATCTCATCCTCTGCCACCCCCTTCTCCTTTTGCCTTCAATTTTCTCAGGACCAGGGTCTTTTGCAATGAGCTGACCCTTCAAATCAAATGGTGAAAGTATCAGAGCTTCAACTTCAGCATCAGTTCTTCCAATGAACATGCAGTGTTGATTTCCTTTAGAATTGACTGGTTTAATCTCCTTGCAGTCCAGGAGATTCTCAAGTGTCTTCTGCAGCATCATAATTCAAAAACATTAGTTCTTCAGCAATAGAAAACTAATAAACATCCCTTCATTGTCCACTGATTTTGACCAAATTCTTATTTATATTCTTGGTGTCTCATCACAGCAAGTGTTTTGGCATCTCTTCTTTGTATATTTGCTCTCTTTTTAGTTGAAGGCTACTCCTACACAATTATGTCGTTAAGTTTCCTCTGATTTTTTGTTAAACTCTAATTTATAGGTAGTAGATCAAGAGCATACTTTTATCAACTTCTCCTATTGGTATCTCAAGAGAGAAATGAAAAATATGTTTAATCTGCCTTTTTAAGTGAGAAGCTCCTTAATACTTAACCAGCAATTTACATTTGGAATCCTTTCCAGTAAACTAACAAATCTGCATTCTATGGGACACAAAGTGTTATCTTTTATTAATGGCTCACAGTCTGACTAAATGCAATATTACCAAAAATAAATAAATAAATGCAATATTACCATAGCTTTAACAATTATAAACAACTGGCAAGAATTAAAGAACACTATTTAAAGGAGACTCAAAGTAGAATTTCCAAAAATAGTAAATCTTTGCTGAGTATTTTTGAAAAACATATTAATCACAAAGTAGATAAAAATCACATCATCTTAATATGACTTAAATTGGTTTGTAGAATATACCAATTTATTTTTATTTGACTTTCACACCTGCAAGATGATTTTATCAGTACCTATTTTTACAAGAAGAAAGAGATTCAGAAGGACTAAGTACATACCCAAAATTAAACAGCTAATTAAACATGGGTTGAAATTGTATTTCAAATGTAACTATGTCTATGTTTTCTTCACTAAGTCAGTGATTTTTAATCTCTGATACCTAGATTCTGTAAATGCTAATCCTCATAATTTATTCTATACCCATACCAACATTACCAACATGCAATCTTCTTACAAGTAAATTCTTCTTTATCAGTTTTATATATTTTGATTATCAATATATATAACTCATATGTTTTTTTCTTTAAAACATCTTAAAGTTATTTTTCATTTATTATTAATTTCATCATTTGATGATGACCTTACAAAAATCTTCTATAACAAATTTTAAAAACAATTTACCCACACCAAAGGGTGTAATGTTGGAGTTGAATAAATTAACAATAAAAGAAACAAAACATGAGAGAAATATATTTCCTTTCTTTGTCCAGCTGTTATCTGAACCCATAAGCTCTTTGACCTTAAGCTTTATATCTTTGAACCAAAAGCTAGACAGTATATGAATGCTAGAGCAAACCATGACTCTTAAGTTTAATTAATCATTTTATTTGCATGTGAGCTTAAAGTCAATACTGAGAGAGATTTGTTAAGTTATACTTAATTGAAAAAATGACTAGGAGCAAAAGTTTGATATTTTAGCTTCAGTATTCTTTACAATATTATTGACTAACTACATAATCACATTTTTCAATGCAAAAGTCCCTAGAGACTCTTGCTCAGTATAGATAACTTGATTACAGAAAGACAAAGTGATTCAACATCAAAGAGAAATAAATCTTGGTTGGAAAAAATAATAATTATCCAGACTATAATTAAAGAAAAAAGTTTGACTTAATCATTGGGAGACTGTATCTTAGATGCCAGACAACGTCTGCAAGAGCTGAGTTTCAGTAAAAGAAACAGAAATAAGTCTTGGTGTTTTAGGCAGAAAATTTCTTACTACAGATCATAAGCTTCTTATATCATTAACAGACTAGAAGGAATTAGTCTGTGGACTAAAGTGTGACTATTAATTTCAAGATAAATCTAATGTAGCTGAATTCCAAAGGTCAAAAAGCATCTGTTATTATTTTTACAACCACTTATCTCACCCTCAGCTGTCTAATAGCTAGGAAGCAGATCCAGGAATGAGACTGGCAGCCACAACTGGACCTAAAATTTTTCATTCCAGCTTTCATAGCCATGAGAAGATGGCCTCTATATCGCTGTCACTTTTCATAATTCATATGCATGTTTCTCATGTTCAAAACTTAATTTTTACTCAGAGCTACATAGGGATGTGACAAATGTGTATATGTGTTTTTTAAATGTACTTTTCCTGTTATAAGAGAAGGAATATAAAAGGTAATGTGAAGAGATGGTAAATATCCATAACCATATTCATCTCTGTCTCAACATGGAGCATAAACACTAAAACCATAAAATATATGGAATGCTTTAAACTTTGAAAAGACTAGATAAATAGGATTAACATTTTATTCTGCTCTGTTTTTCACTTATCTAATTTAACAAACTCTAAACAAAAATGCCTTTCTCATTCACATAAATGGGAATTGTGAAAATACACAGAAAAAAATCTACTAAACTTCATTATCATACTTTATATTAGTAAAATGTTAATTTATCTCAAGCATTTACATAAGGCATAATTAAGAATGACTACAGAAAAGGTTATATGCACAATTTAAAATAAAAATGATATATAAATGTTTTCAATTTATGATGACATGTAAGTAAAGCGATAATACACACGCATTAGCAAAATTAAAAAATAAGAATAAAAATGGGGCAAAAAAAAGCAAATCAACTCTAATGTAGGCATTCTAATGACTGAGGAAGACAATTATTAGGCAGAGATACAATCTCTATTTAATAATATTCATTTTATTTATTTATTTGGCTGTGCCAAGAGTTAGTTGTGGCATGCCAGATCTTCGATTTCACTGTGGCATGCAGGATGTTTTGAAAAATTATTTAGTGTGGCATGCAGAATCTTTATTTGCAGCGTGTGAACTCTTAGTTGTGGCATGTGGCATCTAGTTACCTGACCAGGGATCGAACCAGGGACCCCTGCATTGGGTATGTGGTGTCTTAGCCATTGTACCACCAGGGAATTCCCAATCTTACATTGTGAGTGAATTTTCCCCCCATAATATCTTGGATAAATGTTACTTTATCAATGAAATGCTACTTTTTAACTAAAAGGGGAAAAAAATGCCTGGCTTATTTTTGTTCTATTGTTGCATCTTATTTTGTTGTTTTGAGTCACTAAGTTGTATTTGACTCTTTGCAACTCCATGGACTATAGCTCCACCAAGCTCTTCTGTCCACAGGGTTCTCCCAGAAAGAATACTGGAGTGGGTTGCCATTTCCTTCTTCACTGTATCTTATATTATACGACTAAACATGTTTCCATGTTTGTCACAGCAATGCATTGCCTCACTTTACCTATATCAGTTTCACTTTAGAAATATATTTTTACAATACTTTAAAAAGTATGTAATAGGTACATAATGAAAAAATTTTCATACAAATGTGGTGAAATAATTTCTAGTCCCAGGATGGAGTCTCTGCTACCCAGGGGACATGTCAGTAAATTTAGATAATTTTCCTGCCCCTATAAATGCTCTGCACTTTCACTTTCTTCACTTAAATGCTCTACTTGACCAGAAATGCAATATATCTATTCAGCTAATCCCGAAACCACAAGCCATCTCTGGCCCTATGTTTATTTCCTTCTCTTTTTCACCGCCAATAAGTTTGACAATGTGGCCACAGCCAATCAAATATTTTATATTTTTCTCTTCCTCGCTATTTATTCTTTATCCTTAGAAATACTTCCTGCTTTCTGCCCCATTTTGTAGTTCTTACAAAGGACACTGTCACCTTCGTGAAGTATTAGTTGCTTGTATAACCTAAATTGTTTTCTTTAATAATTATTTTACCAACAATAATTTCAAAAAATAAAGTAACCGTGTAATTTAAATAACTTTTGTGAAATTGTTGTTTAACTTATTTCTCATTTTCAATAGAAAATCTGTGTCTAAAGTCATTCTGATGCTAATCATATGACATCAGCAGTAATATAATTATTCGTCTTAAATCAAATATATTTTGTCACACAGATTTTTTTACAAAAACATTTTTAGTTAAGCATTTTAGTATTTAATATTCTTAAATGACCCCCAAACTTGAAAGTTTATTATAGTTGTAGTATATGTTATTGAAATACTAGTTAACTATATGAATTTTTTAAGAAACAATATTTTTAAACTTATAATAGTAAATTTTAGACTTACACAACCTTAGTTATTCATCTTAGAAAGGTATACAGGATACAGGATAAAACCCAAATAAATGATCCAACAGATATTTACTAATCATCTATTATATACCAAATAATGTTATGTCAGCTCCTAACAAATAGAAATTATAAATTTTCTCATAAGTATCCTAAAATTTAGCTATGAAAATAAAATCTAAATAAATAAAAAGTTATATTAAGTGTGAACAAATTTAACTTTCATAGAAATATTACAAACAGATACTTTAAAAAAGGAGTTTACCAGATAGTAGTTAATGGGCTTTAATGAAGTAGGACTACAATGAGACATCAAAAAGTACAAAGAAATGAAGCCAACTGACATAATTTTGGGGATCAATTGTTCATTATTATACATCATTCTGATTTTGATTTATGAAATGACACAAAGAAATTCTGTTTAATATTTTGCACTATTATTGTTGGATCATTTTTCTTCTGGTTCATTCTTACTGTGCAGTGTACAAATTTTCAAGGTTCCCAGAGATTCATTGTAGTATGGGGAATGCATACTTAAGAGTTTTACCTGACACTAAACTAGAGGAAGTCTGTTGTGGGATTTTCCATCTCCACTGCCACCCAAGCCTAAAATTTCTTTCCATAGACAAGGGTGCACAAAACACCAAGTGGGTAGAACCTAACCCCATTTGAATGTAATTCCTCCTGGTACCTATCCAAGCAAGCTTTCTTCAATTTTTTCAATAAAATGGAAACAATGAGAACCCAAATTTAAACTAAATCAATACTTTCTTCTACACTTATCATGACACCTCCTCAGTACATCATTTGCAGTTTTCCAGGAGATAAAACAGTGCTTTCTTTCAAGTAAATGAAATACAACTTCTACTTTGGTGGTTGAGTGTAGCAATATGAAGAATTTCATCTGAAAATTGTATCATGAATAAAGCTCCTCGTACACTTGAAGATAATTTAACATATATTTAATCAATAACATGCTCCTCAACATCAAGTATTAAACTTGTCATATATTTGATTAAAGTGAATTGAAATGCTCAAGATTCTGTTAGGTCTAACTTTAGAAAGGTGTTTTTATCTGTAAACTCTTCTCTCAATTAATCAGCAGAAGATTTTATGCAATTTATATTTTACATGTTGGAGGATTGCATCCTCTTTTGCTATTATTATTTTAAATCATTTTTTAAAGTGACTATTACCGTGGAGACAGTGATTTTTGGCAATATCAGCCAAAACATTTTTAAAGTTAGAAATGTGTACTATACTATCTGTAAAGTCATTAAATATAAACAGTTTTACTAGTAACTTCTTACTCCTTGGATTTTCCTTTGATGATGAAATACAGGGTGTGATTTCATTGAAATATGGTAGTTCCAATATTCACTTACCTGATAAACATGGCATGGTATAAATTTCTGTAGAGTTGGAAAATTTCTGCACTTTATCTCATTATTTTTTTTTCTTGTAGCCACTCTACTGAGATAAAACCTTCACTTTTCATAAGCACATCATATATTTTCTATCAGTCAAAATCAATTTAAAACTAAATCTTTTGTTTTTTTGTATGTGTGTTTAATGAAAATTTAGAAGCAGCTTACAATTAGACAAGTTTAAGTTAAACATTTTTAAGCACTACATTTAATAATTAAATGCACACATATAAGAACTTAGTTATTTTATACTAACATCTTATAAAATGAATTATGCTAAGTATACAGGTAAATTAAACAAAAGTTAATCATCTATGGCTTAGAGTAATCACATGATTATGTTGGGTGTGATTTTCCTATGAAATACTTTGGATTTTAAAATTACAAATATTATTGAAAATAAAAGTTTTTAAAATTCTTACTCATACTAATATATTTACTTCTAAGAATGAAAATGCATTTACTTTACAAAATCTGATTCATATCTTTAAGAATATCTTCTTTAAAATGTTTATTTATTTGTTTGTTTTACTTCTTTTTTTTTTTTTTTCAAGAATATCTTCTTAAAACATTTGGTAAGGGAGGAAAAGTGGTGGTGATGGGCTAGCCCCAGTGCTTCCTGCATTTTATTACAACCTTCAAAGGAGATTTTTAAAAAGCTTATTTTCAATTTCTGAGCTTGAGTACATAGCATAGAAACCTCCAACACTGGAGTAAAACAAGAATAAAGACTACAACAAGACAGTCAAATGAGACCTAGAAGGACACATCAAATAGCAAACCGCTAGTGATTATGAAATACTTTCTGTTTGTCTGTTTGTTTTTCATGTTTTTTGGTTTCTTGTTATGCATATGTTAACTTTTAAGAAATAAATGCTATTTTAAAAACCTTAAATAAAAGGATATTCAAGAACTGTACTACAACTATGAAACATATAATGCAAACTATGATACATCCAGACAATAGAATATCATTCAGTACTAAAAAAGAAATGAGCTTAAGCTATGAAAAGCCATTCAAACACATATTACTAAGTAAAAGAAGCCAATCTAAAAAGATGACATACTGTGTGATTTCAACCATACATCATTTGGTAAGAAGCAAATTATGGACACACTAAACTTATGGTATGGTTGCCAGAGGTAGGGAAGGAAAGGATGAATTAATGGAGAACAAGGAATTTTAAGGCAATGAAAATGCTCTGTATGATACAATAATAGGGATACATACCATTATAAATTTGTTCAAACCCACTGAATGTACAACACTAAGAGCAAAATCTAATTTAATCTATGAGTTTTGGACGATAATGGCGTATCAATATAGGTTCGTTAATTGTAACAAAAATCACTTTGGTGAGGAATGTTAACAGTTAACAAAGATTATGCATATTTGGGAACAAGGTAGGTATATAGAATATTTCTGTAACTACCAAACAAGAAGTTACTCTTAAAATAAAAATATTTTCTGAACTAATTCAGGTTCAGACATCAGTTCTGGGGAAGCTGAAAGCTCATCACTCTTCTAGCTGTGATTCTGAAAGCCATGCTTCTGCATGAGTATGATAGGGAATAATTCATTGGCTGCAAAGTGAGAAACTGTCTTAGGTAGGAAACATTTTAAAATGGAGATTTGTATGCAGGAAGTTACTAGGGGGCGTGCTGTCTATTGTAGGGGGGCAGTGTAGGGGATTGATGGGATAGAAATTAGGCAGAGAGAATGATTAACTTGCTATAGTAGCAACTGAGGGTTCATAAAACTCTCTTGGGGGTCACTGCAGAATTGTACCAATTAGAATAAGAGAGTCAGAGCTGTGTCTCTGAATTCCGATATCACTACACTTTGAATACTGGCTCCCTGAGGTGAGAAATGTAAGGGTGGGTGAGGCAGCTATTTTTCTCCATGTGCAATATCACATTCTTTTGGTCTTTGATGTTTCTGTATAGTTGATGAGGCTTCCTGAGTGGCTCAGTGGTAAAGAACCCACCCGTCAATGTAGGAAACACAGGAGTCATGGGTTTGATCCCTGGGTAGGGAAGCTCCCCTGGAGAATTAAATGGCAACCTACTCCAGTATTCTTGCTAGGAAATCCCATGGAGAGAGAAACTTGGTGGCCTACAGTCCATGGAGTGGCAAAGTGTCGGACATGACTGAGTGACTGAATGTGACTGATACATTGGAGAGTGACACGCTAATTCCTCTTTGTTCCTGACTATCTTTACAAGCGTTTCTGCAAGTGAACCCTTGAAAGACTGAAATAGTATGTCCCTCTGGAGTAAAAGTATGCTTACTGTCCAGTACAAGAAAGATAATGCCTCTATCTAGAACCAAGGCCAGGCATATTACAGCATATTAGAAAAGATAAACTTCACTTTGTTAAGGACCTCTCTTATACTATGCTGCTCAACACATGTACACATATCATCATTCTCTCTTTATGCCATGTTTTGGGAAATGGTGCTGATATGCTGATTACTACAATTGCACTGAGTAACAAAGTATCCTCTGTATCTGAATCAGGAGTCTTATGTCTTCTACTAGTGTGCATGATACTTTGATAGGCTAACTTAGTAGCTTGCAAGTAGAGTAAAATCTCAGATCCATCATAGTTCTTGATAGTCATTAGCAGCAAGCACACTTTCAGTAGCTGGAAGGAGTACCTTGATCCTGAAGGAGGACCAAGGTAGTGCCTCTTAATATCCATCCAAGAAGCATATGGTAAACTGCAAAGAAATGTTTAGGGAAGAATAAACATTTGGGATTCAGTCTGATGTTCCAGAAAAAAAAAAAAAAAGCACAAATATAGAGAAAGAGAAAGAAAGAGAGAAAGAAAGGGAAAAAAAAATAAAAAAAAAAAAAAAAAGCATTGGTACAGGGGAGGCAGTCCTAAGATGGTGGAGGAATAGGACAGGGAGACCACTTTCTTCCCCACAAATTCATCAAAAGATCCTTTGAACACTGAGCGAATTCCACAAGACAACTTCTGAATGCTGGCAGAGGACAATAGGCACTGCGCATTCTCTTCGAAAGGAGGTAGGACAAAATATAAAAGACAAAAAGAGAGACAAAAGATTTAGGGACAGAGACCCATCCTGGGGAGGGAGTCAAGAAAAAGTTTCCAAACAGCAGGAAACCCTTTCACTGGAGGGTCTGTGGGGGAGTCTTGGAATCTCAGAGGGCAACATAACCAGGAGAAAAACAAACAAACAAAAAACCCCACAGAATATGCACCTAACTGCAACTCTCAGTGAAGTAGCCCAGACACTCGCATCCGCCACCAGCGAGTGTGGACTGGACAGGGAGGGGCTGGTTGCATGCTTAGGGTAAGGACCAGGCCTGAATTCCCTGAAGACAATCTGAGGGAGCTGACATGAGATAGCAACCCAAACTGTGGGATAGCCAGAGAGAGGGAAAAAAAGAGAGAGAGAGAACTTTCCCATGAAAGGCTCTAACCTAAGGCACAGTCTTTGCTCACAGAACAAAGGATTGAGTGAATACCAAAGGAGAGCTAGCCAGCTGCGCACTGGCCCCTCCCCCTGCTGGAGGCACAGAGACAGGCGGGGGACAACCAGAGCCAGAAGCAAGGGGCAATCTCGGCCCCAGAGACAGGATCCTCCACCAAACTGGGAGCAGGCACCCAGTTGCTAACCAAGTCTTCCTGGGATCCTGACCAGTTGACATCTTCCAGGAGGGTCGCAGCCAGAGATTAGCTCCCCAGAGGAGACACACGGCAGACCTGAGATGGCGATCTCATGGCGCAGCCAGAAAACCAAGCAACTGGGACCAGGGAGGAGATTTAGACACACAGTTCACCTGGGACAGTGCCCTTGCCAAGTACTTGGTCACTGAGCTTCTCGGACCTGGGAAGGGCACAAAACACACGTCCAACCCAGTCTGTACCATTGTGGATTACCTGAAAAACTGAACCTGAGCAGCTTAGATCTGGGAAGTGCACAAAACATGGGGCCTGCTTTGGGCAGTACCCCTGCAGAGCAACTTGGAACCTGAGCAGTGTAGACAGGGAAAATACACACTGCTGTGAGCTGGGGAAACCCAGTGGATCCATACAGTGAGAGCACTCCCCACACATGTCAGTGATATTTGTTTGCAGTGTTCCTCCTTCCCCACAACACAAGTGAACCTAAATAAGTGACAACCTTCATTTCCTTGTGTCAGGGTGGAAATTAGACACTGAAGAGACTTGCAGAAGAAATCAGAATAAACAAAGAAGAGAGAACTGCTCTGAAAATGACAGTGGCAACAGATTAAAACCCTGTAGTTAACACTGACTAAGCGTTGGAAGGGGCCTATAGACCATGAGAAGAAGTACAAACTGGAAAAAGGAACTATCTGGAACTGAACTGACCCCACACTACACTCAACAGCTCCAGAGAAATTCCTAGACATATTTTTACTATTCTCATTTTTTAAATTTTTTAATGTTTAAGTTCTTTATTACTCCTTTAATTTTCATTTTTATAACCTACTATTACTATTACCTCGCCCCAAAAAAGACACTATTTTTAAAGTAAATTTCATATATATATATATTATAATTTTGTGACTGATTTTTTTTGTATTTTTAATATTGTATTTTTGAGAGTCTAATCTCTACTCTAGATTTTTGCTTTTGAGGAATTATTATCAATTTTGTACCTTTAAGAATCTAATCTTCAGTACCCATTTTTGCTTAGGGGTGTGATTACTGGCTTGACTGCTCTCTCTCCTTTTGACACCCTTTTCTTCCCCCAGGTCACCTCTATCTGCTCCCTCCCCCTTCTCTTCTCCAGTTAATTCTGTGACTCTCTCTGGGTGTTCCAGGCTATGGAGAACACTTAGGGAACTGATTACTGGCTAGATTGCATTCTCCCCTTTTGACTTCCCCTCTTCTCCTCATGGTCACCTCTATCTCCCTCCTCCCTCTTCTCATCTCCATGTAACTGTCAGCTTCTCTGGATGTCCCTCACTGTGGAGAATCTTCACCATTAATCTAGACGTTTTATCATCTGTGCTGAATGGATGCAGTACTCTTGAGGCTACTGTAAGAATATGACTGAAAGCCAAAGGCAGGAGGCTTAAAACCAAAATTTGAGAATGCCAAAAAATTCCTGACTCCAGGGAACATTAACTGACAATAGATCATTCCAAAGCCTCCATATCTACACTGAAACCAAGCTCCACAAGAGTCAACAAGTTCCAGAGCAAGACATACCACACTAATTCTCTAGCAGTGCAGGAACACAGCCCTGAGCATTAAAATACAGGCTGCCCAAAGTTACACCAAACACATAGACACTCCAAAACTCACTACTGGACACTTCATTGCACTCCAGAGAGAAGTCCACCTCCACCCACCAGAATACAGACACAAGCTTCCCCAACCAGGAAACCTTGACAAACAACTAGTCCAACTCCATCCACAGGGAGCAACCTCCACAATAAAGAGGAATCACAAACTTCCAGAAAGGCCACCCCAAACACAGCAATCTAGATAAAATGAAACTGCAGAGAAATATTCAGCAGGTAAAGAAACATGATAAATGCCCAGCAAATCAAACAAAAGAGGAGCTAGGGAATCTACCTGAAAAAGAATTCACAATGATAATAGTAAAGATGATCCAAAATCTTGAAAACAAAATGGAGTTACAAATAAATAGACAAAAGACGAGGATTGAGAAGATGCAAGAAATGTTTAACAAAGACCTAGAATAAATCAAAAAAAGTCAATCAATAATAAATAATGCAATAACTGAGATCAAAAGCACTCTGAGGGGAACCAACAGTAGAATAAATGAGTCAGAAGATAGAATAAGTGCACTGGAAGATAAAATGGTGGAAATAAATGAAGCAGAGAGGAAAAAAGAATTAAAAGAAATGAGGACAACCTCAGAGACCCATGGAACAATGTTAAACACCCCAACATTTGAATCATAGGAGTCCCAGAAGAAGAAGACAAAAAGAAAGACCATGAGAAAATACTTGAGGAGATAATAGGTCAAAACTTCCCTAAAATGGGGACGGATTTAGCCACTCAAGTCCAAGAAACCGAGAGAGTCCCAAACAGGATAAGCACAAGGTGAAACACTCCAAGACACATATTAATCAAATTAATGAAGATCAAACACAAAAAGAGAATATTAAAAGCAGCAAGGAAAAACAACAAATAAAACACAAGGGGATTCCCATAAGGATAATAGCTAATCTTTCAATAGAAACTCTTCAGGCCAGAAGGGAATAGCAGGGCATACTTAAACTGACAAAAGAGAAAAACCTACAACCCAATTACTATACCCAGCAAGGATTTCATTCAAATATGAAGGAGAAATCAAAAGCTTTACAGACAAGCAAAAGCTGGGAGAATTCAGCACCACCAAACTAGCTCTTTAACAAATGCTAAAGAATCTTCTCTAGAAAGGAAACACATAAAAGGTTTATTATAAACTCAAACCCAAAACAACAAAGTAAATGGGAACTTATGCATACTTATCAATAATTACCTTAAATGTAAACAGGTTGAATGCCCCAGCCAAAAGACAAGGATGGCTGAATGGATACAAAAACAAGATCCCTATATATGCTGTGTACAAGAGACCCACCTCAAAACAAGGGACACACAGAGACTGAAAATGAAGGGCTGGCAAAAGATATTTCATGCAAATGTAGACCAAAAGAAAGCAGGAGTAGCAATACTCATATCAGATAAAATAGACTTTGAAATAAAGGCTGTAACAAGAGACAAAGAAGGAAACTACATAATGATCAAAGGATCAATCCAAGAAGACGATATAACAATTATAAATATATGTATGCACCCAACATAGGAGCACCACAATGTGTAAGGCAAATGCAAACAAGTATGAAAGGGAAAAATAACAATATCACAATAATAGTGGGAGATTTTAATACCCCACTCACATTTATGGATAGACCAAACAGAAAGTTAGGGAGGAAATACAAAGTTTAAATGATACAATGGACCAGTTAGACCTAATTGATAACTAGAGAACATTTCACCCCAAAACAATGGATTTCACCTTCTTCTCAAGTGCACAGGAAACATTCTCCAGGATAGACCACATCCTGTGCCACAAATCTAGCCTTGGTAAATTTAAAAAAAAAAAAAAAAAAACTGAAGTCATTTCAAGCATCTTTTCTGATCACAATATGGTAAGGTTAGATGTCAACTACAGGAAAAAAAAAACTATGAAAAATACAAACATATGGAGGCTAAATAACATGGTTTTGAATAATCAACAAATAACAGAAGAAATCAAATAAGGAAAACAAAATACACGTAGAAACAAATGAAAATGAAAATGCAACGACCCAAAACCTATGGGATTGAGTAAAAGCAGTGCTAAGATCAAGGTTCATAACAATACAAGCTTACCTCAAGAAACAAGAGAAAAATCAAATAAATAACCTAACTTTACACCTAAAGCAACTAGAAAAAGAAGAAATGAAGAACCCCAAGGTTAGTAGAAAGAAAGAAATCATAATAATTAGAGTAGGAAATGAAAAGGTAACATAGGAGACTATAGCAAAAATCAACAAAGCTATAAGCTGTTTCTTTGAGAAGATTAATAAAGCCAGACTCATTAGCCAGAGTCACCAAGAAAAAAAGGGAGAAGAATCAACTCAACAAAATTAGAAATGAAAATGGAGAAATCACAACAGACGACACAGAAATACAAGGATCATAAGAGACTACTATCAGCAACTATATGACAATAAAATGGACAACTTGGAAGAAATAGACAAATTCTTAGAAAAGTATAACCTTGCAAAACTGAACCAGGAAGAAAGAGAAAATCTTAACAGACCCATCACAAGCATGGAAATAGAAACTAATAAAAAAATCCTCCAACAAACAAAAGCTGAGGAGTGAATTGCTTCATAGGTGAATTCTACCAAAAATTTAGAGAAGAGCTAACACTTATCCTACTCAAACTCTTCCAGAAAATTGCAGAGGAATGTAAACTGCCATACTCTTTCTATGAGGCCACCATCACCCTAATACCAAAACCAAAGATGCCACAAAAAAGAAATCATCAGGTCAATATCACTAATGGACATAGATGCAAAAATCCTCAACAATATTCTAGCAAAGAATCCAACAACATATTAAAAAGATCATACATCATGACCAAGTGTGCTTTATCCCAGGGATGCAAGAATTCTTAAATATTTTCAAATCTATCAACGTGAAACACCATATTAACATATTGAAAGATAAAAATCATATGATTATCTCAATGGATGCAGAGAAAGGCTTTGACAAAATTCAACATCCATTTATGATAAAAACCCTCCAGAAAGCAGGCATAAAATGAACATACCTCAAAAATAAAAACCATATATATTTAAACCCACAGCAAACATTATCTTCAATGGTTAAAAATTAAAAACAGTTCCCCTAAAGTCAGAAACAAGACAAGGGTGTCCACTGTCACCACTGCTACTGAACATAGTTTTGAAAGTTTTAGCCACAGAAGAGAAGAAAAAGAAATAAAAGGAATCCAGATTGGAAAAGAAGTAAAACTCTCACTGCTTGCAGATGACATGATCCTCTACATAGAAAACCCGAAAGACACCACCAGAAAATCACTAGAGCTAATCAATGAATATAGGAAAGTTGCAGAATATAAAATTAACACACAGAAATCCCTTGCATTCCTGAACACTAAAAATGAGAAAACAAAAAGAGAAATTAAGGAAACAATTCCATTCACCATTTCAACAAAAATGATAAAATATTTAGGAATAAACCTACCTAAAGAAACAGAAGACCTATATATAGAAAGCTATAAAACACTGATGAAAGAAATAAAAGATAACACAAATAGATGGAGAAATATACCATGTTCATAGATCAGAAGAATCAATATAGTGAAAAATGAGTATACTACCCAAAGCAATCTATAGATTCAGTACAATCCTTATCAAGCCACTAATGGTATTTTTCACAGAACTAGAACAAATAATTTCACAATTTGTATGGAAATATAAAAAACCCTCAAATAGCCAAAACAATCTTGAGAAAGAAAAATGGAACTGGATGGATCAACTTCCCTGACATCAGACTATACTATGAAGCTACAATCATCAACACAGTATAGTATTGGCATAAAGACAGAAATATATATGAATGGAACAAAATAGAAAGCCCAGAGATAAATCCATGCACCTATGGACACCTTATCTTTGACAAAAATACATGAATACACAATGGAGAAAAGACAATATCTTTAACAAGTGGTGCTGGGAAAACTGGTCAACCACCTGTAAAAGAATGAAACTAAAACACTTTCTAGCACCAATCACAAAAATAAACTCACAATGGATCAAAGATATAAATATAAGGCCAGAAACTATAAATCTCCTACAGGAAAACATAGGCAAAACGCTCTGTCATAAATAACAGCAGGATCCTCTATGACCCACCTTCCAGAGTAATGGAAATATAAGCAAAAATAAACAAATGGGACTTAATTAAACGTAAAAGCTTTTGCACAACGAAGGAAACTAAAAGCTAGATGAAAAGACAACCTTCAAAATGGGAGAAACTAATAGCAATTGAAGCAACTGACAAAGAATTTATCTCTAAAATATACAAGCAGCTCATGCAACTCAATACCAGAAAAATAAACGACCCAATCAAAAAATGGGACAAAGACTTAAACAGACATTTCTTCAAAGAAGACATACAGATAGCTAACAAACCCATGAAAAGATGTTCAACATCACTTATTATCAGATAAATGCAAATCAAAGCCACAATGAGGTACCATCTCACACTGGTCAGGATGGCTGCTATCAAAAAGTCTACAAACAATAAATCCTTGAGAGGGTGCAGAGAAAAGGGAACCCTCCTACACTATGGAGAACAGTGTGGAGATTTCTACAAAAACTGGAAATAGAACTGCCATATGACCCATCAATCCCACTGCTGGGCATACACACCAAGGAATCCAGAACTGAAAGAGACATGTGTACCACAATATTCATTGCAACACTGTTTAAAATAGCCAGGACATGGAAACAACCTAGATGTCCATCAGCAAAGGAATGGATAAGAAAGCTGTGGTACATATACACAATGGACTATTACTCTGCTGTTAAAAATAAGGAGTTTGAATCAGTTCTAATGAGGTGGATGAAATGGGAGCCTATTATACGGAGTGAAGTAAGTCAGAAAGAAAAATGCCAATACTGTATATTAACGCATATATGGAATTTATAAAGATGATAATGATGACCCTATATGCTAGACAGCAAAATAGACACAGATATAAACAACAGACTTTTGGAACTCTGTGGGAGAAGGTGAAGGTAGGGTAGGATGATTTGAGAGACTAGCATTGAAACATGTATATTACCATATGTGAAATAGATCGCCAGTCCAGTTTCAATGCATGAGACAGAGCATTCAGGGCCAGTTTACTGGGATGACCCTAAGGGATGGGATGGGGTGGGAGGTGGGGGAGAGGTTCAGGACGGGAACACATGTATACCCATTGCCGATTCATGTCAATGTATGGCAAAAACGACTACAATATTGTAAAGCAATTAGCCTCCAGTTAAAATAATAATAAAAAATCCCCAAAACATTGGTACGTAGCATTGACAGGCAAATGTTATGTTCCAATTGAAAGGTACACAGCATTGGGCCTAGTTGGTTCCAACACCTTTTTTTCATATCCTGTTTCTCTCAAAGCCTATGTCATTTTTTAAGTTTGACCCTTTCCCTCCTATCTCAGAAATAAGCTACTTTCCAGTTGGTAAAGGACAGTGTTGTTTTGAAAAGAATGTGAAAACTACTGAATTAATTTGAATTTTTTTCAGATTTAAAAACTCATTCCTTTTTCTTTTTTCTTCAAATATCAGTTAAGAGCTTTCTAGTTCTCAATATTCTACTTGATATAAGACATAGATAGGAAAATACAGCATGGAATTCACTTGGAAACAATGGCTTTAAATGAAAAAGCGACCAATTGTTTTTCAATGTGAAAATTGTACTAAGAAGACCTATAAGAACATAGTGGCAGCCGAGGTTAGTTGTGGTTATGCAGCTGATATCCAGACAGATACAATGATTTGTATATAATGAAAGTTTACAAAATTATAACATTTTAAATAATTTTAAAACAGTCATGCAGATAAAAAAAGGATATCAGAAAAAAGGTTAGCTATACAATAATATGTTACTAACTTTATGAAACTATTTTTATTCCCACTGTTCCTCTATTTGCAATAAATTATTTGGGTCTGCTGTTTTTTTTTCCATTGAATCTTTAAAGAGGTTGAAATATTAAAGTTTATTCTTAAAAGGAGAAAGACCATGTGCATTAGTATATACCAATAAACAAAAATACATAGTATTTTAATTGACTCTCGACTTAAGCTAAATCATGGGGAAAGAACATATAAATCTCTGAGAAAAAGAATGTGACCCAATGGAAAACCATTCATTACTTCATAGTGAAAATCAGTTTATAATTACCAAATCAGATTTGTAAGGGAAGCATTTTTATAAATCCTCTTGACATTTCATTTGCTGTGTCAACTTGACTGAGCTACTGGATGCTCAGACACTGTTTGTTAAGCATTATTCTGGGTGTGTCTATGAGGTTGTTTCTAGAAGAGATTCACATCTGAACAGGCAGACTGAGTAAATTGGATTGCTCTCCTTAGTATGGATGAGTCTCATTCAACCAACTGAGGGCCTGAATAGAACAAATGGATGGGTATTCCTGCCTTCAGTGCTTGAGCTAAGATACTGATCTTCTCCTGCCTTCAACCTAGAACTTACACCATCACATCTACTGGTTCTCTGGCCTTTGGACTTAGACGGGAGCTGAAAGCTGAAGTGTCACTCATTCAATTGTGTCCTGCTCTTTGTGACCCCATAGACTGTAGCCCACCAGCTCCTCTGTCCAGGGAATTCTCCAGGAAAGAAGACTGGAGTGAATGGGTAAACATTTCCTTCCCCAGGAGATCTTCCTGACCCATGGATGAAATCCGGGTGTCCTCAATTGCAGGCAGATTCTTTACCATCTGAGCCACCAGGGAAGACCAGACTTAGAAGGGTGCTACACCACAACTAGAGAGTCCATGCACCACAATGAAAGATCGTGCATGCAACAAATAAGACCCAGTACAACCAAATAAATAAACACTAAAATAAATAAATAAATAAATAAGAAAGTAGAAGAGTTGAATTAAAGTTAAGTTTTTTTTGACAACTTCCATGTTGTTAAATCTTCCACCAAGTTTGTTGCATGTAGCAATGCAACATCATAGAATGCATATTTTTTAGCAAGTGTAAACCAGGTTGTTTTGGCCCACAACGAGTGAAACACACATGAAAACATTTTGTACACAACTGCAAAAAGAGTGAACAGTTCAAAAGATGATGGTTGTTGCTTTTAATAGACAGATATATAATTGATTATAAGAGATTTCTAACTTGGGATGATTTTCTTCAAATAACCTTCGCTTACCTGAGTGACTTCTTCAATGAATGTGTTCTTTCAACTTGAAATACACTTTTCAGTATTATTAAGTTATAAACCTATGAAAACAGTTTCTTACAACATTGCCTATTAAAAGCATTTTCTACTTTTGTTATTTCCCTCTTAACCAAGTCACAGCATTTCTTCCTCAAAAAGAAAGGTAGGTAAAATGTATGGTTCTACCTCCATGCCTATGTCTTGCTCTTTTATGAAAAGGAGGCTTTAAATGAGAAAGTGAAAAACAAAAATATTTTGCTTAATCTCATGAAGTTGACTCCAAGCTCTGTGAAAACTTTATTTTTAAAAAGTATTCACATAATTATATGTCATAAAATTATTCAATAGCTGAATGTATTTATTTCATTTATAGCCAACATACATTATTATGATAGCATTAAAATATAGTCATAAGAAAAAAGGTATGATTAATACTCCTGTTTAAATACAGCACATGACATCATCATTTTAACCTACCTTTCAACATCACTCCAGGTTTCTTTGTTATCATTCTCATGTAAAGAGAGGACTGACCTATTTTCAAAGCTCCACTACAGATTGCATATGCAAATGTCATCTTTGCTGTATTATGTTCAGGATCTGCAAATGCTAATACATAGATTCTCTCACACAGAGCTGAAGAGGTTGAGCTATGCATTGTACTCTAATATAATTATTTTTCTTCTGTATCAGGGCATGTGCAAAGCCTAGATGAAATTGAGAAAACCCAGACACCACCAAAGAAATCAATTATAGACAACGCTTCTCTCACAGGAAAACTTTTACATATTTGTTGGCAGATGTCCAGTTCCTGTGAGAAATACACCTCTTCTCTTCACCTTGGATAAAGGATAGCACTCTAAAAGTGGTACACTTGAAAAATACTGGTCTTTGATATGATGGTTTCCTTTTTAAAGTACATAGAGACCTTGGGTTTAATTATAATTCTCATATTTTCTAGTGAGACTAAAGAAATTAGCAAGGGCTCAGAGATGAAGACTGTGAAAAGCAGAGTCAATAATAAATAATGCAGGATTATAAAGCAACCCTAAGTTTAAATTTCAAAGCTATGTGTCTCGGAGATGAGTGATGTTTCAAGTCAATTTAGTCTTGAGATTTTTTGTTATAGTTGTTTTGTGTTTTACTCTAGAACATTCTGCAAAGGCAATATCAGTTACTCCATAAATCTCTTTTCACTTACACTGAAAGTCTGAATTTAAGCCATGTTCTCTGAGGTAACGGGTCAGGGGTTTTATCCACTAAGCCACCAAACCCCTCATTTCAAGTACTTTTGAGTTCTGGTATTTCTTTGTGACAGAAGACACTCATGAGGAATTATGCACTGTGCCTGCGGGTGAAAAAAGCAAAAGAAAGCCTTATTAAGAGTACACGTGCTGCAGCCTGACAGATTTTGACCTTCACAATGACACAAAGGCAAAGATGAATGCAAAAAAGCTCCACTGCTGTTAAACATTGTAACAAGACAATCTGCAGGATCTCAGAAAAGAAAGAAAGAAAATCAGAAAAGAGGGAAAATGTTTATCAGCTCTGGGATGATCAAAGCAAATATAGTTTGGGGCTAAAGGAAATAAAGAAAAACCAAAGATTAAAGAAAAAAAATTTCAAATTGAAGGTCAAAGAAGATACTAAGAATATGGATATAAAGTGATTGGTAATCCTGCATGATATTGTCTGATACTGTCTCCCACATATGGTTATATTGTCATTTAAACTGCTTTCCTTATTTTGAAAGCCAGAATAATTATCATTCCCCAAATAAAAACCCATGGACAGGATACTTTTCAGTTTAGTTTTTAAAAGTGTATTCTGATTGGAAATAGACCAAGATTTAACCAACAAAAAGATATAGCAAGTACAAGAATATTACTAATTTAATTATATTTTGATCCTAAATTAAGTATACATGTGTGTGGGTGGGATATTATTTTTAAAAAGCTAGAAAAAAACCACTTGGTTCCTTAAGCTCCATGTTGAGCAAACAATATTTGTGTAGTAAGATTACAACCAGAATAACTCTTTAGTTTAACTTTAAGTAAATGGTATTGTCACCTCTCTTTTAATTTTTATTAAGGAATTACACTAGAACTAGATCTTCATTAGCAGAAAGTTGTCTCATCTTCCTTATCACCCCACTGCTTTGCCCTAAGCATCTGTGTCTCCTGTATAGTCTAACCAAAAGTGGCTTAATTCTCTTTTCAAATGTCAGGGAGGAGACAGCACCTGGAACCCCACTGCAACCTCTGCTGCTTAAGCTGTCAGAGACCTCATCTCCAAATACAACTGCTCTTGGTAACATCTCAAAGATCTATTTTCATATCTAAAGAGACAAAAATGAATAAATTAAGTCACCAATATAAGTTAAATTATTCCAGAAAATTCTATTATTTAATAAGATTGACTTAATTCAGATTGAGCTTCCCTGGTGGCTCAGCTGGTAAAGAATCAGCCTTCAATATGGGAGACCTGGGTTCAATCCCTGGTTGGGAAGATCCCCTGGAGAAGTGAAAGGCTACCCTCTCCAGTATTCTGGCCTGGAGAATTCCATGGACTATATAGTTCATGGGGTTGCAAAAAGTCAGAAACGACTGAGTGACTTTCACTCACTCACTAATTCAGATTAATATTTTTAAAATAGCCATGTGTTTTTACTACAAAATTTCTAAAGAAAAAAATGCTTCTTAGTTTTGATTTTTTAGATTACAACTACAATAACACTTCAATTTAGAAGAAATTTAACCAGTATTCTATCACAATTTGTTAATGAAAAATTTTAATTATTGAAATCATATTCATTGGAAGAAAGAATTAACTCTGTATAAAGCTCCTAGGTCAGAATTCACAGTCATAGTTCTTGGCTATACCAATTATCCTGTCATAAATACAACAGCTGTGTATCTATACATTTAAAAGGTACATATTAATGCCAGTACAGACTTCCCAAAACTTTTGCAGAAATTTTCCCAAAGAGTTTTTTCTCTTCACAGACATAAGATGATATAAGAAATGGACAGATACTTCTTCACACTTACTACATAATGGCTCACAGCAAAAGTGAAAGCTGCTCAGTCATGTCTGACTCTTTGTGACTCCTTTATACAGTCCATGGAATTCTCCAGGCCCGAATACTGGAGTGGGTAGCCTTTTCCTTCTCCAGGCAATCTTCTCAACCCAGGGATAGAACCAGGTCTCCTGCATTGCAAGCAGATTCTTTACCAGCAGAACCATAAAGGAAGCCCAAGAATACTGAAGTGGGTAGCCTATCCCTTTTCCAGCAGATCTTCCCGACCCAGAAATCAAACCGGGGTCTCCTGCATTGCAGGAGGATTCTTTACTGACTGAGCTATCAGGGAAGCCTAATGGTTCATAGGTAGTTTAAAAAACAAGATATAGAAGTCACTGCTGACTAGAGAAATCTATATCAAGTATCAACTGATAGGCACTATATATAGATGTATTTTCTTGTTCTTTAATTATTAATCTTTCACATTTCTTCACCAATGTAAATTTATTGTGTTCTAGGAGCTAACCAATAGGATGATGGATCCACATACCTCTTCACACCATTTGCATCTTTACATGGGCAATATTTGCCACACACTTTATCAGATTTGTCCTAAATAAATACTAGATAAAATAAAGCTCTGCTTCAGATAACTAAAATAAATCTTCTGGGAAATGGTTCTCAAAGGTTAGCCTGAAATCAAAACTACCAGAAAAGGCTTCTGGGACAGACTTCTGAGTTCCTTCTCCAGAGACTGTGACCTGGGATAGGGCTCAAGAATTTGAATTTCTCAAAGATTCCCAGTGATGCTCTATTAATTGGACCTCACTTTGGGAAACACTGTCCTAGGAAATCTGTTTTTAACAAATTCTCAGGTAATTTGCTGGTTAACAAAGATTAAGAAGCATTATTCTATGACTAAGCTGTAGCTAACCTTTTGATATCCAGCTTTTAAAAATCTTCTATCATCTCAGCCTATCCTGTCCTAGTCACACATTACTTTCTGACACATCTCATTTGTATCTAAGAATGATATTTCAGTGAAGCATACTTCAGCACAATCAAGAAACTGGAATTTGAAGGAGTTAATTGCTTCTTTCTTCACAAGACATAAAACACTTTTACAGTTTTTACAAGATTACGAGACTATATTCCAACTTTGGTTTAACATACTATTTCTCCACCTTGATTATAGTTACAAATGTAAATGCCTGAAGAATAGAAAGACAAACTAAATGAGATGGATGAGTTGAATGGAAACTTTGGTGAGCTGCCTGGTCCATGTCATGTTTACTAGAAAAACACAGTCCTCTCTAATTAACTATAACTATAAAACAATATGGGCCCAATAATTGCAAGTGATGAGTTTTGTTTTACTTGTTTGTTTGTTTTAAGAATCAAATCTAAATGTGTGTGCTTGTATAAATGCAAGCATTTAATGTTTTTTCAGTGAATAAAAATAAAATAACTACACATCTTATCTAATAATCTATGTTTTTCATAAACTTTAGCTTTAAATTGCAAATAGTACAGAGTACTCATATCCTTCATCACTTTTATTCTTGACATCTTATATTTTTATGATATATTTGATACAACCCTGGAGCCAAAATTGGCATATTACTATTAACTAAATTCCACATTTAATTCAGACTTCACAAGTTTGACCCTTATGTTCTTATTCTGTTCCAAGGGCTCATCCAGGACAGATTCTATTTAATCATTATGTCTCCTTAGGCTTTTTTGGCTGTGACATTTCTCAGAATCTTCTTGTTTTTTTATAACTTAGCATATTTAAGAAGTACTGGTAAGGTATTTGGTACAATGTAATTTAATTGGAGTTTATGTGATGTGTCCCACTGGCATTTAAACTAGGGCTATATGACTGAGAGGAAGATCGCAGAGGTAAAGTACCATGCTCCACATATCCTGGAAGTACAAGCCGCCAACAGGGCTCATTGTTGATAATGTTAAAATTTACTCACGGGAAGCAATGTTTGCCCATTTTCCACATTGGAAAGTTACTCCCGCCCCCCTTTTTAATATCCTGCAGTTTCAAAGCAAATCACAAAACAGAACCAACACTCAAGAGAGGGAAGACTAGCTCCACCTTCTTGAGGATGGGGTGTCTTCATGAATCTGGGATTCATTTGTAAGAGATTTGTCTATTCTCCCTCATAATAATAAATTTTTAATTAAATAATTTTAATAGAAAATAATGAGAAAGTATTTTAAATATAATATGATACTATAAAAGAAAGTATATTATTTTCTGTTTTATTCTAATGGGAGAAAATGTTATCTTCTAAATTCTATTACCCTGTAACACCTTTTATATATGCAGGTTTTAAAACTGGGTGTGTATTAATGAAGTTAGGAATGGTCTAGATTTTGCAGAGGAAGAAGTACAAGCATGAATGAGTTAGTAAAGCAAATCTTCTCTGGGATAAAGAAAGATAATGTAAGACTTTGAAGAGCATGTAATATACAAGCACCAAGGATAAACAATGTAATTTACATTTGATTGTCTCAGGCCTCTAATACATTGAAGACTCAAACAGTTAACCATAATTTTAGATTTCCTTTGCTATGGTCAACAAAGAGACAAAGAACAGTAACAAAGAGAATAATACAATTTTAGGCCAGCAAAGAACCTCGTTCATGATTAACTTAATAACCTCATTTCATATACAAAAATGTTTAATCTGAAAATGTTGAAAGACTTGCATTGTGGTACACAGCTATTCAAGGAATAAAGAGCATTATCCTCCATTTTTCTGGCTCCCAAGTCAGTGCTTTATTATTACACTCTACTTTACTGTGAAGAATCAGAGGAGAAAATTAACCTGTACCTGTAAGAATGCCAAATTCCAGTTTTCTTTGTTTGTTCCTACACTGCTTTTTGTTTTGTCCATGTAGCTAAGGTTGTGTATTGTTTCCATGAATCCCTTCTCCAGGGTTTTGTATTATAGATGGTCAAGAGTAAAACTTACGTGAGATTTGGAAGGTTAAAAATAAATAAATAAATAAAAGCATCCCAAGAGCTGGCAGTTTCCATAGGTTTTACTTAGACATTCTTATTCCTCCCACTCCAATTTTTCTTCAGTTGCCAGATATGCTTAACTTCTTGCATTCTCCTGTAGCTCTGAGTTGTGCGCCAGTACAGACTCTTGCTTTGAGTCACCAACTTCTCCATTTCAGACATTTTTCCCCTTATACTATCTCCCAACTCCTGTTCATTTATGAGATCTAATTCACTAAAAACAATGACAACAACAACAACAACAAAACCCTCTGTTTCTCCTACTGCTTAATAAATTTCTTTTATTTTCCAGTTATATTGAGATATAAGTGATATACAGGGATTGACATACAGGGATCCCAACCCAGAGACTGAAACTGGGTTTCCTGCACTGCAGGTGGATTCGTTACCATCTGAGCCACCAGGGCTTCCCTGATAGCTCATTTGGTAAAGAATCTTTGCGCAATGCAAGAGACCCCAGTTAGATTCCTGGGTTGGAAAGATCTGCTGTAGAAAGGATAGGCTACCTGCTCCAGTATTCTTGGGCTTCCCTTGTGGCTCAGCTGGTAAAGAATTTGCCTGCAGTGCGGGAGACCTGGTTTGATCCCTGGGTTGGAAAGATCCCCTGGAGAAGAGATAGGCTACCCACTCCAGCATTCTGGCCTGGAGAATTCCATGGACTATCCATGGGGTGGCAAAGAGTCAGACATGACTGAGCAACTTTCACTTTCACTTTTGACATACAACCCTGAATAAGTTAAAGGTATACGGCTTAATGAGTTGACATTATATTGTGAAATGATTACCACAGTAGGTTTAGCTAACATCTATCATCTATATATCATCTACATAGTTACATTTTTTTCCTTGTGATGAAAATTCTTAGAATCCACACTTATCAACTTTAAATATACCATAGCATTGTTAATGATAGCCATCATGCCATACGTTACATTGTGGTTGTTCATTTGCTGAGTCATGTCCAATTCTTTGCAATCCCATGAACTGCAGCAAACCAGGCTTCCCTGTCCTTCACCATCTACCAGAGCTTGCTCAAACTCGTGTTCACTGAATTGGTGATGTCATTCAATCATCTCATCCTCTGTCACCCTCTTCTCCTCCTCCCCTCAATCTTTCCCAGCATCCATATCTATTCCAGTGAGTCAGCTCTTTGCATCAAGTGGCCAAAGTATTGGAGCTTCAGGATCAGTCCTTCCAATGAATATTCAGGTCAGATTTCCTTTAGGATGGACTGGTTGGATCTCCTTTCTGTCCAAGGGACTCTCAAAAGTATTCTCCAACACCACAGTTCAAAAACATCAATTCTTTGGCACTCAGTCTTGTTTTTGGTCCAGTTCTCGTATGCATATATGACTACTGGAAAAATCATACCTTTGACTATAAAGACCTTTGTTTGCAAAGTGAGATTGCTATCTAGGTTTACCATTGGTTTTCTTCCAAAGAGCAAGTGTCATTTAATTGCATGGATGAAGTCACCATCCACAGAGATTTTGGAGCCCAAGAATATAAAATCTATCATTGTTTCCAATTTTACCATCTATTTGCCATGAAATAATGGGACTGGATGCCATGATCTTAGTTTTTTGAATGTTGACTTTTAAAACAGCTTTTTCATTCCCCTCCTTCACCCACATCAAGAGGGTCTTTAGTTCCTCTTCACTTTCTGCTATTAGAGTGCTATCATCTGCATATCTGAGGTTGTTATTTCTCCCAGAAATCTTGATTCCAGCTTGTGATTCACCCAGTCTGGCATTTAGCATGATGTACTCTGCATATAAGTTAAATAAGCAGGGTGACAATATACTATCTTGATGTACTCCTTTCCCAATTTTGAACCAGTCAGCTGTTTCATATCAGGTTCTGTTTGAAATTTGTACCTTTTGACTACTTTTGTTCAATAACTATTTGTTTGGCTAACATCTGACAGATATAGTTGTCTTGTTTTTCTTTTTTTTGTTACGCTTCATCCCTCTGGATTATTAAATGAAGGTCAAGGGAAAGCCTTCTTGGAAATGAGAAAAACCTTTACTACAAACATGATGATTAAAAAGCAAAGATTAATAGAAATTGTTATGCCCAGATCCCAGTCTCCATAAACACCAGGAGGCCATTCACTGATGCAAGTGCAAGAGGTAGTTTATTGCAGACCCGGGTCTGGACCGCACATACACACACCGGACAAAGTGGAGGGAGGGCAGCGGCCCTGAGCCGCCTGGTACAAGGCTTTTAAGGGAAAGAGATAAAGGGAAGGAGGGCGCAAGTGGGGTAATGTGCCTCAGCATCCTCTGACTGGCCAGGACGGGAGGGGAGGTCAGGGTTTTTTCTTGCACTAGCCCCTGATAGGTATATTCAACCACAAATAGCCCTCTGATTGGCGTATTTTGTGGCGCTTCCCCGATTCACAGTGATTGGTTGTGTCTAGGGTGGTGCCAGGGGATGAGGGCTGGACTACACTGCAGTTTTTTTTTCAGGAACCTAGGTGTTGCCCTTTGTTACAAGATGGTGGCTCCTTTTCTTAAGGTGGAGTCACTTAGGCTCTACAAAATCACTTTCATTTATTACATGTATTAATTATTCTGCCATAATAAAATACTATATACCATGTGGCTTAAATAACAGATATTTACTTCCTCATAGTTCTGGAGTCTGGAAGTCTGAGATCAAGATGTCTGCATGATCTGTTTCTGGTGAGGCTCTCTTCTTGGATGTGGATGACTGTCTTATTGTCATGTCCTCACGTGCTCTTCTTTAGGTGCAGACACCTTGAGATAAAGAATGAATATTCAGGTACTCTTCCTATAAGAATACTACTCTTATCATATCAAATCTCAAACTTAATTATTTCCTTAGACTTCCCATCTCCAGATAAATGACACTGGAGATTAGGGCTTCAACATGCAGATTCTGTGGATAGACATTCAGTCCATAGTGTTACTCAAGTAAATAAGCACAGATAATAAACCAATGTATGAATATATAAGTAAAAAGTAAAAACACAAAGAGAAATTCATTGAATTGAGTGTCTCAAGCCATATATTCCTAAATGTCAACCTTAAATCTGTGTCAGCCTGACATTTTAAGGATTAATTGGGTTTTTTTTTCAAAATGCAGATCTCAGATCCACTGAATCAAATCTCCATGGAGCAGACCTATAAGTGTATATTATTACAAACTCCCTGAATGATTATTAAGAAAACCGATTTACAACCAATAAACAACTGGTTTTAAAACACAAAATCCAATTCATTGGTAGCCATTTTAGTCATATCATAGGAAAGATTTTAAAACCAAACTTGACTCTAATTTGAAAGTACTGTATACTATCAGAAGGCCCTAATACACACATAGAAACTTACAGTGATGGCAGATGTGGCATTTGTGTTGTCCCCGTTAAAAGTTAAAACAGGAGATGTATAATATTCATATCTGTAATATGCTCCTCTAACTGAATATTTGTCTTTTAAGTTTTTTAAAGTTTACTTAAAAGTAAATTTTAAAGTTTGAAATCTATTGTGAACATTTATAGCAAAAGCTAAACCAAATATTCTATAAATGTCAAATGTATCTAAAGTGTTATTATACATAAGAAGAAAAAGATCAAGAATATAATAAAGGTTAAATAATGAGAGATATCTTTTGAA
This sequence comes from Antilocapra americana, assembly GCA_007570785.1. Lineage (NCBI taxonomy): Eukaryota > Metazoa > Chordata > Mammalia > Artiodactyla > Antilocapridae > Antilocapra > Antilocapra americana. Next base: position 2,997,906 of record ML664168.1, on the reverse strand, counting down.
TAATACAGGAACCCATGAAAATTAAATTCCTTCCATATTTAAGGATTCTTTTTAATAGAAAAACAGAAATGTAACTTTAGGGAAGGAATTAACTTGTATAATTAATAAATTTTGGCAAAATGCAATTATACCTGGCTTTAAATGAGTTTTTAAAAGCACAAATAATTGGGACAAGTTTATTAGTCTTAAAAAAAAAGATTCTACAGAGTCAATTAAATACTTAAAAGTGCATGAAAGGTTATTACAAAAAGAAAATGGAACCATTGTTTCTGTCTTAAGTTATGATGTAATCAGGTGTTGAGCTAAAGGAAAAATCTAAATACTCGCTGTGAGCATACAATTAAACTAGCTGCTTTTAGGGATCATACAAAGGAAGAGACAACATGGCTCCTAACTTAAAAATGGAGGAGCGAAAGGTTGGATAAACCAGTGGAAATAAACTAGATACAGATAGCATGAGTGAGGGCTGAGATAAAGTGATTTAAAGAAATAGGTTAAAGTGAACAATATTAGAAGCAATTAAAAAAAGGCAAAACTTTATTAAAGTAAACAACTCTTCAGCCAAATTAATCTTTTTATTTTTTCCAGAAGATTACAATCCTCCTTTATATTACTCCTGTTAATATTTGAAAGCAGACAATGTAAACAAATGAGATGAAGATACTTCAGTATTATCAGAATGGGGACCAGGTGTGGAAGTTAATATTCTGTCGTTAAGACAGCAGCCAGGTCCAATGGTTTAGAATTTTTAAATTCATCACTTTGTTCATTATTTACACACGTCCATTGGCAGTTTGCCAATCATAATGTATGCACAAAGACAAAAGCCATATAATTAGCTGTGGATGACCTGTTTTGGCTAGTAACCTTCCTTCAATACATCAGAAATATTATTTTGAGGCAAATATTTTGATAAATTTTTTGTTAGGATAGATATAGCTGTCACTAATAAACTTATGCCTATATGAAAATATGCTCTTGTATTCTTTCCACAATTATTTGTTGTTATATGACATTGGCTGGCTTGGAGGATGTAAATTACGCTCTCTGTAATGTTTGCTAACATAGTACTACAGGAAAAGATATTTGCTATCTGCCTCAAGATGGAGAATAATGGTGCTGACTTTTCAGTAACTTAACAGTTGACTATATTTTCCCATTTTATTTTATGTGTGGTTTGAATTGCATATGCACTATATTTCACAGTTGATTTTAGCACAGGATCCAGATGTTCCTGACACATCTGTTTTCGTATCTTTATATAAATGAACTTCAAAATGGTACTAGCAACTCTGGGGACTGCATTAGCCACAATAAAAAGTACATATTTTTGCCTTGTCTACATGGGAATCATCTATGTATAAAGTAGATGTGGAGTAGCTAGGCATTTTTTATGTGTCCTTACAATGCAGTTATTTACATACTACTGATTTGCTATGCCTGACCATCTGGTTACGGATGAAATGCTGCAGTTACTTTTTTTTTGCCTTTGTTTAAAAGGACTTTCTAAATGTTATCAATACCAAATGTTCTATGTCATTTATGCTAATAATCTACAAAAACATTATATATTTTTTCCAGATTGTTGCATGTTACCTTTCTAAATTTACATATCCTTTGCTTTTTAGCTGACTTTGTAAAACGGTGGAATTAAAAATGTTTTGAGCATTTTCATAGATGTTATATGATGCACATTATTTCTTAATAACTATGTGAAACAGTAGATCTACACCACCTGTTCTTTCACCAGTAAAGATGCAGCCTGATAGTTAAAAGCTCAGGCAGAGCAGCCAGTTTTTTTATGGCAAGAATAGCTGTGAAATTTGTGACTGTGTGAACTGGGAAAGATACATACATCTCTAAATCCTGATTTCTTTATTTGTAAAGTGAGAGTAGTTGCAGTGTTAATTTAGACTGTTGTTGAGTGGATTGAATTAGGTAACCTATTTTAAGAACTTAGCACTGCCCTGAGCATGTAACACTTTTTTAAAGGATAATCATCTGTTTTAATACGGTTATAATGCTCTACAGTGATAAGTGATAAGTGTTAGTCACTCAGTTGTGTCTGACTGTTTGTGACCCCCTGAACTGTAGCCCACCAGGCTCCTCTGTCCATAGAATTCTCAAGGCAAAAATACTGGGGTGGATTGCCATTTCCTTCTCTAGGGGTTTTTCCTGACCCAGTGATTGAACCAGGGTTTTCTGCATTGCAGGCAAAGTCTTGACCATCTGAGCTACCAGGGAAGTCCCTATTAATATGATTTAAGATAGTAATTAAAACATTTAATACAAGTTTAAAGAAATTGACTTTAACACTGCTTACTGGAACTAAGTATTTTTCTATTTTAATAATGAAGATAAACTGTTAAATAATATATATTCTTAACTTACACAATATTACAGGAAGTTGGTGCATGTTCCAAATTTTTTAAAGGTTTTTAAAAAATCTGAGGAAAAGTCTAAAATACTCATATTCATAAACAGTTTTTTCTAAGTCAAAAAGAAAAACTGCTTTACTGAGGTATAAGTTTTAGACAAGAACTGTTTTATTTAATGTATGCATGTTGATAAAACCATTACTTCAATCAAGGTAAGAAACATATGCATTATCTCCAAAAGTTTCCTTGTGTCTTTGTGAGCCTTTATGTGTATGTGTGTGTGTATGAGAGAACAAGACTTAACATGAGATCTGTCCTTTTTAATGAATTGTCAAGTGCACAATACAGTATTGTTAACTAGAGTCACTATGTTGTACAGCAGATCTCTAGAACTAATTCATCTTGCATAACTACTGAATAATATATTCAATAACATTTTTATTTCTAAAGCAAAATCCCAGTGTACAGACAGTATCATTGAAAAGAAATCTGAAAATAGCAGATCATTACCAATACAATGTGTCTTTCTCCTATTTACATAGAAAAAAAAATTGTATACCATATTTACATTCACAAAAACACAGTAAGAATTTTTAACAAAATAATATGTGAGAAAATTTTCAAATTTTATTTCATACATAGTTAGTAGTAATAAGATATTTTGAAAAGTTTGCCAACTATTAACAAAAGTATGTATGTCCCTAGGCTAGGAGTCAATATGTGTATGTTACTAAGCAGAGTAATTTTAAAATTACAAAAATGAGATTTTCACAATCTTAAAATGATTCTTTATTACTAACATGTAGCTATTTTAATAGATTTGATCATGTTTTAGAAAATGTTTAATGTTTGATGTTAATATATAGCACTATATTTTACTTTATCCATTTGCATTTTCAAAGGAACATTTGATTTTCAAGAAAAAATGCTGAGTTTAAGTGGAAGAAAGATTTAAAATTACTAAACTGATAAAATGTTACATGTTAAAGCGAAATTCTAAAACATACTTTTCTACAACTATTATAGCAAAATACTTGATAGATAAAGCTTTCAGGATAAAAAGGAAATTCCACTTATCCCTACATTTAATAAAAGCGAGGAAGGCGTTCTGGACTAGATGCAATTGATTTTAAAAACAAAATATCTCATTCAAAATTTATGAGCATTTAAGAAGAGTGCTCTATATCCCCAAATTGTTGATACTGAAAAGATGACAGCTTAATACAAATGAAAAACTAGTTGATTTTTTTTTGACTTGTATATATTTGCCACATTTTTCTGTATTTTAAAAGAAGTGAATGATTTCAAATACCATAGACATTTTGCATTTAGCTTATTATAATTTTATGCCTATTGTTAACATCAACCTCATTATGATAAGGGAGCCCACATTTCCAGAAATTATCAAAATAAAGAATAAGATTGAAGGACATTTGATACATATGTTCGCCTATGGAAAATAATGTTGCTAAAACTTCAACTTTATTTTTTAACCACTGTATACTCAATGCTCTGATACAAATTTCCATGGTCATGTGTGCTTAACATAAAACAAATTAATTAATGCTGCCAAGTTACTTATCAGGTGCTTTCGTTGTTCAGTCACTAAGTTGAGTCTGACTCTGTGTTTACACCAATGATGAAGAGTTTGGATTTTTCCACATCCTTGCCAATATTGACATTTTAATGCTTGGCTAATCTGCAGTGTATAAAATGTCATTTCCTTGATTCAATATGAATTTTTTTTTGAAAATTGATAAGGTTGAGCAGCTTTCTACATCATGCATATATTGTATTCTCTGAATTTTCTTTCCGTTGTTTGAGTAGTTCCTTCTATATTTAGAACAGAATCTGACACAAGCACTCAAAATTTTATTCATGATTATGCTCCTGCTCATTTTGAGGAGTTTTTCCTTATCAGAGAATGACACAAAAATTTATATATAAATTAATAAAGCACTTTTAGTTATAGAAACTATTTTTGTGAGTTTTATATAATACCAGTTTGTATATAAACATATAATATCAGTTTATATCTTGATATAGGTTAAAATATCATTTCAGAGGCTCCCTTACATATTTGAAATTAAAAAAAACTTTGAAATTAAAATGAAAGATATGATAATACATCTCCATCTTTTCTTTGGTTCTGTAATTTAGTATTTCCTTTATTAAACAAGAATAAATTACTGTTCGACAAAAGCTTTCCTGGTTTTTAGCCACTTAGTCATGTCTGACTCTTTTGCAGCACCATGGACTATAGCTCACCAGGCTTCTCTCTCCAAGGGATTCCTCAGGCAAGAATACTGGAATGGGTTGCCATTTCCTTCTCCAGGTGATCTTCTCCATCCAGGAATTGAACCCATGTCTCCTGAATTTTGGCAAGCAAATTCTTTACCACTGATCCACTAGGGAAGCCCTTCACAAATCTTAGTGACTACTATTTTTAATCTATTACAAAATCTGGCTAGTATAGGGACAAAAGTTATGATTACATAAATGCGTATGATACTACATAAATAGAGTTTAATATGCTAATTAACCATCAGAAATTCTCCCTTTCATTTCACTTGTATGTGACTGTGACAAATTTCAAAGTGCGCTAAATTAAAGGGAAAGATATTTATGTCCTTGTTTTTACCCTTCACTAACAAAGAGGGTTAATCAATGTTACTCTCCATTTTCTCATCTGCAAAATGAACTACTACATCAAATACGATTTGTCTCTTTTTGTTCCACATGCTCTATATACCCCTAAAACAACCTAGAGCTTCTGGGGGGAAAACAGAAAAAGAAAAAAAAAATCAGTAGAAGGACAAGTTGGTGAAACCAAAGTTTGTTTTTTTTTTTTTTTAAAGAAGCTCAATATAGAGAAGTATGAAATGATGAGATAAAGAAGAGTCTGAAATTTTGAAATAGGTCTTGTAATTAGCAATAAGACTCCAAGTGAAACAGTAGTTTTAGAAACGAGAATAAAATATTGCAGGATGAAGTTCTGACTAAAGTCACGCTGGAGTGGTAGTTGTGGATAAAATTCCTATTAACTTCCTGAATTTCAGAAGAATAATGCAAATTATTACTAGTTACCAAGATCGGTCTGTTCCAGTGATAATCACAACCTAATTTAAATAAGTCCAATGAACCCTCGAACAGAAGAAAGAATCCTATTTCATCAAAGTGGATTCAGCCTGTGGCATGCTGTGTTTGGTTGTGGCCCAAGTCACAGCCCGCTGGGAGTGGCAGCCCCCGCCTTCAGTGTCTGTCAGAGAGCAGACATTTCTCTCTTTGTATTATCAATAAGCTCCAGGCTCTGGAGTCGGTCAGACAGCCAGACAGCGGTGAAATGCTGACAGTGAGCTGCTTCACAGAGAGACCAGTGAGAGGCTCTCGCTCTGTATTTAAAGGGCCCAAGAACTGCAGGAAGACAGTGTTCCTGACTCCTCGGAGTGGCGTGTATGAAGAGATATCTGATTTAGCAGCTCTGACAGCCCACAGGAAACTTGATCCAGACAGAAGCAGAATGTGAAATAAGAGGCGCTCTCATCCTTGAGTTTAAGAAAGAGAAGAGACTAAGATTTCTGACAGTCTGAAAAACTAGAGTGTTAACCACATACCTTTATTTAATTTCCAAAACCATCATGCCTACTTGTGGAGTTTAAATAATGGACCTTCAGTTATCTAGTAAATAAATAGTTGTGGAGGAAAAATCTGATAAGCTGAAGTGAAGCAGCCATTAAAACACAGTGATGAGGTGATATATGTACACAGATAGCTGATTCACTTCATTGTATTGCAGAAACTAACACAACATTGAAAAGCAATTATACTCCAAAAAAGAAAAAAAAATCCCCCTATAAAAACTAACAAAACACCCCACAGTAATGAAAAATGTGGCTCTTGGAATCCTGTGAGTTGGTTTCAAAATTTATTCCAAACATTTCCCAGCCATGAGAACGCAGACAGTTTTATAGACATTTTTGTGCTTTTGTTTCTTAATCTGCAAAACATAGCCGGTGTTTACATGACAGAGCTTTAATACTTAAATAAACTATCTCTTAATTAATTGTTAAGGAAAATATTTAATGTTTCTTAATTCCCCAGTAAATGTTTGACATTACTTTCCACTGGTCATCAAAATCTATGCTCATTCTAAAATGACATTCAACTTTCTGTATTTGAGTGTAATAGTCTATTGAAATATGCTTTGCAATGTTTCTATACTCTGTCTATAATATAAACACATCACTCTTATTCATATAATTTATCTACATTCATGGTGGTTATCTTGCATTATTTGTGTATTTGTTTAAGGTCAACTTATTGTTTGAAAGATACTATTTGATGAGTTATAAGCAATACCTTATTGGAAACAGAAACCTTAATCTATATCTCAGGAATTGTGATTAGAAAGCAATGAAAATATGAAAAACTTTTTAAAGATATTAAAAAAAGATGAGTACAGTAAGGGAAATGGATAAAACATCTTGTGTGTGCTCAGTCACGTCCAACTCTTTGTGACCCCTAGCCCTTCAGGATCCTCTGTCCATGGGATTTTCCAGGCAAGAATACTGGAGTGAGTTTCTATTTCCTCCTCCAGGGTATCTCCTGACCGAGGAATCAAACCTACATCTTCTGAGTCTCCTAAATTGATTGACAGACAGATTCTTTACTACTGCAGCCACCTGGGAATCTCACCATAAATTGAATGACTAACAGTATCTTGAACTTACCACAATGAAAACTACTTATTTTCTCATCCCTATTGCAAACTGATTCTGAGGTCTGCTTTGTATATACTGTTAAATGAGGTGGATTAAAAATCTATTAATTTGTTTGCTCTTTTGAATCAAATCTATGTGAATTACATAGTATTAGACAAATATTTCCTAAAATGTACTTATGCGTACATAGAAGCATTTATTCAACAAATATTTAATACCTACCATAGACCTTTACATTATTTTAGCTTTATAAACAATGAATAAAAAACAGGACTTATTCTTCCCATTAAGGAGTTTATAGTCTTCACAGAAAAAGATGAATTCATGAAGAATACACTTAAAAATTTGAGGGTATTGACAGGAGAAATTTTCACATGTTGAGGTATGGTCTTTTACATAGTTTGAACCTTATGCTAAATTGATTAGCCAGTCTTATGGTCTATAAATATGCATTGTATACTGCTGTAACCATTTAAGAAACAAATGCATTTAATAATCAAACTGGAGTAACTGATTCAGGCATTCAAAATGGAACCAAGTGAGTACTTGAATTTTCTGAATAGTATGAGACTCAAGGACAGCATCGGCCATTCTCAATATGGGTTAGCAGCTGAGAGCTTCAATTTTATAGTCTTAAAGTCTTGTAATTATGCCACCATTTTGAATCCTTGTCAATATATTTTTTTTTCCTAATCAATTCTTGCTTAGCAAGCACCTTATTCGTACCAGCTCAAATCCTAATTCTTGACAAACGATCTATGTAACTTTGTGGGTTTTATCGACATAAGCCTCTTCCATTTTGTAGTCTGGCAGAATACCATTCAAGTGCCTCTTGAAACTGTGTCTCGGGATATAGTCTTCAGTTAACTCAAATAAAACTCATCTTTATTCCCAATAGATTATTTATCATATGTGCTAACAATACTTACTATAAATAATCACAATAAGAATTTAAAGCAGAACAAGAAGAGCAGTTGCCATCCTCTTGATTTTGAACTTACACATGTCCAGAATTTTGAATAGTGAGAGAATAAATTTCTATTGTTTTAAACTACTCATTTTGCTGTTATTTCTTCCAGCAGCTCTAGGAAACTAATATCAATTGATTTTAGGCTTATCATCTTTCTACTTCTTGTGTGTGAAGTTTTCTTCTCTTTTCCCTTGATTATATGTGTACTTTGGGGCTTTCCTGGTGGCTCAGTTGTGAAGAATCTGCCTGCCAATGCAAAGGATACAGGTTTGATCCCTGACCAGGGAGGATCCCACATGCCGTAGGGCAGCTAAGCCTGTGCGCCACAACTATTAAATCTTTGCTTTAGAGCCCAGGAGCCTTAGCTACTGAGCCCAAGCACCACAACAACTGAAGCCCAAGCTCTGAAACAAGAGAAGCCATAACAATGAGAAGCCTGCACACCACAACTAGAGAGTAGCCTTCACTCTCTACAACTAAAGAAAAGCCCGCACAACAGCAAAGACCCAGCACAGCCAAATAAATAAATAATAATTTTTTAAAAATTAAAAAAGTGTATACTTTTTAGTATTCCATTTTGTATCTTAGATTGGCTTACTAAGTGTATATGTCTATATTTTACAGAGTGCACATTTTGTTTCATGTTATATTACTCAACTTAGGTTTATTAGGATCTACTTTCATTTCAAATTAACTTCCATTTCTTTCTTCCAGGTCTTTGCATTTTTAATACATTCTAATTCTGTGTATTTCATAAATCTCATTGTACATTGTTACTATTGTGCTTTTTAATTCTAAGTATTTCATTTAGTTCTTTTCTAAACTTTCTATTTTTGTCTTAATATACCCTATTTGAGGTATTATACTTTTAATTTTCATTGTTTACTTAAATGCAGTTTAATTTCTTGAATTTTTTTACAGTATCTGAGTCAGAGGTTTTGTTTAATACATGTAACATATAGATCTACTCAGAGTTCTTACTCAATACATTTCTCCTGAGTATATGCCATACTTTTTATTTCTTTGCATATCTTATGTTGACAATTGGATACTTCCTTCATATATTATTTGTTACAACTCCAAATTTTGCTACTCCTCCCCTTTGAGGGTAGTTGCTGCTTTATAAATTTTTGTTTAATTAACTTATGTATATATTTTACATTTTATTTCAGTAACTTACTTGGACTAAACCTATGAAATTTTCCTCCCTGAAATATATGGCTGGTGATATCACTTCTGTTTTTTTTTTTTTTTTTTTATCTTTACTTCCTTGGTGCATCTGCTTTTTCTACACAGTTCAGTGGTTAATTCAGAATTGGAAAGAATGTATTTAAACAACTTGAATTTCTCTTCAATTTCTGACAATAAATCTGTGTGTGAGTTAAAAACCACTGAGGCCATCTTCAACACTTAACTAAGCATTTTCTTTTCCTAGAACCATCCCTGATTTCCCATGCACATGTATATAACTTCCCACTTAGAGGGGGGCATCTGAATAACCTTTTATATCTCTCTAATTTCAAAGATTCCCCACTAATTTTCTGGTCAGTTTATTAACTGACCCAACAGAGATGCTAATCCCAGAGTAACAGTCATTAGCTGTCCCCAATGTTACCTAAAGAGTTTGCTACATGTACAGATGATATAGTCAGCCTGAGTATTCACCTTCTGCTTCAAATCAAGTCTGCCCTTAGGCAGTGAAACTTTTATTTTTCCCTTTCCCAGCCAAAATATAGTAATATTACAAAATCAAGGTTGACAGGGCTTAGGTTGGGTAAGGCTACAGACTCCCACTGTTCTTCACTTCAGTTCAGTTCAGTCGCTCAGTTGTGTCTGATTTTACAACCCATGGACTGCAGCACACCAGGCTTCCCTGTCCATCACCAACTCCCGGAGCTTATTCAAAGTATTGGAGTTTCAGCTTCAACATGAGATCTTCCAATGAACACCCAGGACTGATCTCCTTTAGGATGGATTGGTTGGATCTCCTTGTATCCAAGGGACCCTCAAGAGTCTTCTCCAACACCATAGTTGAAAAGCATGTATTTTCCAGTTTTTACATTTATTCTTGTGTTTAGAAGAGATAATTTGCCATAGTCCACTCCACTATAGCTGGAAGTCAAAAGTCTATTTGAGCATTCCCTGGTGGCTCAGTGGTAAAGAATCTGCCTGCCAATGAAGGAGATGCAGGTTTGATCCCTGATCTGGGAAAATCTCACATGCTGTGGAATAACTAAACCCATGTGCCTCAACTACTGAGCCTATGACCTAGAGCCTGGGAGCCACAATTACTGAAGTAATTTTAAAAATTACTTAAAGCAGGTGCTATTTAGGAATGTCATTAATTTTAAATTATATTATATCAGAGAAGTTGTTGAATTTATTTTTTAATTATGTTTATTCCAGGTTTTTCTGGATTGTGTAAATGAAAAATCATTTGATCATAATAATGACAAATTTATTCCAGTCTTATGGGTTTTTAAATTTAATTTTTCCCTTGCCTTTTGTAACCTTCAAGATCTCAAGTAAAATTTTATATTGAAATAATGATAACAAGTATCTTTGTCTCATTCCTATTCTTAGGAGGAGTGGATTGAATAGATATTATTAGATTTAAAATGTATGTCAGTTTGAATATACATTATCCTAATCTTCAGATTTTATGTTATGAATTTTATAACATATTATATTATGTATAACATAAATTACATATGCATATATTGTATAATATATAACATACATAGTATTATATTATGAACTTTATAATACACTTTTGAAGCATCTATTGAGAGTTTTTCATTTATTCTGTGGATATATAAATTCACTTGATTGATTTTACTGAAAACAATATTGCATTTCTCAGATAAGTCCAACTTGGTTATGAAGTATTGAACATCTTATAATGTTCTGGATTTGAATCTTTATTACTATTTTTAAGTTTTCATATGTTATGTTTAAAAGTGAAATGGTCTGGCAATTATCCTTCCTTGCTGTGCTCTTATTAGGGTTTGCGTCAAGGTTATATTGGTCTCAAAAAATAGGTAATAAATGTTAATATATGGAAGAATTATTTCAAATTAAGTATACTCTCTTTCTTAAAGGTAGGGATAAATTCAACCAACAAAACCAATTGCTTTGGCAATTGTTTTGTGGAAAACTTTTCAACTCAAGTTTGCTTTTTTTGTTTTGGGTATAGGATTATGTGTGTGCATGTGGGATAAGTCACTTTAGTCGTGTCTGACTCTTTGCAACTCCATGGCCCATAGCCCGCAAGGGTCCTCTGTCCTTGGGATTCTCTAGGCAAGAATATTGGAATGGGTTGCCATGGCTTCCTCCAGGGAAACTTCTTGACCCATTAATCGAACCCATGTCTCTTAGTCTCCTGCACTGACAGGCCTGTTCTTTACCACTAGTGCCTCTTAGGAAGCCCATAGGATTATACTGAATTTCTATTTATTATTGTGTCACTTTTGGTAAATTATATTTTTACATGAATTTTTTTTTTATTTAAGATTACTTGGTAAACTTGTTCACACCATCTCCATTATCTGTTTAGTATTTAACACACAGTATATACTTCAATAGTGTTGATTTTATGCAGAAAGATAGTATTACATATTAATCTGAAGTTTTCTTTAACAAGAAAACACACACAAAAATTTGATTTGTTCCAGATACAACAGTTTTCAAAAAAACTGTTTATCTAAAAAAAAAAAGAAGAGGATAAAAGCCAAAAATATATATTTAAAGGTGATTGCTACTCTGAGATTGACTCATATTTTTAGCTACTACTTTAAAATTTTATTCTATAAAATTATAAATGTGTTAATTTTTAAGATAACTGAGGTATTATTGTTACTGAAATCTTAAATCAGGCTTAATGGAAAATATTTCTGAAGCATATACTGTTACTTATACTTACAACAGAGTCTAGTTTTAATAAAAATAGCATTTTATTATACAGTTTTATCTAACTTCAACTTCTTGTCTTGGTACTAGATTGGTACTCTGTAAGGACATTTTAATTAATTGAAAATATTTTTTTCTACTACTTGGAATCAACATTTATTTATTAGTAGTTTGCAAAAGTATTTAAAATGTATTTTGCAATTACATCATTGTGTGGTTATTAAAATGTTTCTAAATCATAGTATGGTTATAGGGATTTGTAAAGCAGTTAGAGATTATTGGTTGCTTTTTCATATGTATTATCTTTTTTCTCACCTGACATGAATTTTCTCAAATTATGTCTAACTAATATTCAAATTGTCTCATAGCAGGAAACTGAGTCTCAGACAGATTCTTACAGAACAAGATATGTTCTTAAAACCTTTGAGATTCTCCAAACTCATTACCGAAAGTAATGTATATTTCATAATTAATAGAGGCCAAAAGAGTGGATAGAGATGGTGATATACCCTGTAGAATATGTTCTCTCACTTCCTATGTGGTTTTCTCCTGTACATCAGCTTTGAAACACAAGCAATTAAAAGTTTTGCCTCACCTTAGCAAAATCACAAACCACTATGAAAAGTCAGAAACTTTCTAGGATACCCACAGAAAACTGAAACTATAATTGAGCAAACTTGGAATGATACTCTTACATTCCAAATTCTATCTTCTTCTCAGTGTAATAAGCAAAGAAAAATCCAATTTTATTAGTCAATTATTTGGCATCTCAAAATATTAATGCTTAAGCAGACTATCCAATATAAAAATTAATATTAAGAATTTAATATTTAATATAAAATTATAAGCATGTCAATATATTCACTGTTTTCTTCTATTATAATTTACCCTAAGATTTAGTTTTATCAAAGTATTCAAATGAATTCACCCCCTTCCATCTTTTTGTTCTATTCTTTGGACCCTCGACAGATTGGATGGTGCTGCCTGCATTTAGAAAGAACCATCTGCTTCACTCAGTTCACCAATCTGAATGTTAATCTCTTCTGGAAACACTCTCACAGACACTCACAGAAATATTGTTTTACCAACTAGTTGGGTATTCCTTAGCCCAGTCAATTGACACACGCTGCAAAAGTCAGTTGTATAGAGTATAGTCATCCCAGGGTATGACTGCGGAGAAACGATGCATTCTAGGATGGCTCACAAACATGCCTAGCAAGCTGGGCTGGTTACTGGTAGGAAGCCTCAGTTCCTTACTGTGTGGATGTCTCCAGAGGCCTTTTGACATGGTGGCCAGCTTCCTCCAGAGCAAGGGAAAGCCAGAATATACTTTATGACCATTGGAGGTCACACACACTCTTTCCTATTAAATTCTTTTGGGAATTATTCAGGGTGAGCCTCTTTCAGGGTGGGGGGAGATTTATACAAGGATGTAACGGAAACAAAAAGGGGTAAGAACTTTAATGGGCCATCTCAGGGACTGACCAGCACAGACTCCAAACTTTTTTCATTGTTCTGGACGGATATTAGACCTAAACCAGAATTATCTGTGTGTTATGAAATTCCAGCCAACAGACATCATGTAAGCAGAAATGATTCTAAGTCACTAACCCTGAGGTATTTAAGCAGATGTAAAAAAATAAATACATAAATAAAGCAAAAGTAATCCAGTAAAAATCAGTGAGTACAACTTATTTTTATTTCCCATTATCCCTTTAAAATTTATCCTTTAGGGGGTTGAACTCACCTTCCTGTGGTTGAAAACCTGGTCAGTCCCCATTTCTTTTCAAATAGTGTCTAGATGATAGATGGTTTTATATTAATCTTAAATGGCAAACATTATCTTTACCCCTTCCTTAGTGGCCAGTGCAGTTTTGCTTGCTGTGGTGTCTAGGGTAGGGATAGGCATATGTGGTATAAAAAAGCCTTTCTTTCTGTGTTATCCTCTTCTCTGATTATTAGCTGTGGTTACCCATACATCTGCAGTTGGAGCCCAGTCACATTAAATGGTATGGAGGAAGAGATGTTCTTTCCTGAATGAGACCTGTTGTGAAATGGGTGTATGTATCTGTGTGTGTGTGTCTGTGTGGTGGTGGGGGGTGTGGGGTCTGACTCTGTGTTTTATTAAAGCAGGTATGATCCATTCAATGGAGTCCTATCAATCCTCCCATGAAAGCCTTTCGGCTTCCTGGTGGTTCAGGTGGTAAAGAATCTGCCTGCAATGCAGGAGACCAGGGTTCAATCCCTGGGTCAGGAAGATCCGTTGGAGAACAGAATGGCAACCCACTTGGTATTCTTGCCTGGAGAATTCCATAGATAGAGGAACCTGGTGGGCTACAGTCCATGGGGTCCCAGATTCAGACACGACTGAGCTACTAAAACTCTCACTACTATACCACTATAGGACTTAAAATATCTCAGGACAGCTCCCTGTCTTTTGTGGTCCAAGTCTATCGCACACAAAAAGCTCATACATTCTTTTGCCTATTAACTTATAATATGAATGTAGTTATTTCTTTAATGGGAAAGTAGTTCATCTTGCTGATGTTGCCCTTCAAATATCCTGAATGGAACTCAGACTCCAGAGAACGCTTCTGAAGTCTCTGAGTAGGTTTCTTGAAGCACCCCTTGCTGGATTTGAGGGAAAAAGTAGAAAACCATTCCTACCCTTTGGGACAATAATCTTGCTTTGATTGACAGCACACTAAAGACACTCTCCAAATTTTCCACAAAAATCTCCTCTCCCTTTTCCTAATCTAGACTCTTTTATAAACTTGATAATTCATAGTGTGCATGGACCAAAGATTATGAAACTGTGCACTGGTGACTGAAGAGCAACAACAAAAATATACATTGAGTATCCATCCAGGAGAACAACTCAGCATCAGGAGTTCAATATGGTTATTGTCCTTAAGAACTTTGCTTGCCTAATTCCACTATCTTCAAGTTTTTTGCTTAAATTTCACCTTTTAAATGAATGTTGTGCCTCATGGTCAATTTAATAAAGCAAACTATCTCACATCTTCCCCATTTTGCATTTCAAACTTCCATATATGGTTCTAGATTTTCTCTGTGATATTTATACCTTCTCATATACTATGCAGTTTGTTTACTTGTTATGTTGTTTATGATCTGTATTGAGAGGCTAAAAATACAAACAGGTAATGACAAGACCATATATAAAAAAATAATTCTGACTTACAGCCTTCAGCAAACTGTCCAGGAAACCAGCCCTCATATTTACAGTAAACAGTCCAGGAAGTCAGCCTGCTGTAAGTCAGACTGGTAGGAAATGAGACTGCTATCTCTAGTAATTGCTCTCTCTAGAAAATCAAACAGTATCTATTACAATTGGCCCAAAATGATCAAGACTTGATTCCTAACTGACAGCTTCCTTAATTTTTGTCCCCATTCCAACTTAGGACCAACTAAAGAAAGCCAAATATGCAACACTAACCAACTACACAGGATGATGCTTCACTGCTACAGCTTCCCCATTTCAACAGCTTCAAATCAGGGTATATGTGAAGAATTTCCTTTTCTCACTATAATGCACACCTATTCTTTTGCCTGCCATCAAATTTTGGTTAAAACACAAGGGAAGGGGACTTCCCTGGTGGTATAGTGGATAAGAACGTGCCTTTCAGTGCAGGTGATTTGGGCTTCATCTCTGGTCTGGGATGATTCCACATTGTCACAGAGCAACTAAGCCCATGTGCCACAACTGCTGAAGACTGTGTACCCTGCAGCCTGCATGCTGTGAGTACTGAAGCCCATGTGCTAAGATCCTGTGCCCCCACTTGTGGCAACAGAGAAAAGCCCACAGAGTAACAAAGACCCACTGCAACTAAAGATAAATAAATAGTAATAAAAATACACAAGTGAAGGGATTTCTCTGGTGGTCCAGTTATTGACAACTGCCTTCCAGTGCAGGAGATGAGGATTTGATCCCTGGTTGGGGGAACTAAGATTCTACATGCAGCAGAGCAACTAAGCCCATGTGTCACAACTACTGGCCTACATGTCACAACTAGAGAGCCCATTTGCCACAACAAAGATTCCACGTGCCACAACTGAGACCTGAGGAGGCTAATAATAATAACAACAACCACAATAATAATAATAATGTGTGTGTACTTAGTCACTCAGTTGTGTCTGACTCGGTGCAACCCGATGGACTGTAGCCCACCAGGCTACTCTGTCCATGGGGATTCTCCAGGCAAGAATACTGGAGTGGATTTGCCATACCCTCCTCCAGGGAATCTTCCCAGCTCAGGGACTGAACCCAGGCCTTCTGCATTGCAGGCATATTCTTTACCATCTGAGCCACCAAGGAAGCCTAATAATGATAATAATAAATTAAAACCGAACAAAACACAAGGTACAATGACTGATTTTTTTACCACGAGCAAGCTCTGAAGAGTCTTTGATTGTTCTCATTTGATTCTTCCTTTATTACCACAATATTCTCACTACCAATCCCCCTGCTGTCTGAATATGATGGTTAATTTTGTGTCAACATGGCTGGTCCATAGTGCCTGGATATTTGGTCAAATTTTTATTTTGGATATTTCTGTGAGGGTGTTTTTTGGATGAGGTTAAAATGTAAATTGGTGGATCTCCAGTAAAGCAGATTACCCTCCATAATGTGGGTGGGCCTCATCTAATTTGCTGAAGGCTTTAAACGAACAAAAATCAACCTACCTAAGCGAGAAGAAATTCTATCAGGAGACAACCTTCACACTTGAACTTCCATACTGACTCATCCCAGGGTCTTTGGAGTCAGCCTACTCTGATGATTTTGGACTTGCCAGCCTCCATAAACACAAGTCTATTTCATAAAACAAATCTTTGTATATGTACATGTGTTATTGATTCTGTTTCCCTGCAGAACCTTGATTAACACACTGAACCAACCACTCTGCAAATTCCAATTTTGGATTGGTAACTCCATGAAGGAAAGCTTCAGGTCAGTTACTGACATGTCTCAAGTGCCAAAAATATGCCTGGTACATAGTAGTTAGATAATGTATCGATAAAAATCATTGAATAAATAAGCCACAATCTCTAAAATGTATACTTTGGTGCCTGAGGTTTTGCATCCCTCAGGAATGTTAAATGATGAGAGAGACAGACAGAGATAAAAAACAGAGAAGGAGAGAAAAATGCACATAGAAAAATACAAATAATACCAGATAAGCCAAGATCTTATGAGTCTGAGAAACAATCAAGTAGAAGCTGTTGAATTTTGCCTAGGGTTACTGCTGCTCTCTGTTAAACTGAAACAAAATAGAAAGGAAACCAACATCATACCTCTTATTAATGGACTTTCATGAACACATTTCATCTCAATTTATATTTCATGGCATCCAGGTGCTAAGTGCAGTTTCAAGCCTACTCTACCCTCCCATAAATTATACAGTAAATCATCACCTGGTAATGGGCACTTTATTTTTCATGCTGATTTCCTTAAGTGCTCTGCTCTGAGGTCTCTCAGTCATGGCCATATGCTTTTCTTTCCTTTTACATATTTGAATATAGAGCCATACTGATAGTTCCACGATCTTTTTTTTTTCCCCCTAACTTTTCTTATGAACCCTGGACTATTCAGAATTGTTCTTTCAGATCAAGAACAGAGTGAAAATCTTTCACAGAAAACCAACATGTAGCAAACTTTTTTTTCCCCTTTTATCACTCTTGCTAAGATTCATTTGAAGAAGATTTTCCTGAAAATATAAAGGAAAGTATGACAACTTTTGAATCAAAAATGCCTTGAAAAGTAGAAACATAGCTCAAGAAAATGTGTTTCAATGTTTAAGAACTTTGACACATTAAAACATGTGTTATTTTATTTGTTTGTTTTGCTTAGCAGCTTTTATTCTTTTGCTCTTTTATTAGGGTGTAGTATAGTTGGTGTCTGATATTGGATGGGAGGTAAATCATGTTTCACAAATAGGTATCATTTAAAGTTGTACTGTTATGGACTGATAAACTATTTTTTTCTCTCATCTTTCTCAGAAAAAGTCTTCACAATAGTTCATTAGCATTGTGACAACCAAACCTTCAGGCAATCTCAGACTGCTGTCTGGGCAAACGTTTCTCCATGCTGCTAATTCCATGTACTACTCTCTGGCTGGTTCCCAGCTGTCCAATTTCTCTTGCCTCAAACAGATTCCACTTTTCAAAGGTTCCTAACATTCTTCTGAACAGGTTTTAAAGAGTAAGTGTTTTCCAATTTAAATTTTGGTACCTAGTTCTCAAATATAACATCTGTCTCTAATTGCAAGTTATTATAGGTTATCATGACTTGAATTGTGGAAGACAGAAGCATTATTATACCTTATTCAGAATAGATTTCTATAAGATGTATTTTATTTATATATTTTTCTTTTTAATGATTTATAACATAAAGTGAAAAATTAAAATCATTTTCACGAGTTATTTATAAGAATGTAAAAAGAAATGTTACCTTCAAAGAAGATGTATGGATGGCCAAGAGGAACATAAAAAGATGCTCAACATCACTAATTATTAGAGAAATACAGATCAAAACTATATAATGAGGTATTACCTCACACTGATCAGAACAGCAATTATCAAAAGATCTACAAATAATAAAAGCTGGAGAGTGTGTAGAGAAAAGGGAACCCATTTGCATTGTTAGTGGGAATGAAATTATTAGAGCCACTATGGAGAACAGTATGGAGATGCCTTAAAAAACTAAAAATGGAACTACCTTACGACCCAAGCAATCCCACTACTGGGCATATACTCTGAGAAAACCATAATTCAAATGGTATATGCACCCCAATATTCATTGCAGCATTATTTACGATAACCAGGACATGGATGCAACCTAAAAGTTTATCGAAAGATGAGTAGATAAAGAAGATGTGGTACATATATACAATGGAATATTAGTGGTGCTTGGTGGTTTAATCACTAAATCGTGGCTGACTCTTGTGACTCCATGGACTGCAGCCCACTAGGCTCCTCTGTCCATGGATTTCCCAGGCAAGAATGCTGGAATGGGTTACCATTTCCTTTTCCAGGGGAGCTTCCCAACCTAGGATTGAACTCACCTTTCCTCCATTACTGGTAGTCTCCTGCATTGCAGGCAGATTCTTTACCACTGAGCCACCAGGGATTCCCACAATGGAATATTGCTCAGTCACAAAAAGGAATGGAATTGGGTCACATGTAGAGATGTGAATGGACCCATAGGTTGTCGTACAGAGTGAAGTAAGTTTGAAAGAAAAAACAAATGTAATATATTAATGCATATATGTGTAAACTAGAAAAATGTTATAGCTTTGTGCGGTGGCAGTATCATAGCCAATGAGGTTCATCTGAGGCACAGTTATTGCTAATAGAAAAATGGTACAGATGAACCTATTTGCAGGGCAGGAATAGAGACACAGCATAGAAAATGGACATGTGGGCATGGGAGGAGGAAGGGCAGATGAACTGGGAGATTGGACTGATACATATGAACTACCGTGTGTAAATCAGATAGTGGAAATCTGCTGTAAAACCCAGAGGGTTCATCTCAGTGCTCTGTGATGACCTAGATGGGTGGGATGACTGGTAGGTGGGAGGAAAGTACAAAAGAAGGGCATATATGTATAGCTATAGGCAATTCAAAATTGGGAAAGGAGTAAGTCAAGGTTGTATATTATCACCCTGATTATTTAACTTATATGCAGAGTACATGATGCAAAATGCAGGGCTGGATGAAGCACAAGCTGGAATCAAGATTGCAGGGAGAAATATCTATAACTTCAGGTATGCAAATAACACAACCCTTATGACAGAAAGTGAAGATGAACTAAGGAGCCTCTTGATGAAGGTGAAAGAGGAGAGTGAAAAGCTGGCTTAAAACTCAACACTCAAAAAACTGAGATAATGGCATCTGATCCTATCACTTCATGGCAAATAGATATGAAAACAATGGAAAGAGTGACAGACTTTACTTTCTTGAGCTCCAAAACCACTGCAGATGGTAATAGCAGTCATGAATTAAAAGATGTTTGCTCCTTGGAAGAAAAGCTATAACCAACCTAGAGTACATATTAAAAAGCAGAGACATTGCTTTGCTGACAAAGGTCCATTTAGTCATAGCTATGAATTTTCCTGTAGTCATGTATGGATATGGGAGTTGGACCAAAAAGAAGGCTGAGTGCTTGAAGAATGGACGCTTTTGAAATGTGGTGTTAGAGAAGACTTTTGAGAGTCCCTTGGACTGCAAAGAGATTAAACCAGCCAATCCTAAAGGAAATCAATCCTGAATATTCATTAGAAGGACTGATGGTGAAACTCCAATACTTTTGCCACTTGATGCAAAGAGCCGACTCATTAGAAAAGACTCTGATGCTGGGAAAGATTGAAGGTAGGAGAAGAACAGGACAATAGAGGAGGAGATGGTTGGATGGCATGACCAACTCAATGGACATGAGTTTGACTAAGCTCCAGGAGATGGTGAAGGACAGGGAAGCCTGGCATGCTGTAGTCCATGGGGTCACAAAGATTCAAACACAACTGAGTGACTGAACAACAATAGCCAATTCACTTTGCTATACAACATTGTAAAGCAACTATATTCTAATTTAAAAATTAATGAAATAAATAAAATATTAACAAATCCATATTGTGGGGGGAAAATATTCCATGGTCTTAGAAATCAAATTATAAGAATGATTTTTAAGCAACTAGGCTAGAGTAGAAGAAATGGAGCTTTATTAGAAGAGTTCACACTTCCATAAGGGACTTAAATTCATTTGCCCAAATGGCAGACGCTTGAAGAAATATCTGTAATAGTTGCTAATCAACATGCTTTAACTTTCTGGCAAAATGCTTTAAAATGAAATGGAAATGTGTTTTCAACAAATTTTAATGCATATTATTGGCTAAAAATGAAGTTATCATTTTTAAGCACATAGATTTTTACAGATAAATAATAAATTATTTGGCAAGATACTTAAAGAGTAGAATAATTTATTTGGAATTTTAGGAAAATGAGGCCTCTTACTGAAGCACATTTTGTAATTAGCCCTTTACGTTTGAAATAATTCTTCCTCTAATTTTACAGAAAAATTTCTAAAATATAATGTTTGTAAGATGCAGTGCTTTACCTTCATGACTAAAATATGTGTATATTTCATATGTCTTGCTTAGATGAATTCTTGTATCATTTTGAGCCTTCTTTTTACAAAACATGAATAACTGATGCCATCAAAAAAACATGAGTATATCTTGAACTGCTTGGCATAGTTTTAATTTGGCATTTTTTTTTCTTATTCAGTGTTAGATTACTAATTACTATCATCCTCTGTAACATCCTCTGCTCACGAATGTTTTTAAAATCACATATTTATATACCAATAATCAAATTATGTCATTGGTAAAAGTGTTGTGGGTTAGTTAACTTTATTTCTTTTTCTAAAGCCATGCAGAGGATTGTTTCTTTTAGCCAGCTTCAAGAACAATTATTCAAATTACTACCTTATGTTGGATGTGGGGTGGGAATTATTAACAGGATGATTTCATATCATATATATTTTTCACCACCAGCCTTGAAATGAGGCTGTCAGTGGGATTTTAAAGCAAATGTTTTCCTTCTGAAACATACATTGGAATTTTATCCCCCTCTCCTTACTTATTCTGCTTTCCAGAATTGTTAGTGTGAGTTATATGGAGAAGATAGAGAAAGAAGACCAACATTTCTTTTTTTAGCTCTCTAATTGAGTTAGGCAATAGCTCAAACTCTTATCTTAAAGCTGTGAGATGTTGTGTTACCTGCCATATGGATCTTGTGATGATCATCTGTATTGTTGCCCAACTATTTCTGTTGGCAGTATCACTTTGGGTTCTCTTCAGAGAGAAACTGAGTGGGGCCCTTTGGGGCTTTGAGGCACCACAGTCTTTCTGCCCCCATTTCTTATAGGCAAGACTCCAGCCATTATGACCTTCCATGAGTTCCAAAGGGTAGATTTCTTGATTGTCCCTCCCTTCCTTGAGGTCAAGGAAGGAACAGTCAAGAAACCATCTGAAGCAAGATTAAAAGGACCAGAGAAGCTCATCAAGATTAGCAGACTGATCAAGGAGGTGCAAACCTTGCTCACACCCCGATTTTGTCAGAGACCCCACTTTTGAATCCCCATCATAAAAACCCTCATCAAGTTTTCTGGGTTTGATACACATAGTCTTTTGAGGTGGAAGCATGGTGGGTCTCTCTTTGCCTGGCAAAACAAGAAAGATACCCTTTTCTGTTGTTGTTCAGTTGCTAACTTGTGTTGGACTCTTTGTAACCCCATGGACTTTACCTCACCAGGCTCCTCTGTCCTCTACTATCTCCCAGAGTTTGTGCAAATTCATGTCCATTGAGTCACTGATGCTATCTAACCATCTGACTCTTTCCTCGAATGTGCTGTGTTCAGCCGTGTCCAACTCTTTGCAATTCCATGGATCTACCATAGTTTTCTGTCCATGGGATTTCCCAGGTATGAATACTGGAATGGGTTTCCATTCCCTTATCCAAGGGATCTTTCCAATGCAGGAATCAAACCTAGGTCTCCTGCATTGCAGGCAGATTTTCTACCATCTGAGCCACCAAGGAAGTCTATGTGCCATTACTCCTTTGTTAAATTTTATCAGTCCTCATGGTCATTCTCATTATGACCTCCACCAGGGAGGCTACAGACATGAAGTCTGGACATATACTGTCAGCTTTCAGCATTTAGTATGATACCAGATGGTTACATGTTCTTTTCAAGAGCTGCTAGCACTGTAGTCTGATTCTCCCCTTTAGCTCTGTGTGTTTCTATTTGAAGGATGTGTCTTCATGTTGTAATGCATATTACTGTTGATAGTACATTTTTTTCTCTTGAGGAACTTGCAATCAATAAGGGGAAAGAAAAGCAATACATAATAAAACAAATAATATATAATTTCAGAGAAAGATTAATTTAAAAAGTAAAGGGATTAAGAATCGCCTGGGGACAGGGAGTGATGAGGTCTTCCTTCAGCATTGAGAAAAGAAGAAACTAAACAATATGTAAATGTCTGGGGAAAGAGCATTCCAGTAAAGAAAAAAGAAAGGAAAACTATCAAAGAATAGGAAACAGATAAATAATAACAAACAAAAGCCAGTATGACAGGAGCAGAAATGAGCACTAGGAAAAAGGGGAGGGTGGGGTTAGAGAGAGACTCATGAAAAATGATCATCTATACAACTTTGCAGGTCATGTAATAGCTTTGTTTTTTATTCTAGGTAAAAAGGTAAGTGTGGCTAGAATGGGAAATGTAGATAAATGAAGTTTTCTTAATTTTTCTCATACATGATACCTACTAAATACATTCAAGAAAGAGCTGATAAAAAAGGAGAACTCAAAGAAACTTGAAAGTTCAAAGTTGACAAAAAGGAAACTAGCTTAGGAGAGGAAATCTATATAACGGTAAGAAGGAAAGAGTGATGTGCATGTTAGTGTTATGGTGTGTTAATATGCCCATGAAAACACAGGCCTGTCTTCAAGGAAGCATTGATTGACACAGCTATCTGATTCTCCATCCATTTCAGCTCCAGAGACCTACCTCCTCTTGCTTAAGGAAGTGGCCTTCCCACTGTAGCCCACATCAGTGTCTGACTGAGGCCAAGATATGTTCTTTCAATACACGACAACTTTGGTGGGGCATACATGTTCCAGTTTCCCACAGGACTGTCTAAGATTACACTTCTAATTCTCTCTCTTTTCAGTCTTGCTTTCAACCTTCTCCTTCAACAGATGGTAATCTCTAATAAATATCAGCAAGACAAACTGACACAAAGAACCTAACAGGTGACAGAAAACTGAAAAGATTTCTCTGAAAAAATTTTTTTTTTCCTGTGAGTTAGGAGACAAAGTCTTTTTGAGAATGAAGTATGAGATGCATATAAGTATATAAATAGTAAGTTCAAAGTGGTTATAAATGTTTGAATTAGGTGTTAGGGGAAAAATGGACTAAGTATAGTCTAAGGAAACAGAATAATTGCTGGAATGTCTCAGCAACCAAATTAGGGTCATTGATCCAGACAACTGTGGACATTTCTTTCTTTAAAAATATCTTCCCTCAGATATTTTGAAAATACACATATATAGCTTTCCTCCCATCTGTCTTATACTCCTTCTTACTCTTTTCTAAGGATCCTTTTTCTTGTCCTTATCCTGTTAAATATAATGTTTATCAGAATCTATCTTGATGTATTTCATGCATTTTCCTGAATAGACTCTTTCAGTCCTATACATCACTCCTCTCCATCTACTGATGAATTCCTAAACTTTTGGCACCCCATATCTCTTTCTTAAACATACGGCATTTAACTGGTAGTCTATTGGTTATCTAAATCTATAGGTGCTCTAAACCCAACATACACAAAACTTAACTCTTTGTTTTTATCTTGTTTTGAAAAATATGTCCTTCTTACCTTTAATGTTGCATCAAATAGATTAGGTTTTCTAAATTTTGAAATGAAGCTAATTATCTATAACTTCCTCTCTTCTTAATTATTAAATGTTGTTGACTCTGTAGCCTGAATAATACTTGAATCATCTAATATACTCTTCTTTATATCTTCCAATGTCTGACATGTATTATTTCAATACCCTGAAAATTGGACTCCCTAGCTTGAGTCTTTTTCCTCCTATTTTTTAAGTTAAAATCTATCTAATAAAATGATGTTGGAATTGAGAGCTAAGCATAAGTTCAAAGAAAAAAGTAAAGTTGCTCAGTCGTGTCTGACTCTTTGTGACCCTGTAGACACAGGGTTCCACCAGGTTCCACCATCCATGGGATTTTCCAGGCAAGAATATTGGAGTGGGTTGCCATTTCCTTCTCCAGGAGACCTTCCCGACCCAGAGATTGAAGCCGGGTCTTCTGCACTGTAGGCAGATGCTTTACTATCTGAAGAAATACGTTAAAAATAGATCCTGAAAGGCATCTTCTTCTGGCAAGCAGTCATATATTAAGCATGTAAATAAACTGACTTGTCTGTACCATACCAGCCATGGCCAGCTACACAATCTCTGCCTTGCTTTTAATTAACATTACACAGACAGCCTATATATCTAATTCAAAGTCTATTGGCTTCCCTGGTGGCTCAGATGGTAAAGAACCTGCCTGTAATGTAGGAGACCCAGGTTCAATTCCAGTATTCTTGCCTGGAGAATTCTATGGACACAGGAGACTTGTGGGCTTTTATTATAAAGCTCGATTTCTGTACACCAATCAAATACCTGGAGACAGAGCTTGGGTGAAGCAGAAAAAGATAGCTTTACTGCTTTGCCAGACAAAGGCTGCCTTGAAAACCTATGTGTCTCCACCCCAGAGACACTGATGAAGGTTTTCATAACACTGAGTCAAAGATGGGGTCTCTGACAAGATTAGGGTGTAAGCAGCAGTTGTTAAAGTTGCTAAATCATGTCCTTGCAACCCCAGTGGATAGTCCATGAAATGCTCCAGGCCAGAATACTGGAGTGAGTGGCCTTTCCCTCCTCCAGGGGATTGCCCCAACCCAGGGATTGAACCCAGGTCTCCTGCATTGCAGGCAGATTCTTTACCACTGAGCCACAAGGGAAGCCCAAGAATACTAGAATTGGTAAGCAGAATTTTCACTCCCTTAATCTCATCTCAGGGGATCAGTTGGCTAATTTTAATGAGCTTCTCTGGTCCTTTTAATCTTGCTTCAGATGGTTTCTTGGCTGTTTCTCCCTTGATAAGCAACTGTTCAATGGTAGTTTAGTCACTTAGTTGTGTCAGACTGCTATTACCCCACGGACTGTAGAATGCCAGGCTCCTCTGTACATGGGATTTTCAAGACAGGAATACTGGAGTTGGTTTCCATCTCCTTCTCTAGAGGATCTTCGTGACCCAAGAATGAGACTCAGATCTCCTGCACTGAATGAGCCACCAGGGAGGCCCTTATAACTCAGGGAAGTTTAGAATGACTGGAGTCAGGCCTATAAGAAATGGAGAGGAGGCATCTGTCCCTGGGAGTCTCACAGGGCTCCACTGGGTTTTAGGATGGCTTGGCCTTCTCATGAATTCTGAAAACATATTTTTATTCATAATACTGAGGGGGAAAAAAACCCAAAAAACTGCTAAAAGCTGTCATTTGAGATGCTGGCTTCCTTGTACTTAAGCCATACATCAGTATACAATAAATAAGTAATTAGAAAATGTTGAAGTATGAAAAGATTTTTTCTTTCCACCAAAAGAACTGCTTTCTGAAGGAAATTGGTTTCTCAGTTCAGACACATTACAGCATTTAAAATTTATAATTATTACCAGGACAATGGAAAAGCATTAAGGCATTTGACGCAGAAGAAACATTCAGAGGTCCTTTCAAAAACCAGCCTGGATTCAACACTAGCCTAATCTCAGACACTTAAAGCTCCAGAAAAACAAGAACTTGGTATCTTCCGGATGTCAAACAGAGAAGTCAGAGAGCACTACCTGAGGGAATGCAGTTTGCAGATTAAGAACTCCACACTACATAGCTCATCACAGCATTTTAACTTCTCCTTCTGAGCAGCTGGTAGAACAACTAAGATATAAACTCTTCATGGTCTCCACTAAACATTTTTTTGTTCTTGAGTCTATGAGACTGACTGAGGCTGGTCTTAGTTGCATGTACTTACTGATCTATACTGGCCTTGGCTGCTGTTGTTCAGTTGTTAAGTCATGTCTCTTTATGACTCCATGTACTACAGCATGCCAGGCTTCCCTGTCCTTCACTATATTTTGGAGTTTGCCCAAATTCAAGTCCATTGAGTCAGCTGTGGCTAAGATGACTGTACATGGTGGGCTGAAAAAGGATCTCCCTCAAAAAATCAGGTCCTAATCCCTGACACTTGTAAATCACCCTATCAAGAAAGAATCTTTGCAGATACGATTATGTCAAGGATCTTGATATGACCAAGAATCTTGAAATGGAGAGACTATCCTGGACTACCTGGGTTGCGGGCCTAAAATCCAGTTTCGTTGTTGTTGTTCAGTCATTTAGTCATGTCTGAATATTTGTTACCCTGTGGACTGAAGCATACCAAGCTTCCCTGGCCTTCACCATCTCCCAGAGCTTGCTCAAACCCATGTCCATTGTGTCAGAAATGAGGCCATTCAACCATCTCGTCCTCTGATGTCCCCTTCTCCTCCTGCCTTCGGTCTTTCCCAGCATCAGGGTTTTCCGAGTCAGCTCTTCGCATCAGGTGGCCAAGTACTGGAGTTTCAGCTACAGCATCAGTACTTCCAATGAATAAGTAGGATTTATTTCATTTAGGATTGACTTCTTTGATCTCCTTGCAGTCCAAGGGACTCTCAAGAGTCTTCTCAAATACCATGGTTCAAAAACTTCAGTTCTTCAGGCACTCGGATTTCTTTATGGTCCAACTCTCACATCCATACATGACTACTGGAAAAAATCATAGCTTTGACCAGACGGACCTTTGCTGGCAAAGTAATGGCTCTTCTTTTTAATATACTGTCTAGGTTGGTCATAGCTTCTTTTCCAAGGAACAAGCCTCTTTTAATTTCATGGCTGCAATCACCATCTGCAGTGATTTTGGAGCCCAAGAAAATAAAGTCTGTCACTGTTTGCATTGTTTCCCCATCTATTTGCCATGAAGTGATGGGATCAGATGCCATGATCTTAGTTTTTTGAATGTTGAATTTTAAGCCAGCTTTTTCACTCTCCTCTTTCACCTTCATCAAGAGGCTTTTTAGTTCCTCTTCCATTTCTGCCATTAAAGTAATATCATCTGTGTATCTGAGGTTATTGATATTTCTCCCTGCAACCTTGATTCCAGCTTGTGATTCATCCAGCCTGGCATTTCCCATGATGTACTCTGCATAGAAGTTAAATAATCAGGATGACAATGTACAGCCTTCACGTACTCCTTTCCTAATTTGGAACAAGTTCATTGCTCCATGTCCAGTTCTAATTATTGCTTCTTGACCTGCATACAGGTTTCTCAGGAGGCAGGTAAGATGGTCTGGTATTCCCATCTCTTTCAGAATTTTCAACAGTTTATTGTGATCACACTCAAAGGCGTAGTCAATGAAGCAGAAATAGATATCTTTTAAATTCTCTTGCTTTTTCTATGATCCAATAAATGCTAGCAGTTTGATCTCACATCTCCTTATTAAAGAGAAGGCAGAGCCATAGGCCTGGAGGGCAGAGCCTTGAGCCTAGAGGCTGCAACATCTAGCCTCACAAGTTTATTCTGAGGTCTTGAAATGTAGTAGAATTTGCCCTGCTAGCAAATTTAAGTTGCTTCAGAATAGTGATCTCCTTCTTCCTTCCTTTATCTCCCCTTTGGACTTGAACATCTAGAACTAATTTCCTACTCCTGCTCCTCTTTGTATTTCAGAATATCTAATTTGTTTTCTAGTTTCATGTGTCTACAGATAGAGAGGGATTTTTTCTCCTTGATGTATCATACATAGTCTCACACATATCTGATTTAAATGATATAAATTGTGAGATTGGAGACTTTTTAATCTAATGATATGCTGGTAGACCTTGAAACTGACTTGATACTTTAATCAATTATGAGATTTGGGAGTGCTGGGATGTGATAAATATATTTTCCATGTGTCATAGATATAAATCCTTTAGACCAGAGGAAAGACTGTGGTAGAATTAAAAAAAAAAGTGCTAAAGTATATCTGATATTAATCCCCAGGAGCTATAAATATTTGGGAAGGATCTTTGCAAATATGATTAATTTTAGGATTTTGAGATGGATTATCAAATCCTTGGATAATCAAATTATCAAATTCAAATAATCCTGGGATTATCTGGCAGGGCCCTAAATGAAACCACAAGTGTCCTTACAAGAGAGAGGCAGGGTAAGGTTATCAGAGAAGACCATGTGACCATGGAGGTAGAGATCAGAGGGATATGACCACAACCCAAGGAATGCTTCTGGTTCTTCTAGCCACCAGAAGCTGGAAGAAGTTGGAATAAATTCTCTTTTACAGCCCTTGGAGGATCTGTGACTCTGCCAACACCTTGATTTTGGCCTAGTGACAGTGACATCAGAGTAATAGCATTTTGAGGAATAAATTTCTCCTCTTCTAAACCAACCAGGAAACTGATACACTGGAATGAAGAATCTCTTCTACATGTTTCTCCCATCCTCTTTCATTCTGATAGGGTGCTCGTTTTGTGTGAGTGTGTGTGTAAATTTTAGAAAGCAAGAGCAAAATGGGAAAAGGCTAGGGCCTTATCAAGTCTCTGCTTATCAGCTTGCTGATAGCACACTGGTAAAAGGAAGTCACATGACTGGTAACTGAGTGGCCCAGAGTCAAAGTGAGAGGATTCTGCAAGTTTGTATAGCAAAGGATATGAATATGGGGTAAAAGGAAGGGTCAGAGTCATTTTTGTAGTTAGCCATCCATATGTTTATTTTCTCTGAAGCTGATTTTTATTTTTGAGTCTGTCTCTGGCTAAATCCCTCTTATTTTCAGATTTTGATCTTTCTTAATGCTTACACTACTGTGGTATAATTTTATTTTCACTATCATAGCATTTTCCCTCAAGGCTATTTCACTGATTCTCACTAGAATGTAATCTCAGTGGGGGCAAGCCCACAGTCCTTGTCATCTTTATATCTCCATTGACTAAAGTAGACCCTTTGATATAGGGTCTATATATGCTAATTAAACTACCATACAAATTATATTCTGCTACATTTGACATTCTTCTAATGCACTAAAAAATCAGTATTAATATTTTTGTGTCAAAGAATTTTAAATAAATACACTACAACTTCTTTTTCTTTTGACAGATAAGTTTACATACTTTAAATTCTCATTTCATATATTATGAATTGTTATAAAAATCAAAGTTGAAAATCTTTAACTGCCATTTAAAAAGTAAGGCAACCCTGTCATATGATTATATTCAAACAACTTGGACAAAATTATTAATATTGAAATTTTCTTTTCAGTTTATATTTTCTATCATTCTCCAATTTATTTTCCCAAGAAACTTTAGGAAATAGATTGAAAATACTATAAAGTAATTTTTGCTCACACACATCCATTTGTTGTTGCCAAGTCACCCAGTAATGTCTGACTTCTGCATGGATTGGGATTTCCCAGGCAAGAATGTTTGGATGCATTGCCATTTTCTCTTCCAGGGGATCTTCCTAACCAAGTGATTGAACACGTGTATTATGTCTACATCTCTTGCATTGCAGGCAGATTCTTTATACCTGAGCCTCCAGGGAAGCCACACATCCATTTAAAATTTACCTACTGTTGAACAAATACGTTCAAGTGTCTGATATTCCTTTTAAAAACGATTTATAAGCCATAATTTGTTGGATTTTTTTCACCTCTGAAATTTTAAGTGTAAAACGAACAATACTCTGCTGTTTTACTTTGGTTTTGTACAAAGTAAATAAGAGTGACCTTAACTTTAGCCAGAAATGCTGGTGAAAAAACTAAATACTGAAAAATGTATTAATGCTTCAAACACACACACACCTTCCTCTTTACATGATTTTTTATTGATATTATTTTTATCTTCTTTATCCTTTTTCTGATATTGATATTACTATTTTTAGTTATAATGATAATAAATGTATAAATAATAAATAATGATAATAATGCAGTATCATTTATTGTCTTATATTTGTTTCTACTTTAATAAATATTTATGAAAAAGAAAAAGAGAAGTGGTAGCTAATATTGTCTAGAAAAATATTTTAGACACATTCCCCATAAGGTCCCCCCAAACAGCTGTGCCACTGCACCTCCGTCCAAAAGCACTTGTCAAGCTCTGGGCCTTAGCAGCACACAGGGTGCCAACTCTGCTGGCCTGTGCCAAACTGGGGAGTGCCTGATGCTGACTCAGATCCAGTTGGAATTGTTTTTAAAAACTCTAAAATCAGTACATTTTTATTTAGGAAGAAAATCATACATTTCTTTCTTCTTTTTCTTTATAATATCACTTTCAAAAACATATGAACTGCTTAGAATAAGAATCACAGTATGAGTGTACTTTCTGAAACCATATTTTCCATTTTGCAGCTTCCAGATCACAAGGATTTCATAATATTTGAAAAACTGGATCTCATCCATTCAAATATAATTATTTATCAAACTTTTTTTGGCAAAAGACTACAGTGCATAGTGGCTTAATTTGCACACATGCAAGCAATACAAACATTCTGATTTACTGAGCAACTATTAGTTGAATAGTAGTCACTAAATTCAGTCATTCTAGTCAAGCTAGTGGTCTATATAGATGCAGTTTCAATAATAATAGAAGCAAGTGTCAAAATAAATATCAAATGTAATAAATTAAAACTCATGGCATATTAGATATTTTTAGTTCTTAATAAATTTAAGACTACAGTGAAAGTCAACAGATCAACAATGACAAAGATATCCCATGGAAGCCTTATAAAATGTGTCTTTTCTTGAAATATTTATAAGAAACTTTTACCTGAAATCATTGCTAGCCAAGTCATACTAGTTTTCATAGGAAAAGGAGTAAGTTATAAAAATAGAACAGGATTTCATTACACAAAGTGTATTATCTGTAGCCTGATGTTATTACCACCAAAACCATCAACAAAAAAGTTTAAAACACTAATTGAAATAATATTTCAAAAGTTTAAAAAGTTAACCATGAAGAAAATATAAAATCAAAATACAAATTTGATTCTCTGGTAAGCATGAAGTATTTCAGAATTGAAAAATGCAAAGTATTATACTACTCACATTGTGCCCTGTTAGCTACCAGTGTGCTGTGATGATAAAACAGAGAAATTACTACACAAGATAATGCATTCCCTCCTCTGCTCTCCATGGAGGCTTAATTATTGAATTTTCACTATACTGAAGCATTTATTCATAGTCCTTCTCAGGCAGACAATGTAAAATTATTTTAAATATTTCCATATATAAAAATTATGTACAGCAGTAATTATAACAAAAAGTAAATGTAAATAAAGTGTCAAGGCAAATGTTGAATAAATGGTAATTATTGTTTATTGCTTCTAAAATTGTCACTGAACTTCATTAAAATGAATGTTTTCTTTCACTAGTTCTTGCAGTGGGATATTAACTTTTGATGTTGAACACAGATCATTGGTGTAAAATCTAATCCAGGTCACCTTAACTACTCACAATCCACTGATGAAGTGGGAACTTGGAATATTTCTGTACACTAAATGAAAATTTAAAATTTTATTTATACATATGTGAGCATATTGCCCCTTTGGTTTTCTTTTGTGTGTGTTTTAAGTCACTTCAGTCATGTTCAATTCTTTGTGTACCTATGGACTGTAGTCTGCCAGGCTCCCCTATTCATGGGGTTCTCCAGACAAGAATACAGGAGTGGGAGGCCATGCTCTCCTCTAAGGAATGTTTCCAACCTAGGAATTGAACCCGAGTCTCTTACTTCTCTTGCATTGGCAGGCTGGTCCTTTACAACTAGTGCAAAGACCCCCCGGGAAGCCCCTTGGTTTCCTTTACTAGAATCTTAAAATAATCATTGACATGATGCCTTGCAATAAGAAAAATTACCTCATTAGTTGGACATTATGGATGACAATTTTCTGTTGAGAAATTTTAATATTAATTTGGAGAATAGTTATGGAAGCCATCAGTTGAACATTTTTCTTAGTAAATATTAACAAAGAAAAGAGAAAAAAAATCACATATCTTCAACAAAGATAATCAATTTATTAATACAAAAGTATACACAATGTACTCATGCCCATATTATTTTTTCAAATAAAATCTATTTCTACTCTATATTATCTAATATGTGTAAAAGCATTTAATCACCAAAAAAGTGAGCATATAGAAATATAACAGCATACTTCTTTGAAGTATCAGGGTACATTTAAGTATAAGCAACTTATATTTGTGCATGTTTAGGCAATACATGAAATAACAAAAAAGTATTACAAATTAAATGAATCTCTAAACATATCTTTTCTAAACAGGTATTTAATAATTTTAGGGTTATTTTTTTTAAAGCAATGTTTCAAAACAAGAGCTTGTTCTACAATGACATGTGAAAGTGCATTGACGGTATCTGATAAGAGTCCGAAGGATCTAGAGCTATCACTCTCACATTCATACATGACTACTGAAAAAAACCATAGCCTTGACTAGATGGACCTTTGTTGGTAAAGTAATGTCTCTGCTTTTTAATATGCTATCCAGGTTGGCCATAACTTTTTTTTCCAAGTAGTAGGCATCTTTTGATTTCATGGCTGCAATCACCATCTGCAAAGATTTTGGAATCCCCCAAAATAAACTCTGACACTTTTCCCACTGTTTCCCCATCTATTTCCCATAAAGTGATGGGACCAGATGCCATGATCTTAGTTTTCTGAATGTTGAGTCTTAAGCCAACTTTTTCACTCTCCTCTTTCACTTTCAGCAAGAGGCTTTTTAGTTCCTCTTCACTTTCTGCCATAAGGGTGGTGTTATCTCCATATATGAGGTTAGTGATATTTCTTCTGGCAATCTTGATTCCAGCTTGTGCTTCTTCCAGCCCAGCATTTCTCATGATGTACTCTGCATATAAGTTAAATAAGCAGGGTGACAATATATAGCCTTGACATACTCCTTTTCTTATTTGGAACTAGTTTGTTGTTCCATGTAAGGTTCTAACTGTTGCTTCCTGACCTGCATACAGGTTTCTCAAGAGACAGGTCAGATGGTCTGGTATTCCCATCTCTTTCAGAATTTTTCACAGTTTATTGTGATCCACACAGTCAAAGGCTTTGGCATAGTCAATAAAGCAGAAATAGATGTTTTTCTGGAACTCTCTTGCTTTTTCAATAATCCAGCAGATGTTGGCAATTTGATCTCTGGTTCCTCTGCCTTTTCTAAAACCAGCTTGAACATCTGTAAATTCATGATTCAAGTATTGCTGAGGCCTGGCTTGGAGAATTTTGAGCATGACTTTAGTAGGATGTGAAATGAGTGCAATTGTATGGTAATTTGAGCATTCTTTGGCATTGCCTTTCTTTGAGATAGGAATGTAAACTGACCTTTTCTAGTCCTGTGGCAATTGCTGAGTTTTCCAAATTTCCTGGCATATTGAGTGCAGCACTTTCACAGCATCACCTTTTAGTCATGTATAGATGTGAGAGTTGGACAGTGAAAAAGGCTGAGCGCTGAAGAATTGATGCTTTTGAACTGTGCTGTTGGAGAAGACTCTTGAGAGTCCCTTGGACTGCAAGGAGATCAAATAAGTCCATCCTAAAGGAGATCAGTCCTGGGTGTTCATTGGAAGGACTGATGTTGAAGCTGAAACTCCAATCCTTTGGCCATCTCATGTGAAGAGTTGACTTACTGGAAAAGACCCCGATGCTGGGAAGGATTGGGGGTGAAAGGATAAGGGGACGACAGAGGATGAGATGGCTGGATGGCATCACTGACTCAATGGACATGAGTTTGGGTGGACTCCAGGAGTTGGTGATGGACAAAGAGGCCTGGCATACTGCGGTTCATAGGGTTGCAAAGAGTCAGACATGACTGAGCGACTGAACTGAACTGAACTGAAGAGCTATCACACATTAAAGATTTTACTAAATTTAAGGCTGGCTAGGGACCTGTAAGGGACTTTCCTGGTGGCTTAGATGATGAAGAATCTGCCTGCAATGCATGAGATCCAGGTTCGATCTTGGTTTTGAAGATCCCCTGGATAAGTGAATGATGAGCCACTCCAGTACTTTTGGCTGGGAAATACCATGGACAGAGGAGCATCACAGGCTACAGTCCATGGGGTTACAAAGAGTCGGACATGACTGAGTCGGACATGACTGAGCAACTAACACCTTCAGGGGCCTGTAGAGTTATCATTTTGCAGCCCAATAACATGCTGCAAATGAAATGCTAACTAAGGAGAAAATTGAAAAAGATTAACACATAATTGACAGAACAAGAGAACATGCTGAGAATCCCTTTAAAAGAGTTTAAAAATTTTGTTTCTCTAGAGACTCTTCAAATTCTCAGTATTCCTAAAGAAGAGATCTTATAACTCTTACAATATTTCTCTCTCTGCTTGAAATGCAGAGTTGAATTATGATATATGATGGCCCTTACCAATGAATATCCTGAATTGGAAGATATAGAACAGAGTAAGAGAAAATTGTTAATCTTTTCACCTTTAGGGGGGAAAAAACCAAAGAACTGTTTAGAAGCAGCTGGGAAGAGAAAATTCAAGTCACCTTCTGAGAAAGCAAGTTAACTGTCGTATTTGATGTGTGACTGATAAAGGGAGGAGAGGCAGAAACAAAACTGGAGGGATTTTCTCAACAGAACATCTGCTATCATCCTAACAAATCAAAGTATTTGGGGATATGGGTTGGTTTAGTAGTTATTCAAATAAATTAATATCAAATAGGAAATCACCAAAAGATTGAATGCTGGGCAACCTAGAGAGCTATTGACAAAAAGAGCTTTGTTTTTTTTTTTAGTGATACAAAATGGCAATTTCATTATAGTTGCAAAGAGAGCTGAAACGGTTCTTAAGGCATAATTACTAAGAGCACACACAAAAACATAGAAAGAACTCCATCAATGAGAAATTCTATACTATTTTCATATTAATTAATGTAGTAATAATAACTGCTTTAAAATCCAATATCTTAAGTGTAGAAACATGAATGTAAAATTTATGGTATAAAATGATGCTTCCAAAGGCATAATATTTTATAATGATTAAACTCTCCCATATTCTAACAGGGCTTCCCAAGTATTGCTAGTGATAAAGAATCCACCTACCAATGCAGGAGACATAAGAGACACGGGTTTAATCCCTGAGTGGCAAGATCCCCTGGAGGAGGGCACTCCAGTATTCTTGCCTGGAGAATCCCATGGACAGAGGAGCCTGGCAGGTTACTGTCCATAGGAACACAAAGAGTCAAACATGACTGAAGCAACTTAGCAAGCACACACATCTAAATAACAATTATATGATCCAACCATACAAATACATTTTCAAGCTCAGTTTTATAAATTGAAAAAAATATGTATGCTTAATGATTATATAAACTGATATAAATATTTAATAATACATTTACAATATAGTTATAAATATAGTTTTCATAATGGTCAGTTGTTTTAGCCACAAATTTCCCATAGTCTTTAAAAAGAAAGCTCTCCTGTCATGTTAAATTACAATATTTCTTTTTTAATCTTACCTAGCCTTAACAAACATTATCTAATTAGAAACATGGAAGAGTCAACCATGTTTTTTTTTTACTATATCACTTTGATATATGGTCAATTATGAAATAATCTCACTGTAATACATTAAATTGGCATGCAAATATTTAATATTGAAAGATTTTTAAAAAATAATGGTTGTTGATTACTTAGAACCTGTATCATTATGGTAGAAAGTAACATTTCTTGCTTTCCTTCCTCCTAGACATATGAGATGATTACATTTCTCTGTCCCCATGAAGTTTAGGGCAGCTGCAAGACTCATTTTTGCAAATGTAAAATAAGCCAGTGAAATACAGAAGAATTAATGGACAACTCTCCATGCTCTTTTCTTTTTCATACGGTTGTGGAAACAGAGAATCTGTACAGTGGAGACTCTATCAATGTGGATTGCTGAGAAGTCTCACAGAGGAAAGTTGCCATAGAAGGACACTCATATTAAGAGCTAAGTTGAGGAGTGAAAGGTAAACATAATTAAACTACAGAAATGTGGAGGTGGGGGGCGGAGTTGTCAGCCTGGTATAAACTAGCTCATCCTGATTCATAGAATTTTCTTTTCCTAATTCCCGATTTGGGAATGTGATGTGACTACTCCTTTCCACTGACTGCCTTCACTAGTTTAAAATTATTATGTTTCTATACAGAAGAGAGATAAAGGTCACTAATTTAAAATCTATCCAAAATACCAAGTCTGAGTATATTCTAGCGACTGTGCAAAAGTCTGACATATGTATGAGCTCATAACAAGTTTGTAGTTACATATTGCCAGATAAATGTAATGAACATATTGGGATAGATCAGATTGGACAGCTGGCCTAAGCCATATCACAATGATTGCTATGTGAAGGGCTTTATACATTTACAAATGCGAAATTCTGGAAAAATGTTTCATTTTAGAAAAAAAAGAAAACAGAATAGAAATTTTGGTTGCTTAGTATTGATTGGAAAAAGTGAAATAAGAGGAGGAAAACATTATGAAACCAACAGATAATAGGTTTACAAAACGAGAGCAATGGAAATGTAGGAAAAAAGGAATGAACGGACAATATTTAATTGGAAAAAATATGGGTAGTAACACTTTGAAAATGAGGGACCTGTATGGATCTAAAATGTCACAAAGATTTCAAGTGGAAAAATATGGGAACACTGACTGAGGTGGGGGAATGCAAGTTAAAAAAAGAAAAAAGAAAAAAGAAAAATACTGGTTTGAGGGGATTGAAAGACGGTGTAGTGATTAATTCAGTTTACAACACACTGAAGTTGGGCTTCCCTGGTGGCTCAGATGGTAAAGTAGCCACATGAAATGCAGGAGACCTGGATTCAGTCCCTGGATCAGGAAGATCCTCTGGAGAAAGGAATGGACACTCCAGTGTTCTTGCCTGGAGAATTTCATGGACAGAGGAGCTTGGTGGGCTACAGTTCATGGGGTTGCAAAGAGACAGAAACTGATCAAAGGAAACATATATGTAGATTGAATTGGAAAAAATGAAGATTAAGTCATAGGAGATAAAGGAGACAGCCAGAAATAACTTTTTGAAATCTCATGTCTATTTTTCTCTGTGCTTTAATCCCTGGCTTGTTTCCTTATTTTCTGTCAAGAATGCTTATCTTATTATTCACTAGAGGCTAAACTTTGTGAAATCAAGGGTTTCCGTTTATTTATATTTTATATTCTACAGAAGGTATGGCAATGTTTATAGTTAGGAATCACAATAAAGTACACATCCTAAACTAGGCCTTAGTGGAGTCATCTACATGTGTCCAATTCAGTTCAGTCACTCAGTCATGTCCGGCTATTTGCGACCCCATGAACTGCAGCACGCCACACTTCCATGTCCATCACCAACTCCCAGAGTCCACCCAAACCCATGTCCATCGAGTTGATGATGCCATCCAGCCATCTCATCCTCTGTCATCCCCTTCTTCTCCTGCTCTCCATCTTTCCCAGAATCAGGGCCTTTTTCAATGAATCAGTTCTTCACATCAGGTGGCCAAATTATTGGAGTTTTAGCTTCAACATCAGTCCTTCCAGTGAACACCCAGGACTGATTTCCTTTAGGAGGGACTGGTTGGATCTTCTTGCAGTCCAAGGGACTCGCAAGAGTCTTCTCCAACACCACAGTTCAAAAGCATCAATTCTTCAGCTCTCAGCTTTCTTTATAGTCCAACTCTCACTTCCATACATGACCACTGGAGAAACCATAGCCTTGACTAGATGGACCTTTGTTGGTAAAGTAATGTCTCTGCTTTTCAATATGCTATCTATGTTGCTCATAACTTTCCTTCCAAGGAGTAAGTGTCTTTTGATTTCATGGCTACAATCACCATCTGCAATGATTTTGGAGCCTAGAAAAATAGTCAACCACTGTTTCCACTGTTTCCCCATCTATTTCCCATAAAGTGATGGGACCAGATGCCATGAGCTTAGTTTTCTGAATGTTGTGTTGAGCTTTAAGCCAACTTTTTCACTTTCCGCTCTCACTTTCAGCAAGAGGCTTTTTAGTTCGTCTTCACTTTCTGCCATAAGGGTGGTGTCATCTCCATATCTGAGGTTATTGATATTTCTCCTGGCAATCTTGATTTCAGCTTGTGCTCCTTCCAGCCAAGCGTTTCTCATGATGTACCCTGTATATAAGTTAAATAAGCAGGGTGACAATATACAGTCTTGACGTACTCCTTTTCCTATTTGGAACCAGTCTGTTGTTCCATGTCCAGTTCTAACCATTGATTCCTGACCTGCATACACATTTCTCAAGAGGCAGGTCAGGTGGTCTGGTATTCCCATGTCTTTCATGTGTAGGCAATAGAAAAATTAATTACGCGCTAGCATAAGAATTTAGCATAGAGAACAACTGAATAGACTTAATTTCCCAGCTATAGGATCTACAACAAAGAGACTTAATATGTGATCAGAAATATGTAGGAAGTAGGCATATCTGGGGATGTTTCTGGTAGCTCAGATGGTAAAGAATCCACCTGTGATGTAGGAGGCCTGGATTCAATCCCTGGGTCGGGAAGATCCCCTAGAGGAGGGCAGGGCAACCCAAGTAAGGCAGGGCAACCCATTCCCGTATTTTTTCCTGGAGAATCCTTCGGACAGAGGAGCCTAAAGGGCTATGGTCCATAGGGATACAAAGAGTCAGACATGAGTGAAGTGACTTAGCATGTATGCAGACACATTTGGATATGTTAACTGTATGTGGCTGGTCATTGTACTGATAAGTTTTTTTTTTTTCATCTTTGAGAAGTTAAGAAAAATCTGAAAGAAGGTATACCTTCTGAGGAAAGAAATGTCTGACCTTGTAACAGCTTGGTTTAATATCACTTTTTGGCCTCACAAACAGGAAAGATAATTTGTCTGGTTCCCTCTATGATGATAAGGTCAAAAGAAAATTAAAACATCAATGTCCATGGTCAAGTTTCTGAACCTTTACAGAATCTGTGACATCTCAGTCGCAGAATGCCAAAGAAGGTCTGTGTGCAATAAAATCATATTCATTCAATGAGACACAGTCTATTCACATTGTCAAATAACAAATTAACATATCATACTTCTGACTAACTGAGTTCTGTCTTTATACTCAAATCCTGATAAAACTTTTATCTACCCTTAAATTTTACTGTTTAGTTTTCTCCATAGAAATTCCATCCTCACTTTAAGCATACCATATAATACAAATTATCTGACTTCTGTGATGCTAATTGCCATTCTGGAATAATTATTCAGTCTTTTAGACTTTTCCTGCTTGCATTCTATGACCCTGCTCATTAAGACATATGGCTATTTGATTTTGGTTTGGAACTTTCAATTATGGTAATAGTGCCAGGTCTGTTTTTATTTCTGTAAATCATTTTTAGTTCTCAACTCTGTTTGGAAGCATGCTCTTCTACCTGCCTTTAAACACTTGACCCTATTCCCAAATCAGACCCCTGGTTATGTACTCACTCCTGTTTTAGTCCATCTGCCAACTATCATAAAACCCTGTGCTTTATATTCAAGTAGATCTGGCATAGGGTTTCCTAATGTTTACTAATCTAAAGGCTTTTTCCAAGTGAAGAGACAACCATTATGTGAAACATAAAGGATGGGTAGAAAACTAGGCAAGTAATTGGCTTATATATCTTTGTTTCAGCATGTGCTTACTAAAAGGACTACTTACTCATTTACAGAATAATAGGACCATGGATTTAGTAACATTAAATTGGCAAGAGTTTGGTTTATAAATCAGGAAGTCAGTATTGCAGACATTACCAGGATATTAATATGACATTTGTGTTCAAAAGAAAGGACGACTAGAAACATGACCAGCATAATTTACTATGATGCGGGATGGCATTATTTATAAATATTCTGAATCACAGCATGTTACCATTTTCAACTTAAGATCTAAAACATATATAATTAATTTGGATTCAGTGGCTTTCCAGGCGGTGCTAGTGGTAAAGAACCTGCTTGACAATGCCAATGCAGGAGATGTAAGAGACACAGTTTTGATCCCTGGGTTGGGAAGATCCCCTGGAGGAGGAAATGGCAACCCACTTCTGTATTTTTGCCAGGAGAATTCCATGGACAGAGTAGCCTGGAGGGCTACCCACCATATGGTCTCAAAGAGTCAGACACGACTGAAGAGATTTAGTATCCATATACCCTTCAATCGGGCTTTAAGCACTTCCAGTTTATTCTTGATTGTATGTATATTTAAGTAGTTTATCATTTGCATGATTTACTAAGAATTTATGTTCCATGAGAAAATAGTATGGTTTGGACTCTGTATCATATAACCACCAAAGAAACACTGGGCCAACAGAAAGATAACTGTAGGAAGCATCTACCATTCTAGTGCCAAGGAAACCCTATGGAATTATCAGAAATTAAAAGACAATTATTTCTTGGTATTCCTTAAAGGTAGAATATTTTTCTTAAATGCCAAAGTCATAGAAACAGAGAATAGAGAAATGGTTGCCAGGGGTGTTGGGAAAATAGGGAGAAGTTGGTAAAACGTAAACAAACTTTCAGCAATAAGATTAAAAAGATCTGAAAATATAGTACAAATATACATATGTGTTACATATATCTTATCATATATATATAATTACAAAAAAGCCTAATTGCCAAAGCAATTAATTTATTAATTCTTTTCTATAAGACCTCAGCTAAATCAATTTGTGTAATACTCTTGACTTAGCTAGTATTATTAAAGTGGAAACTCAATTTGATTTTAATGATATTTTTCTAGGAAAAGAACAAATTTATGCTCATTATTTAAGAGTCAGTAGACTAAATCCATAGCTTCTAAAAAATAACTTTGATACCACATGAAAATATGATAAAGTTATTTGAAAAATTAAGTCAGCAAACAACACATTAAAAAAAAAAAGAGTCAGTAAGGACTAGGGGAAATTGATTTTACCAAGCTTAAAATTAGGAAAGGAGGGTTATATTTTGCTAAATTAAGATCATAAGGACATTGATCTATTATTATAATTTCAGACTAGTTTCTTTTCTGAAAGAAAAACAGCATAAAACTTACTATAGTATTTCAAAATAAATAATATGTATAACTCAGTCTTTTAAAAGGTATTAATAAAAAAATTAAGAGTTTCTCAAATAAGGCATATGACATATTTTTGGCAACCCTCTAAAAGAGATTGCATTTATTTTCTAATTTTTATGAAGATCTATTGATACATTCAATTTAATTTGCCATTATGAATATTTTGTTTCATTATCTTAACATAAGACATTTCTTAAAATAGCTATGGGAAGCATTTGATTTTACATTTTTATTTGGCAAAAATGTTGTCTCCTGTGTATTTAGAAGCCAATGCCTTTGCATAATGACTTTTTTTTGAATGTGTATTATATGTTCTCTTTTACTCTCAAAAGTTTCTTTTTTAATGAGTGAAAAGACCTACATTAAAACCAACAAATAATAACAGCAAAAAGTAAAAATCTATTCTTAAGCAGCTATAGAAACACATTTGCTTAATCATTTCCTTCACTGAAAAACACCGTTTGCAGTGTAACTAGAATAAGAAGTAGATTTGTATAAGGCTTCTCCAGAGTATATTATATTAATCTCAACATTATAAAAAAATAACACAATCTTATTAAAGATGAACTTTTCAACATAGAGATAATAAGAAAATATTATTAGAAAGTGCATCACCCTATTAACTGATGAACTGAAATAAAAGACATATATAGAGGTCTATTTAATATCTATTTTATTGTTACTTGTAATCCAGGTTTGAGCATATGTAAATTAAACTTGATCTACCTATTTCAAATAATTTAAAAATAACAAAACATCCTGGTCACAAAATCTCAAAAGTCGATAATGTTATCTTATGTAGTTTGGGGGGAGGCACCCAAAAATGCTGTGTCTTCAGAGTCAGTTCTCTGACTAGCATGATAAAAAAAAAAAAATAGAATACAGGTTCTTTACAGCCTCATGACCATAACATTGAATTTTTTTTTTATCTGTTTGCAATATAGGAACATATATGTGGAAAAGGAAGGCGAAAAAAAATCTAAATGAAGAGACTGTATTTTAATTTAAATTTTCATTTTCTTTCTCTTCTGGTATGACCTAATATTTAGTAAACATGTAATTTGTATTCAGGTTTCTGACCAACCAATGCAAAACATCAAGAGAAATTGACCAATTAGAGACCAAAGATAAATATAAGACAAAAAAGAAACACAAAAGAGAAAATAAAAGAAGAAAAATTAGAATAAAAATGAAAGGAAAAGAGAAAGGAAAGAAGGAAGGAAAACAGAAAAAAGAAAGAGAAAAGTAGATGAATATATTCTTTCTTCCTCTCTTTCTTTTCTTTATGGCTTTGCAAGTTAATTTGTGACAATTGATGTCTACATAATTGACTGATAACTCAGAGGTAGAACAGATTGGCAGAAGTGACTGTAAACCCTAGAGACTGTGCTCCTCTGGGTGGACTGTGTCTCATAGCTATTCCTTTAGAGAAAAGATCCAAAGAGACTTGCTTGAGGATATTCTTACAATAGAAACCAATCCCTATCTCTACAAC
The DNA here is from genome assembly GCA_007570785.1 of Antilocapra americana. Classification (NCBI taxonomy): domain Eukaryota; kingdom Metazoa; phylum Chordata; class Mammalia; order Artiodactyla; family Antilocapridae; genus Antilocapra; species Antilocapra americana. Next base: position 2,954,638 of record ML664168.1, on the reverse strand, counting down.
TGAGCTAGGAGCTAGTAAGGTAAATTTTTCTTTACATATTATTGTAGAAGAAAGTGAGATGGAGGCTAGGGATATGTGTAATCTGTAATTAACTAATATTAAAATAATTTAATTTTGTGCCAGTGGCTAGTATTCTTATTTTGGAAGCATTTGAATTTAAATACCAAAACCATTATTAAATATTTCTATTGGTTGGGAACACACCAGTAAAGTTGCTGTTATCAAAAAATTATGCAAGTATTAATAAAAACATGATATATGCCTATCAATAAGCAAGAAGTTTGATTGAAAAGGAAATCTTTGTTTAAGCATTTCATTATGAACTTCTACAGTAATCATTTATTTTCATTTAATTTTTTTTTTTTTTTTAATTTGAGTTTCTTCAAGAAAATAAGACATCCACAAAGGACTTCCCCTTTACCCTATTGTCACAGTTGGGTGTGGAGCATTATCATAACCTGATGTATTGATCTATTTTTAAAAATATTTCCAAAGTATGTATCACATTTTAAACAATTACTGAAAATTAAGATTCTAGATATTTAATATTGCTGTGATTCTATGTCTCAACATTAAGTTTATCTTGAGATAAATTATTTCAATATTATCTGATAGGCCTTATATTCTGCTTTGCAATTAATATTTCATATTGGAAAAAATACAGAGTAAGTCAAATTACTGAAATTAATTGGTGAGAAAAAGATGTGGTTGTAAGTAAAATGAGAACCCTTGTTAGTAAGAAATGTGCTAAAGGAAAATATTTATGCATCCATTTTTCAACCTAGTTTTGAAAAACTCCAAACACCTTATAATTTAATGGCTAAGAGGACAAACAGAATTGGGTTTAAATATTGACTATCATTTCTTTTTTAAAAATCTTTTACATTATCACCCTAAGCCTCAGAATACTCATCGTTTTTAAAAGATAACACTAATAAGGATAAAATAGATAGCAGCTAATATCTATTTCCAAACCTGGCCAGAGAATGACTTAAACAATGAGGATTATGCTCCTTTGAAAGAGTGAGATTAATATATATTTTTATATAATATATAAACCATTATGTATGTTGATGTTAATTAACACATAGTATTATTATGCATAATCAATTTTATTATTATATAATGGCTTTCAAACTACATAACAAATATTTTTCAAGCTATATAAAATTAGGAAGTTTGTTGTTATTGTTTAATAGCTGAGCCATGTACAACTCTTGTGACTCCATGGACTGTAGCTCGCCAGGCTCCTCTGCCCATAGGATTTTCCAGGTAAGAATACTGGAGAGGGTTGCCATTTCCTTCTCAGGGGGATCTTCCCAATCCAGGGACTGAACTCATGTCTCCAGCATTGGCAGGTAAATTCTTTAACACTGAACCACCAGGGAAGCCTTAGGAATTATAGGATTATATTTTATTATATTTTTCAAATATACATTATTCACTATCAATTTGTCATTCTTATAGTATAACTTAGTCTTGTCTAAAATTGAAAGCTTTTATTTCTTCTTCATACTCACTCTCATTCTCTAAATGTTCACTTTTTGAATAAAATTAAAACTAGATTAAAAGCACAGATATCACAAGAGGTCAACTCTTGAGCTATTCCCTGCTGTTTCTATATCACACTTTTCTAATTCTTCCTAGATTTAGAATAGTGTGTCTCTTATTTCCATTCCTCAGTGCCACTTTTTGATTTGCCTTAATTGTAGGCCAAACAGACAGTTTTAGATTGGGGAAGGACTAGTGAGAGGGAATAACTAAACTAAGAATCTTTAGAACGTCTTAATCAGATGTCATCTTCTGACATCTCCTCTTTCTATAGCTAAATGAAAGTAGTCACTATCACCCCTGTTTATTTTAGCCAGACCATTATAAGTCACACTACTAATCATTTTCATGGTGATATTTTCATTTAAATTAATATTGTATTTTATTTTAACCTCAGATTTGACTTGGATATCTTTTTCCATTGATTATTCTTATACTGTATTGTTGTGTATAAATAACTTAAACACTGAGATCATTTATATGTATATACCTGAAAGACATATAAAAGAATTAGAATAAGCCATGTATTCTAATACATCTGTTGACCATTAGTTAATATACTACTAGGAGTTATTTCAGTGGTAAACATGGCTTGGCTATTCCCAGTGAAGCATAGCATACATAAACGAGAGTAAAACAAGTTAGTAGGCGATCACTCTTAAGTGCCTGGGAAGTAGCAATCACATAGAAGAGTCATGTTCTGCAGACCTGTTGACTTACTTAACAACTGGGAGTCACCTAAAGGATACACAAAATAAACTGCAAATACACTAAACTCTTAAGAAAGAAAAGGAGATAGCCAGGAAAAGAACGTGGAGAAGTTCTAGAGGGATAGAGAACAGTGGGTTCAAGCTATCAGAGTCTAGGGATAGAACACTGCCATCAAAGAACTGAAAAGAGATCTCTGTGGGGACACATAGAGAAGTCATTGTGAGAAAAGCGTGTGAACGCATAAGCAGGAACAGGACAAAAAGTGAAAATCATGTAAATAGTTTGTATTTTAATGTAGTTTATGGACTTATAGCTAGACCTTTTCTTATTTTCAGAAAAAACTGTGAGTGATGCTAGTTGGAAAGGTCAGTCAGATCTCAGATATTCTAAAGCAGTCAAGGAAGAGATGAAACACCTACCAGATGAGCTGTTTACAGAGAAACATAGAACACTGGTATTTATTAATGTCATCATATTATATGTTTCTCTTATATTGCTAAGGAATTTTTAAAGGAATTCATAAATTTTAAAATGAGAATGAAATAAACAACTTCTACCAACTGAAGAGATAAATCTTACAGAAGTTACCTGACATCTGAATAAATCTCCACAACTAGGATCAAGAAAGTGAAAAGCTTGGAGAAGCCCTCGGTCATTGGAAAACATTTATCCTGACATGCCTGACCACCACTTTTAGGTGGAGAGCATTAACTGGTACAGAATAAACAGTGTAGTGAAGTAGAATACTTACTGTCTGCATGGACTCAGATGTTAACTGCCCAGGAGCAAATGCTGGCTTTGCAAGTGACTACTGGTGAGAACCAAGTTATTTAAACTCTTAGTGTTCTACTCTGTAAACCGGAGATAAAAATAGCACATAAGACATTTTAGGATTATTGTGATAATGAAATCAGTTGTCATTTCCATAAACAGTATGTGGAGTAAGGGGAGCAGCAGACGTCCACATTGGAATACAGGGACAGATCTGAAGGTGAATGGAGCAGATGAGGTGGACTCGCTTTAAAACTGTTACTCATATGTCACCCCTAGCTAATGTTTTATGACTTAAATACATGTATATTAAATCCTTGTGGAAAGAGCATTGAGTATTTAAATTGGATCACCATGTGCTTTATTGCCCAAATTGGAACACTTTTTACAATGAAAGTGTGTGCTAGTAATAATTAAGACTAAGGAATGGAGACACTGGGACCATCATAAATAAACAGGGGAATTATGCCTTTACAACCAGGTCTGTTGTTAAATTTATTGCCTTAAGAGCCAAATATTTATTGATTATATTCTTTTTTTAAGGCAACTTTTTCAGTAATGATGAAAATGATTGATGCCAATTTATAATTCATTCATGTCTTTTATACATATTGCATGTTTTATTCCCAATAATAAACCCATCAAGAAGGTGATACTTTCAAGTACTACTGCTTTACAGGTGAGGAAATTAATACATGATAAATAAAAATAAATTTCTATGAAGTCAGTTTCACTCAGGTAATTAGCATTAAAGCCAAGATTCCAATGCTGGCAGTTCAGTATCATAGACTACATTTATAAAGGGTATGTTATAGGCTCTTGAAGGATTTTACCAGGAGGGTGACACAATCATATTTATGCTTTGGAAAACAAACCTAGTTGTACTACAGAGAAAAATTTGAGGGATAAATAACTGATTAAAGAGAAGAATTACAAGATTGTTGAAATAACAATGACAGATCTAGAGTGGCTGTGTGGAGAATGAGGGGAGAATTGGAATATCAATTTAGATTTTGATTAGACACTGCTCTCAAACTATGGTGCTGGACTCTTGAGAGTCCCTTGGACAGCAAGGAGATCAAGCCAGTTAATCCCAAAGGATATTGACCCTGAATACTCATTGGAAGTACTGATGCTGAAGCTGAAGCTCCAATACTTCAGCCACCTGATGCAAAGAGCTGATTCATTGGAAAATACCCTGATGCTGGGAAAGATGGAGGGCAGGAGAAGGGAGTGACAGAGGATAAGATAGTTGGATGGCATCATTGACTCAATGGATTTGAGTTTGTGAACAGGAGATAGTGAAGGCCAGGGAAGCCTGGCATGCTGCAGTTCACGGGGTTGCAGAAAGTTGGACACGGCTTGGCAACTGAATAAAAACATCAAGACACAGGTGGAGAGGAAGAAGAGAGAGTAGGTTTGGCCTCTGAAAATCCTTTTGGAAAATGTGTACATAGTGATGCCATCTATTCATTGATTAGCAGGTGTTTTCTCTGTTCCTCTCCAAGTATATGAACTTTGATTTAGGAAGGTATTAGCCAGAAAAATGAATATCCTTATAATTATAATTATTGTAGAAAGAAGAAATTTTAGGGTAATCAATTTTGAGGCTTCAGATTAAAAATATGCTAAAATTATTATAAAAACTTGAATTTCAAATAATTATATGACAATTGCTTTTCACTTACTTGATTATATATTGTTCTTTTACATACATAAATAAAGATATTTTAAGAAAAAATTGAGACATATTTTCAAAAGTTTCTGTAGTAATCATTCTCACATTCTGAATGTTTCTTTCTAAATAAGAATGAAAGTTCTTCACTTAAAAAAAAAACTTTCATGATTCCAATTTAGTTTAGCAGCCTCTGATAAAGTATTTCAAATTTCAAGTTCAATTACAGTCCTCTCCTCTTCTTAAGGTGATTTAAAACCTGGTGTTTTGGGTTGAGTACCCTTAAAATTCATACGTTGAACTTTGAGTACCACAGAAGGTAACCCTGTTTGGAAATAACATTGCAGATGTAATTAATTAAGATGAAGTCATGGTGGGGAGTGTCATCATCGTATGTGACCGGTGTCCTTGTTAAAGGGGGGAAATTTAGAGACATACACACAGACATACATACACAAGGAGAACCATGTGAAGATGAAGTCAGGGATGGAGCTGATACTTCTGTTAGTCAAGGAGCACAGAACTGCCAGCAAACCACCAGAAGCTAGTAGCAAGGCATTTAAGACATTCTTCTCCAGAATCTCAGAGAAACCAACCCTGATGACACTTTGATCTCAGACTTCTAGCCTCTAGAGCTGTGAGACAATACATTTCTTTTGTTTATTCCGCCCCATTTGTTATGGCAGACCTAGCAAATTAATTCATGTAGATATATGTAACACATTTGTATATTACTTCAAAAATATTAGTCAGTATTTCTTCTGGTTTCCTCTATATTATAAATTGTGACAAGAATTCTCTTTTCTATTTATATGTAAGTCATGTCTACGGCCATACCACCCTGAACGCGCCCGATCTCATCTATTTATATGTAAGTCAGAGGACATATAATTAACATAAGACTAAGTTTCAAGCTGAATAGTACAATGCCTTCCAAACACTAAAGTTAAAAATCTGAAACTACCTTGGGACAACCTATTATTAACAAAGCAGTTACAACTGAATAGCCATGTGGCTTTGCAGTAATCACCTAATACTTCTGGGTCTCAATTTTGTCATAAAGTATTTCATAGTTTTTGAATTAAAGATCTCTATTGATTTTTAATTATAAATTCTATGCTTTGTAATTTTTTATGGAACTTAACATGTTACAAATTTAAATATACTGAATAAATTATTTCAGTACTTCTCAACCTAATGTGTACAAGAATTGCTTGGAATTCCTGTCATAGTAACACATTCCGAGTTACTAAATCTAGTTGGATCCTGAGATTCTGCATTTCTAGCAAGACTGTAAGTGATGAGCACACTGCTGTTTCCGGACTATATCTGCGCAGCAAAGAGTTTTAATTTTGCCATGGTTACTCAGATGAATTTTAACCTCCACCCTCACCTAGGCAGTCATCATTAATGACATTAGTACCAATGTTCTCATTAAAAAAAAAAACTTAGAATCAAAATTTCTTGATCTAATAATTTATAATTATGCTAATTATGAAATAATGATAAAAGCAAAAAACTTTATTGGAGAACTGCTTTACAGTGTTGTGGTGGTCTCTGCTGTACATTAATGGGAATAAGTCATAATCGTATGTACATATATATCCCTTCCCTCTTGAGCCTCCTTCCTCCCTCCCTCCCTTCACACATCTAGGTCATCATAGAGTACCAAGCTGGGCTCCCTGTGTTCTACAGCAGCTTCCCACCATGTATATATCAATGCTACTTTCTCAATTTGTCCTCCCCTCTCCTTCCTAAGCTGTATCCACCAGTCCAGTCTCTACTACTATACACCATGGAATATTAATCAGCCATAAAAAGGTATGGATGAGTCAGATGTAGTGAGATGCATGAGCCTACAATCTGTTATACAGTATGAAGTAAGTCAGAAAGAGAAAAACAAATACCATATATTAATGTATACATACCCTGATGCTGGGAAGGATTGGGTGCAGGAGGAGAAGGGGACGACAGAGGATGAGATGGCTGGATGGCATCACCGACTTGATGGACATGGGTTTGGGTAGACTCCGGGAGTTGGTGATGGACAGGGAGGCCTGGTGTGCTGCGATTCTTGGGGTTGCAGAGTCGGACATGACTGAGAGACTGAACTGAACTGATGGAATCAAAAAAACTGTTAACCATTTATTGACTGTCTATTATGTTCTTATCAGATCAAGCTGGATGAGGTTAGAAGTATTGTTGCTAGAGTGGTTGTGCTGGGGTCCAACCCCATTCCACCTCCAAATCTCATTTCCTGAACCACTGCATTGAATATCACCTGTATGCATATGCATGTATATGTGAATGTATTCATGTGTGCTCATATGTATATATGTATGTACGTGAATAAGCATTGATCCTCTGAAACCTTTTCAGTTACCATGGTAATTTCAATATTTAGGAATTATTTTGTCTTAGTTACCCATCTCTAACTTGAGTGAGTTTACAATGTGCATCGCTGCTTAATTTCTTCTTTTCTGTTATGACTTCACTCTCTGATTTCTCATGCTTCCTAGTTTTTTTGTAATTCCAGTTTTATCAACCAGACATCATTTTCAATTAAATTCTACCTTTTGTAACCATCGTAAGTTGTTATATTGCTTAGCTTCTCCATACTCATCAGGCCAATCTAAGTTTTTCAGTCCATTCTCCATAATCCCTCATCTACTATAGTCATTCTTTTATAGTAACCATTCTAAAGACACGTTATAGAACACAGGCTCACTGGATCTGTTTCACATCCAAGAATCTAGCTCATAAAAAAAGTATATTAATTTCAAAAAAATGAAAAATTTGACAATTTACAAAATTTTAGAAGTTGGTAACTTTGAATGTCAGCATATTATTTTCTAAAACTTTTAAAATACTTCATATTACAATGGCCTCATTTTGTCTTGTGCCAAATTTGTCAATATAATAGTGAGGTGAAAGTGAAAGTTGCTCAGTTATGTCCGACTCTTTGCAACCCCATGGACTATACAGTCCATGGAATTCTCCACACCAGAATACTGGAGTGGGTAGCCTTTCCCTTCTCCAGGGAATCTCTCCAACCCAGGGATAGAATCCAGGTGTCCCACTTTACAGGTGGATTCTTTGCTACCTGAGCCACAAGCGGAATATTGAGCTTGCTGGAGATAATGTGTAATGTAGAATTGAATGGGCTCCCTGGTGGCTCAGATGGTAAATAATCTGCCTGCAATTCAGGAGACCTGGGTTTGATCCCTCCATCCCCTGAAAAAGGGAATGGCAAGCCACTCCAGTATTCTTGCCTGGAGAATTCAATAAATACAGGAGCCTGGCAGGCTACAGTTCATGGGATCACAAAGAGTCGGACAGGACTGAGTGGTTTTCACTTTCAATAACCAGCTGGCCCTTGAAGCAATTTGCAGAGGAAATGACTCCTTATCTCTTGAATGGGCATCACTAAACAAGATTCACTTAGCTGAGTGTTAAGGCTCAAGTAACTGCTGGTCCCTCCCTCATCCCTCTACTCTGACAAGATGGGCTCTGGATGCACTTGAGAATACAGCTTTGTGTCATCCTCAGGGTGAGGAACTGTGTGAATACTGTCTCATCATGCTGAACTATTTTATACTCTGTCATTGTATTTGTTGCTTCTCATTCTATTGTCACTAATAATCTTGGCTGCTGCCAGCACCACAGCAACCTTTGATTCTTTCTCCCTATCCTGTTCATTATCTGCAGCTTTTCACTTGCTTCATACAAAAATTTAGTCATTCTTCTCTTCCTTCTCTCTCTCCCTTTCACTTTCTCTCTTTCTCTCTCTCTCCTATTTTGTTTGTCTGCATTGGTGTGATGCTAGTTACGCAAAGACTTTTCTTGGTGAACTATATAATAAAGTATATGTTTTACCACGTCTAACTTCTAACTACTCTGTTCTTTTTTTGTTCCTCCTACAGTTGACATTAATATCAAATTCTGGGCTTCCCTAGTGCATGTGTGCTTAGTCGCTCAGTCATGTCTGACTCTTTGCGACCCGGTGGGTTGTAGTCTGCCAGACTCCTCTGTCCATGAGATTCTCCAGGCAAGAGTATTGGAGTGGGTTGCCATTCCCTTCTCCAGGGGGTCTTCCCAACCCAGGGGACTGAATCCAGGTCTCCTGCATTACAGGTGGATACTTAACTTCCTGAGCTTGGGCTCAGTGGTAAAGAATCTGCCTGCCAATGCAGGAAGCCTGGGTTGAATTCCTGCTCCAAGAAGATCCCACATGCTGGGGAGCAACTATTGACCCTGGGCTCTAAGCCAGGACACTGCAACTACTGAGCCCACGTGCTGCAACCACTGAAGCTGCACATCCTAGAGCCCCTGCACCACAGCAAAGAGAAGCGCTCATTCTCCCGCAACTAGAGAAATCCTGTGAGATAAGAAAGATCAATAACAGCCAAAATAAATAAATAAATAAACAAAACTATATTTAAAAACAAAAATCAAATTCTACCCTTCCCTGCTTTCTTTGTTTCTCAATTTAGTAATTATTTCTTCTTCTCAATATGAAGGAAGAGTACAATTTGGAGCCCTGGGTATATAGATGTGTTTAGTGTTGTGTGTGGGTGTGTATGTGTGTGGCGGGGTTATTAAAGGTACCCACAGGAGCTCATATTTTGAAAAGTATGAATGGTATTTAGGTAAAATTAATAATTTATTTGATGAAGTAATGATAGCTTGTGGAGTACTGGGAGACTTGCAAAGGGAGAAAGAGTTTTAGACGCTGGGTGTGAGTCTTTTATTTTTCAAATATCAATCTTTAGTTAATTTCAGGCCTTAAATGAATCAGCTTCTCAAATCCTATACAAACACAATCAGTGTACAGAATTTTAAATTTATGAAAAATTGTTTTTTAATGTAATTACTAACTTCAGTCTTCCTAAACAGTTTAGGAATTTCAGAAACACTTTTCAATAAATATTGTGATGTTTCTTCCTTAATTAACTGAATAGCTTTCTTCAGGCAGTTCTTGAGTCCCTTTTAAAACTACCTAATTGATTGTTTTGAGATCTAAATGTGAATGTACCTGGGAATTCCCTGCATGTCTATTGTTAGAGCTCGGCACATTCACTGCTGTGGCCCAAGGTTCAATCTCTGGTCAGGGAATTAAGATCATGCAAGCCACATGGCACAACCAAAAAATAAATAAATAAATTTTAAAAAGTTAATGTACCTTAAAAGCATTTAGAGTGTGCCTAAAGCACAATAAGAGCTCTAAAAAGGATTTTTATATTTTTCTTGCCTATTACTATAATTATTATTATACAAGTTGGCAAGCATATTTTTATTCTTATTATTAGCTAAGAATATAACCTCAAAAAGAATCAGTCAATGTCAATTTGTAAACAACTAATATTAATCTTTGGAGAGCAGTTCTATGACTTGAGGCAGAAAAGACACTAAATGAATCTGGGACATCTTGTTGTTGCCAGAAAGCAAGCATCCATGTAAGAGCATCAAGACAGAATTCTAAATGACTGAAGAATCTGCTTAAATGTATCTATGCATTTTAGTCTTTGAAAGTAGGAAAGAGGAGCAGTGTTAAGTATTAGTAAACCTAGTAATATCTTAAACAAAAAAATAATGTGCCAAGACGGGCAGCTTCCTTTGGCTTTGGTTACCACCTCTCATATGTAGACCACTCGTCTATGTAGAAAGAAGCAGAAAGAGTGCAAGTGTTCAAAAATGATGAAATAATGCAGCGATGAACATTGGGGTGCACGTGGCTCTTTCAATTCTGGTTTCCTCGGTGTATATGCCCAGCAGTGGGATTGCCGGGTCATATGGCAGGTCTATTTGCAGCTTTTTAAGGAACCTCCACACTGTTTTCCATAGTGGCTGTACTAGTTTGCATTCCCACCAACAGTGTAAGAGGGTTCCCTTTTCTCCACATCCTCTCCAGCATTTATTGCTTGTAGACTTTTGGATGGCAGCCATTCTGACTGGTGTAAAGTGGTACCTCATTGTGGTTTTGATTTGCATTTCTCTGATAATGAGTGATGTTGAGCATCTTTTCATGTGTTTGTTAGCCATTTTTATATCTTCCTTGGAGAAATGTCTGTTAAGTTCTTTGGCCCACTGCATAAACAATAATAAAAAAAAAATAAATAATTCACAAATAAGATAAACAAAACTGCAAAAACAATAATGCATAGAACATCTGGGTAAAGAATAAAGAAACATCACTATCAAAAAAAAAAAAAATGATGAAATAACCAAGTGCCTAGAAGAAAGGTAACTACACAGATAAGCCTCAATTCCCTAGGAGAGCCTAGATGATACTTCTAATTATAATAAAGCATTAAAAATAAACAGATCAGATTATTATATCATGGATATTGCACAATGGATCGGTAAGACTATGTAGGCAAATATAAAGACCTCAGTACTGGGAAAGACCTGTATTATATGACAGGTTTATAATATATAAGACTTACTTTTTTTCCCCCTCTGATCCACTCTCAAACAACAATTCAAAGTGGTGTTGGATAGTGAAAAAAATAGTCTAGACCCAATATTCTTCATCATCATTAAACATTTATCAAGCACTGTCAATTGGTCAAGCTGGTGAAATGTTTAACTGTTATGCTGTAAATTTCAACCACTTGCCTCCATTTACAAGCCCCCTTTAAGAGCAATATCACACTTGCAAACCCTGCTGTGCTGGCTGGTTTAGGCAAAGATACTTTGTATCAGATGAATTTGCACACCTTTGGTCATAGCTTTTTGTTCAAAAGTGAATTGCAATGATTGCAAGTGAAGCTTTAGATTTGTAGAAATCATTTCAGTATGGGATTGAACAATTAAATGAATAGAAAAATTAGAGAGTGACCACCTTAAATTGTGATACAAATTAGGAGAATCAAAAAGTTTAAATCAAATAATTTTGATCTCAGTGAATAAAGTCTTTTTATATGCACACGCCCCTTCATGGATCACTGCATTGTTGAGGCTAAGTGGCTTGCATAACTCAATGAAGAAATGAGCCATGCCCTGCAGGCCACTCATGACAGAAGGGTCATAATGGAGAGTTCTGACAAAACTCTAATATGAAGAGCACGTCATGAGAAATGCCAGGCTGGATGAGTTACAAGTTGGAATCAAGATTGCTGGAAGAAATATCAACAACCTCAGATATGTGGATGTGACCACTTTAATGGCAGAAAACGAAGAGGAACTAAAGAACCTCTTGATGAGGGTGAAGGAAGAGAGTCGAAAGGTCGATTTAAAAGTCAATACTAAAAAAACCAAGATCATGGTATCTGGTCCCATCATTTCATGGCAAATAGAAGGGGAAAAGGTGGAACCAGTGACAGATTTCCTCTTATTGGGCTCTAAAATCACTGCAAATGGTGACTGCAGCCATTAAATTAGAAGACAACTGCTTCTTGGCAGGAGAGCTATGACAAACGTAGACAGTGTGAAAAAAAAAAAAAAGACATCTCTTTGCCAACAAAGGTCCATATAGTCAAGGTTATGGTCTTTCCAGTAGTCACGTATGGTTGTGAGAACTGGACCATAAAGAAGACAGAGCACCAAAGAACTGATACTTTTGAACTGTGGTGCTGGGGAAGACTCTTGAGAATCCCTTGGACGGCAAGGAGCAGAAACCAGTCAATCCTAAAGGAAATCAAACCAGAAGACTCATTGGAAGGACTGATGCTGAAGCTGAAGCTTCAGTACATTGGCTAACTGATGCAAAGAGCCTACTCATTGGAAAAGACTCTGATGCTGGGAAAGATTTTGAAGGCAGAAGGAGAAGAGGGCAACAGAGGATGAGATTGAGATAGTTGGATGGCATCACCAATGCAATGGACACGAATTTTAGAAAACTCAGGGGTATGGTGAGGAACAGGGAAGCCTGACATGCTACAGTCCATGAGGTCAAGCAATTCTACTCAGATGGACGAAACTGGAGCCCATTATCCAGAGTGAAGTAAGCCAGAAGCAAAAACAACAATACAGTATATTAACGCATATATATGGAATTTAGAAAGACGGTAACGAGATCCCAACATGCGAGACAGCAAAGGAACGTAGATGTATAGAATAGACTCGTGGACTTTGTGGATGAGGGTAAGGGTGGGATGATATGGGAGAAGGGCATTGAAGCATGTTAATTGTCATGTGTCTAATCAATCGCCAGCCCAGGATTGATGCTCAGGGCTGGTGCAGCGAGATTTCCCAGGTGGGAGGGAAGAGGGAGGGGAGTTCCGGAGGGGAAGCATATGTAAACCCATGGTGATATCATGACAATGTATGGCAAAAACAATAAAAAAAAATAAAATACAAAAAATAGAAAAAGAAGAATCAGACACAGTGTGGCAACTGAACATCAACAATATGCACATCATGATGATGATGGTATAAGCAGATACTGGACTCCCAAATATTTGAAAAACAAAGGAAAAATTGTACCTTGCAGAGAGCAATCAATGACCAGGTAAAAAGGAAGGCAAATTGTAAAGAGCAAGGTCTTGAATGTTGTAGTAAGGATAGAAGAAAGAACACAGAGATAGGTTTCTGAGGCAGAGGAGATACTTCCACTTAGTGAAGCAAAGTGAAGTGAAAGTCACTCAGTTGTGTCCGACTCTTTGTGATCCCATGGACTATATATATAGCCCATGGAATTCTCTAGACTGGAATACTGGAGTGGATAGCCTTTCCCTTCTCCAATTGGTAGGCAGACTTTATAAAGAGGAGTGGCAATGAAAATGCACAGAGAATGCTTACATACTCTGATCTGAGGTTAAAGTTTCAATTGCCAAATATCACTTGAAGCTACTTTCTAATCATTGGCAAATTTAAACATCACACTCTGACAGCTCCACATTTTCAATTCCATTCAAAGAATGCCTATTCATATCATTTGTGTATTTTCCCTTGCATTCATTATTGAAGGCCTACATCAGATAACATTATATTCATGAAAGTTTCTGAAAATTCTCAGCCATTAACCTTTGTTAAATTAAAATATAGAGTTTTTGATGGTAATTCTAAAATGTAATCTCACTGAGAGAATTTTATTGTGTTGTCTCCAATACTTAGGATCACAAATGTATATTTTACAAGTATTTTGTTCACATTCAACAATTACATAAATTTAATTAAATATATGTAAATATTAAATGTTTATTAAAATTAAATTGATCATAACATTACATAGTATATCAGTCTAGTAATCTAGAGTAATATTTTCAATAAATTCATAGTGAAAGTATTTAAAACTGAGTAAATTAATTATTAGAGAGCAGGTATAAAGTTTTCTGGGAGAAAGTCATATTGCTGATAGTAGTCTAAGATTCTTACGGCAATAAGTAAGATTCTGCATGGCTGCAAAGAAAAGCACTCAACTCAGATTTATGATCAGGGGTAAACTATAATTAATAATAGCCAAGTACTTTTTTTAAATACCAACTATTTTCACTTTAAAATATTTTCATTAAAAGCAGTGACATCTGCTCATGGTTTAAAAATAATGCCTATTAGTGTTAAGTTTGCCTGATGTGTAGAATATTTTATCTACCTATCTAGATACTATACACATAGATACTATACACATAGATAATACTGCAGTCCGTGGGGTCGCTAAGAGTTGGACACGACTGAGCGACTTCACTTTCACTTTTCATTTTCATGCATTGGTGAAAGAAATGGCAACCCACTCCAGTGTTCTTGCCTGGAGAATTCCAGGGATGGCGGAGCCTGGTGGCTGCCATCTATGTGTCGCACAGAGTTGGACAGGACTGCAGCGACTTAGCAGCAGCAGCAGCAGCAGAGGCGGAAGGGTCAATCTTGAGAGATGCTACAGGAGAGGAGGCAGAGGCCAGATGAAGCTGAAAGAGAGATCAGTGAAATTTGAAGTATTCAAGGATCTGACATACCTTCGCAGTTCTGAGATGAAGACAGCTGTCACACAGGGAATGAAGGCAGTCCCCCAAAACTCAAGATACCCAGCTGATGACCAGTAAGGAGATTTCAGGACCTCAGTCCCACAAAAGCCTTTAACTGAAATCTGACAATAAACTGTAGTAATCGTAGCATTTTCTTCCCCAGAGCCTGCAGAAAAGAACCACAGCCCTGTGGATCTCTTGATTTCAGACTTGGGAGACCAAGCTGAGTTTCAGCACTGGACTTCTGAAAACTATGAGGGTACTGTTTAAGTCACCAAAGTGAAAGTGAAGTCGCTCAGTCGTGTCTGACTTTTGCGACCACGTGGACTGTAGCCTACCAGGCTTCTTGGTCCATGGGATTTTCCAGGCAAGAGTACCACAGTGGGTTGCCACTGACTTCTCCAGGGGATCTTCCCGACCCAAGGATTGAACCCAGGTCTCCCACATTGCAGGCAGACGCTTTACCCTCCAAGCCTCAAGGAAAGATTAAGTCACCAAAACTGTGGTAATTTGTTACCGCAGAAATAAGAAAGCATCTTCTAGATTTAGATCCAGATATATTTATAGTGTTTATAAATACAATTGTAACATTTTTAATCTCTGTTTTCTTATCTGGAATTTAAAACGTCAGAGATCATAGGATTCTAGGACTGCCTAGGGCAGCATGTCTGATTAGGGACTTTGAAAACAGTACACATAGCTTTCAAATGTGGACAATAGAGATCTAAAAATAATGAATATTACAAAGTATTGAAAGGGATGTTGAACATTATATAAAAATGCTGATTATTGTGGAATTTATTATATATATTATCTTAGAATAGCCATGCACTTGCTCTGCAAAAATGCCAAAAGGTAGGCTATGGTAACAGGTATTTTTGAGCAAAATCTAAACATTCACTCATTTATTTCAAGACTACATTTTTCTCCTTTTAAACTTATTTCTTCTCTATTTTTTCCCTTCAGTACATATCTTTTTCCTTATTCATCATCCCATCTTGATTTTTATTTGCTGTTTTTGTATTTTACCATTAAAAATTTCATGTACACGTGATTGGAGATTTTTTTTTTTTCTGGAAGGTAGTATAAAATATAAAAACAAATAATACATATAGTAGTCTGTTTAAAAAGAATTCTTTTATTGCATGGTGAGATTAGAAAATGTTCAATAAATGCTGACTTCTGCTGTTTCAGCATATGTCAAGATCAAATCAGGAAGAACCATATGCTTCGGCCTAAACTGAGTATAAAAGGAAAGAAAATTATTTAAGGCACAGCTGTTGGAATAGCTACTATTTCCAGCTTAAAAAGGTAGCAAATAGTAGCTAGTCAATAGGCTTTATAAAATGAAAACACTGTCAAGAGAAATAGGACTTGTCAGTGGTGATATTCTTAGGTCACAGTTGTCAGTGAATTTTCTTAGCATTTGGCATTCACCACAGTGGGTATACTATTATTGTGAAATTATTAACTCTAATTAAATTAAAAATATAATTCTTAGAATATAGTACATATTGAAAAATATTTGTGAGATGAAGAAGATAGCATTTTTATTAAATGCACTTAAGAAAAACAAAAGAAAAGCACAAGTCTCAGGGGAAAAAAATACTTCCCTGAATCATTCAAATCTGTAGCTATCAAAAAAATTCTGTATTTTAAGCATGTAATAGTTCAGTATACTAGAAGAAAATCAGCCTAATGTAATATGTGTTTTATATTTCCTTGAATATAATGTCCTTGACACATGTTAAAGCAACCTGAAATATTTTGAATGACTTATATAAGATATTTTTCTACTGACAAGCCTATATTGATTGCCACATTAAATGGATTGTGAAACATCAATATATTTGAGTTGCTACCAGAAGTCTTTGGAAGTTTACCAATTCCAACTCTCCCAGTGACTTCAGATTTGTTTGTCGCTCTGAAAAACAGTCTTCTTGTTATTATTTAGTACTTGAGAATGAATATTTACCTAATATAAGCAATCATATTTGTATGTTTAAATTCTGGGAGCAGATAGTCTGCAAGCCTTTGCTTCTTTTCTATTTCCAACTTCTGCACTCACATCCTCACCCTTTGGGATGTGTAAGGAGATAATAGATTTTATAGAGAGAACTCTATACAGGCTTCTGTGAAACTTTCTGATGATTTTGTAAAAAGAAACTGAAAACCATCTAAGCATCTGAAGGAATATGAATGGCCTACTTAGGTTTATTGCGCTCATTTCACATGCTAGCAAAGTAAAGCTCAAAATTCTCCAAGCCAGGCTTCAACAGTTCATGAACCAAGGACCTACAGATGTTCAAGCTGGATTTAGAAAAGGCAGAAGAACCAGAGATCAAATTGCCAGCATCTGCTGGATCATAGAAAAAGCAAGAGATTTCCAAAAAATATTTACTTCTGCTTCATTAACTACATTAAAGCCTTTGACTGTGTTGATCACAACAAATTGTGGGAAATTCTTAAAGAGATGGGAATACCAGACCACTTTGGCTGCCTCCTGAGAAACCTGTATGAAGGTCAAGAAGCAACAGTTAGAATCAGACATGGACACAATGGACTATCTCCAAATTGGGAAAGGAGTACATCAAGGCTGTATAATGTCACTCTGCTTATTTAACTCATATACAGAGTACATCATGTGAAACACAAGCTGGAATCAGGGCTGCCACGAGAAATATCAATAATCTCAGATATGCAGATGACACCACTATTATGGAAGAACTCAAAGAACTAAAGAGCCTCTTGATGAAGGTGAAAGAGGAGAGTGGAAAAAGCTGGCTTAAAGCTCAACATTAAAAAAATGAAGATCATGGCATCTGGTCCAATCATTTCATGGCAAATAGGTGGGGAAACAATGGAAATAGTGACAGACTTGGTTTTCTTGGGCTCCAAAATCACTGCAGATGGTGACCTCAGCCTTGAAATTAAAAGACACTTGCCCCTTGGAAAAAACTCTATGACAAACCTGGACAGCATACTAAAAAGCAGAGACATTACTTTCCCAACAAATATCTATCTAGTCAAAGCTGTGATTTTTCCAGTAGTCATGTATGGATGTTGAGAGTTGAACCATAAAGAAGACTGAGTGCCAAAGAACTGATGCTTTTGAGCTGTGGTATTGGAGAAGACTCTTGAGAGTCCCTTGGACTACAAAGAGATCAAACAAGTCAATCTTAAAGGAAATCAATCCTGAATATTCATTAGAACGACTGATGCTGTGGCTGAAGCTCCAACGCTTTGGCTACCTGATGTGAAGAGCCAGCTCATTGGAAAAGACCCTGATGCTGGGAAAGATTGAAGGCAGCAGGAGAAGGGGACAGCAGAGGATGAGATGGTTGGATGACATCCTCAACTCAATGGATATGAGTTTGAGCAAGCTCTGGGAGATAGTGAAGGACAGGGAAGCCTGGGATACTGCAGTCTATGGGGTGGCAAAGAGTTGGACATGACTGAGCAATTGAACAACAACAACTTAGGTTTATAATGGTGAGATACTGCTTCTGTGGGCAAACCTCTGCCCTGGAGAGAAGGTACTTCTTTATTTCTTATTACCAGTCATTACTTAGATTCAGATTTCAGGGCATTGAATAGGTCTCATTTACTCTTTTCTTTCTCCCTTCCTTGTGGCTAGTCTGGTGAGAGCCCAGAAATTGCCATATATAACAAACTACCACCAAATCAGCATCTTAAAATAACACATATGTGTTTTTCATTTGGGCTTCCCAGGTAGTGCTAGTGGTAGATAATTCACCTGCCAATGCAGGAGATGTTAGAGATGCAGGTTCCATCCCTGGGTGGGGAAGATCCAGTGGACCAGCAACTCACTCCAGTATTCTTGCCTGGATAATCCCCATGTATAGAGGAGCCTGGCAGGCTACAGTCTATAGGGTCACAAAAGTTGGACATGACTAAAGCAACTTAGCACACATGACAAACATTTTTCATTTAATTTCTTTTGATCAGCATTCAGGCATGGCATAGCTATATTCTCTGCAGAGGTTATCAGGTCTGTCTTCTCACCTGTAGTGTTGACTAGGAAAACTTTGTTTTGCCACACTGATGACTGTTGTGTCTGTATCTTAGTTGCCTGGTCATGTCTGACTTTTTGCAACTCCATTGACCATGGTCCACCAGGGTCTGTCCATGGAATTCTCCAGGCAAGAATATTGGAGTGGGTTGCCATTCCCTTCTCCAGGGGATCTTCTCAACCCATGGATGGAAACCTCATCTGCAATGGAAGGCAGATTCTTTACTGTTTGAGCCACCAGGGAAGCCTGCCTTCAGTTTTTTTGTGACTTTAAGATTAATGACAGCTTTCTTATTTCCAACAAAGGAAGAGAGAGGGAAAGAGCCTGCTAGCAAAACAGAATCTTACTTAAGGTAACCCTTTGCCATAGTGTTGTTTAACCATGGTCCTGCCTAAACTTGAAGTCGGGTCAGGTAGCATAGGGGGTGATAATTATATGAACTCATTAACAGTAAGAGGTAGAGATCACAGAACCATTTTAAAGTCTGTCTGCCCCATTCATATCTCTGCTTTGTCTGTTTAATAATTTTATTTATTTAATTACTGTGCTGGCTCTTAGTTGTTGTGTGGACTTTTCTCTAGTTGCAGTGCATGGGTTTTTCATTGTGATGACTTCTCTCTTTGTGGAGCACAGGCTCTAGAGCACATGGGCTCAATAGTTGGGGTACACAGGTTTAGTTGTTCTGTGGCACGTGGGATCTTCCCAAACCAGGGATCACACCTGTGTCTCCTGTGTTGGTAGGTGGATTCTTTACCAATGGGCCACCAGGGAAGCCCTGTCTTTGTCTTTGGATGCTCTTTCCTCCCACCAGGAAACATTTGTATTGGATTTACTGCCTTGGCTGTGTACTAGATGTACAAATGCATTTCACTCTCATCTGTTGTTTTCTGTTTTCATTCTCCTGATGTTTATTGTATGAAATAATTTCATGATTCACAATGATAAGACCAGAGACTTCAGAGTTTAATATTTGGATAAGCAGAGGTTGAAACTGAAACAAACTTGTACAGAATAACCACATGAAGATGTTGGATCAGCTTCCTTTTTATAAATCACATATTTAATCATTTTATTGATAAAATAACAAAACAAAACCAAGAATGACTTTACTTAAAGCAGAAACAAAAGTGACTGCATTCTGTTTTGCTTTGTTCATGAAAATATTCATACTGACAGTACTGTCTAGGGCATAGTCAATGGTAAGGAAACAATTGACAAAAGTTTGAACACATACATTCATAAATAATAATGAAATAAATGGATGAAGCATTCTGGTTAATATGCCTTCAAGTGGGAAAGCATGGAGTCAATGCCTATGCTGTTCAAAAGAGTGATCATTTCAGGTTCACAGGCTAAAGGTCATGCCATTTGAAGTACAACACCCTTGAAAGATAATCAATGTGTTCTCTGGACATGTGTTACACTAGGAAATTACTGAATGTATTTTTTTTTTCAGAAACAAATGCACACGTTATGTCTTTTTTGTTCTTTCTAAACAACACTTTAAATAAATAGAAATTATTTATTAGTATAAACTTGGAAATACTCTACTAAATTGAAAATAGTCCACAAGAATACTCCTATCAAGACTCTCATTAATTTGTCAAATCTTTCTCATACTTTTACTTTTCTCTAGTGTTATAAATTACTTTGGGCATCATTTGAGAAATATAGTTCCTAGAGCCACTCAAATTATATTAATTTGTAGAGAAGATAAAACTGAATTAATAAGTGTACTACAAAGTGAAACTAAATATTTATAAACTAGAAAAATGTCATGGTTAAGTACAGTGATTAAGCCATTGATTTTTCTTCTCATAATTTGAAACACTTATAAATACCTTTCAAGTTGACCCAACATTTTCTCTTTCTTGGAACTTGTTTCTCATCAATGATCACATGAGGGAATATGTATAAAAGGAATTTTATTGTCACATTTTTTTACAATAGTAGAAAAAAAAAACATTGTTAGAGGATTGTTAGTGAGATGATTTATAGTACTTTTTATGCTGCAGTTGTTTCCAAGGCCATGATTGGCAGTCATCATTGCTTTGCTAATCCAGGCATTCTAGACCCCCAGTTAGTAATTTCTTTGGTTTAAGTAGCTTGCCTGTTGGATACTATGAGAGGCTGGAATGACCAAGCCTCTCTTCAACAAAGGATAAGGGTATGCTGTGTTTCAGGTTGAGTTCTTCAGAAAAGAAGTTAGAGGTTGGGGTCTGGTATTTATATTAAGGATTGATACTTGTGAAAGAAAGAAGAGGAAGAAGGGTTAGGCAGAGGGAGAACACTAAAAGAGCCCAATAAAGTCTTGGCCAATCCAGCAATGCAGTCTAGGGTAAAGGTTGCCTGTTGAAATTATCATTTGTTAGGAAAAATTGGCCCAGTATCTGTACCTATCCTCATTCAGCCATCAGACCATCAGAGGAAGGCTTCCCCTGGAATAGTGGAACTTAGGGAAAAGTGACTATACATTTGAGCTAGCACTGAAGGAACTAACAGCTAAAGGCTATCTGTAGACTACATTTTCTATATCTAGGCAGAACATCCATGCTTAAAGAGATAAATAGGCAAAAGAGCAACATACCTACCATACCATAATTCCTATATTTTTAGCAGGGCATGTAACAGTGTTTACAATTAGAGCTGGCCAAAAGAAACCCCAGTGGATCACCTATATTTAAAATATATTCTTGGGAACTCTCTGGAGGTCTAGTGGTTAGGGCTCTACTGAGCTTCCACTGCCAAGGGCACAGAACTGACCCCCTAGTCAAGGAACTAAGATGCCACAAGCTTCACAGTGCAACCTAAATAAACAAATATTTAAAACATATTCTCTTCTGCCTCCATTGTGCAATGGTAGCCCTATGTCCTCATGATGCTTAGGATTAATAATCTATGTCAGTATAGTAATTCACTGACAGTTTCCTGAATGTGGAGCCAACAATGTGAAGGCAATAGAAGAAGAATATTACTGAGAAACATGTCAAAAGTAGAGTTTGAATGGTAATATAAAGAAGATGCAAATGAATCCAGTATCCCAAACTCCCAAAAGTTCCTTAAGCTGGGTGATGCACCACTTTCTATACAGTGAAGTTTTTCTTGTCTTTTTGGGAAGCACATTGTAATGACTTCACTAAAATGTCTAGATTTAGAACTAGAACCAGATCTTATCATTTCTTGACTGTTGTTGTTCAATTGCTCAGCTGTGTCCGACTCCTTCCAACCCTATGGACTGCAGCATGTTAGGCTTCCTGTCCTTCACCATCTCCCTAAGGTTGCCCAAACTTGTTTCCATTGAGTCAGTGATGCCATCCAGCCATCTCATCCTCTGTCATCCCCTTCTATTCTTGCCTTTGATCTTTCCCAGCATCAGGGTCTCTACTAATGAGTCGGTTCTTCACATCAGGTGGCCAAAGTATTGGAGCTTCAGCCTCAGCATGAGTCTCTCCAATGAATATCCAGGATTGATTTCCTTTCAGATTGACTGGTTTGATCTCCTTGCATTCCAAGGGACTCTCAAGAGTCTTCTCCAACACCACAGTTCAAAAGCATCAGTTCTTTGACATTTAGCCTTCTTTAAGGTCCAGCACTCACATCCATGCATGACTACTGGAAAAACTTTAGCTTTGACTAGATGGACTTTTGTCAGCAAAGTAATGTCTCTGCTCTTTAATATTCTGTCTAGGTTTGCCAATTATTTTTGAATAGTTGATCACAAAGTCAAATTCAGAAAAATTGTACTAACAACTTGACCAATAGATAGATAGACTGATAGACACGGTATACAGATATCTATAATAGATATCAATATCTATATCTACAATCAATAAAATTATAGGAAATAAATGTGGAAATGAATACTAGCTCTATTATATTAATACTAAGAAAAGAAAACATAACTATTTTGAACTTAACATTGCAATATATTTAAGTATTACTCTTACCTCTGTAGGGAAGGTAATACTTTTTCCCTCTGCTCTCAGAGGTTTTCCAGATAGGACCCTGCATATTAAATTGACAAAACACAAGTCAACAAAATAAAAATAAACAGTTTATTAATTCATGCAGTGATCATCAGTTGAGAAACCTCAAGGATGAGTAACTAAATTGGATGGTTTAAAATTGGTATGTAATTACATTTTAGCAAAGGACAATAAACTTGTACAGAATAACAAGAAAAAGGACAAGGGATTTTTAGACTTTCAAGGGCAGCAAACTGTGGAAGTTAGATACATGGATTGTGGGTCACCTGGCATTCCTTGCTCATGGCCATTGTAAATGCTGTAAGCAAATGTGGGAACAAAGAACATGAATATCTTACATGTATCTTTTGCTTATGTGCATGCTGCATTGTTTCATTGGTAGGAGAACATTAAGCCAAGTGTGGGGGCCTCTGGGCTCATTCAGGGCAATTTTTTCTAAAGCTTATCCTGTCTTGGTGTGGTATAGCAGAAAAGGTTCAAAGACTTAGAACAATATAAACACTGTCACATTGTTAACCCATAAAATGTATAGCATCACACATGTATTCAAAGGAGAGGGAAATGGCATACCACTACAGTATTCCTGCCTGGAGAATTCCTTGGGGGAGGAGCCTGGAGGGCTACAGTCCACGAAGTTGCAAAGAGTCGGACATAACTGAGTAACTAACATATAAACATGTATTCAAAAAACACCCTAGGGAAGACACTTCATGAGGAGAAATACACTGGAGAATGATATAGTTGAAGATTGTACCAATATTTCTAGAAAATCACTGTAATAGATCTTTTCCATATGGTTTTAATAAAAGGAGATATAGGACCTACATTGGTCGTTGGGTGAGGATGTCATTAGAATAGGCTCTTATGGAGGCAGAAGATATTTTAATGAGAAGAACAAGAAGGGAAAGTTAATGTAATAGGTATCAGGTCAGAATGATATTTAAAATGCTCTGATCTAGTGGCTTATTGACCATCTATTCTCTAGGAATGAATCAGATGTGTAACTTGACCTGTACAACCAAAATAAATCATGATATGAATAGGAAACTTAGAGTAAATGTTCCTGAGGACTCCAGAGCAAGATTCATCCTTTTATCTCAAATAAATCTTGATTTGAACCTGTGCCCTGTTAGAAGAAACAACAACATACTCACTGTTTATGGAATCAAGGATTCTAATGCCATGATAGATCTTTGAAAACAAGCCCAGAGTATGAGAACGTGGTGGCATGTAAGAGAATGCTCCCTAGGAGATGGCTTTTAAAGTCAAATGGACAATGACAACCTGTGGATATAGGTCACCTCTTTCTCACCCAATATAACAGCCATTTAGGGCTGCCATAACAAAGTACCAAAGACTTGGAGAATTAAACAGCCAAAATTCATTTTCTCTCATTTCGGAGCCTAGAAGTCCAAGATCAAATGTCAGCTGGGATCATTTCTTCTTCAGGCTGTTCCTTGGCTTGGAAATGTATTTTTTCTTTATATTTTTGTGGTTTCCTCTCTGTGTTTATCTATATCCAAATCTCTTTTTCTAAAAGAAAAAAAAAAGAAAGAAAGCATTGATCATATTAGATTATGGCCTACTTATATGACCTTCTTTACCTTAATTATTTTTTGTAGATAAGGTGGTCTGGAACTCCCATCTCTTTAAGTGTTTTCCAGTTTTTTGTGATCCACACAATCAAAGATTTCAGTGTAGTCAATGTCAAGGCTATATAATGTCACCCTGCTTATTTAACTTATATGCAGAGTACAGCATGAGAAATGCTGGGCTGAAGGAAGCACAAGCTGGAATCAAGATTGGCAAGAGAAATATCAATAACCTCAGATATGCAGATGACACAACCCTTATGGCAGAAAGTGAAAAAGAACTAAAGAGCCTCTTAATAAAAGTAAAAGTGGAGAGTGAAAAAAATGGCTTAAAGCTCAACATTCAGAAAACTAAGATCATGGCATCTGGTCCCATTATGTCATGGCAGATAGATGGGGAAACAGTGGCTGACTTTATTTTTCTGGGCTCCAAAATCACTGCAGATGATGATTGCAGCCATGAAATTAAAAGACATTTACTCCTTGGAAGGAAAGTTATGACCAACCTAGACACCATATTAAAAAGCAGAGATATCACATTGCCAACAAAGGTCCATCTAGTCAAGGCTATGGTTTTTCCAGTAGTTGTGTATGGAAGTGAGAGTTGGACTATAAGGAAAGCTGAGCAACGAAGAATTGATGCTTTTGAGCTATGGTGTTGGAGAAGACTCTTGAGAGTCCCTTGGACTGTAAGAATATCGAACCAGTCCATACTAAAGAAAATCAGTCCTGGGTGTTCATTAGAAGGACTGATGTTGAAGCTGAAACTCCAATACTTTGGCCACTTGATGTGAAGAGCTGACTCATTGGAAAAGACCCTGATACTGGGAAAGATTGAGGGCAGGAAGAGAAGGGGACGACAGAGGATGAGATGGCTGGATGGCATCATCGACTCGATGGCCACGGGTTTGGGTGGACTCCGGGAATTGGTGATTGACAGTGAGGCCTGGCCTGCTGTGATTCATGGGGTTGCAAAGAGTCAGACACAACTGAGCAACTGAACTGAACTGAATGAAGCAGAAGTAGATGTTTTTCTGGAACTCCTTGCTTTTTTTATGATCTAATGAATGTTGGCAATTTGATTTCTGGTTCCTCTGACTCTTTGAAACCCAATTTGTGTATCTGGAAATTCTCATTTCATGTACTGCTAGGCATACTATAGTATATAGGGTTACAAAGAGTTGGACATGGCTTAGAGACTGAACAATAACCTCCTTGTAGGTTCTATCTCCAAATAAAGTCACATTCTGAGGCTACTGTAGGGTAGGACTTTAACACAAAAGTTTTTGAGAGACACTAATTATCTCATAGCATGCAGCCATGAATTTATAGACAAAGTAGACATTGTGACAAGAGTATAGGTTAGGCAAGATTTCAGGACCATAGTCTCCTTTCACCAAATGTTTGTCGTGGCTGCCACAACTGATAGGTTCCTTTCTTCATAGCAACTCTTTCCATAACAACTGTTTACGAGTTATTCAATAGTCTACTCAGTACTTAGTTACTCTGCTTACTGTGAGCATAAACTTAGGAGCTGAGTTTTAAGGCCTATATCTCAAAAAACAGTGGAGGATATACTGTTTCCCCTGGAGCCAGAATGAATGAGTCCATGAACTAAAGAGAACTGGAGGTAGTATATATCACTATTACAACCCAAAACTACTTGTAAAACATTTATTTTATTCTCTAACCCCAAAGACTGGACTCAGCTGTTTTAAGAGGCTCTGTGAATTTAAGAAGTCTGACCTCGAATATGAGATTTCCTAATTTAAGAAGTTTTACTGGTAACCAAGGGAGTAATCCCTCCACCAGAGGGCAAAAGAAATATTTCTATTAAAGAAGAAGTGAAGGTTCTCACATGTTCTTTTGGTTCCTAGTGATACAAGATTTAAAAACAAATAAAATAATAATTATTCTGTATAGTATAAAAGAAGGAATCTAAAGACCAAGCTTCTAGAAATGTAGTTTCAATTTTAAACAATGTGTGATAAGATCATCTTCTGTAACTAGACCCAGACAGACATATTTCAAAGGGAGAAATATTAATAGTAAAAATAAGTCTGGTTTATTTAATTATTAATGCAAATTAGATTATATGACAAACACTTTCCATAATTCTAAAGAGCTAAATCTTCACTTCTGAAGTTAGTCAAAAATATAAAGAAGACATAAAAGATAAATGTATTTTCATCAAATATGGCATTTTAAAATGAACTTTTTTTTCAAATTTTCAGAAACAGTTTTGAGTATGACTTCTTTAAAAATGTACCAATAAATGAAATAGTAACAAATGAAATTAATAGTCACTTGTTAAGTCTAAGAGAAATCTTTTTCAGTACCCTTCCCAGAAACTGTGAATATGAGTAATTTAAATGATTGGATTTTCAAGTATTTTGTGATTTATTTGGTTTTCAAACTTAATTTTGAAACAGCTGAATTTTCAAACTTAATTTTAAAACAGCTAAAGCAATGCCTAAATGTATTTTTGTTGTTGTTGTTGTTTAGTCGCTAAGTTGTGTATAAATCTTTGTGACCCCATGGACTGCAGCACAACACACTTCCCTGTCCTTCAGTATATCCCTGGAGTTTGCTCAAACTCATATTCACTGCATCAGTGATGCCATCCAACCATCTCATCCTCTGTCACCCCATTCTCCTCCAACCCTCTGTCTTTCCCAGGATCAGGGTCATTTCCAATGGGTTGGCTCTTTGCATTAGGTGCCCAAAGTATTAGAGTTTCAGCTTCAGCATCAGTCCTTCCAATGAATAGTCAGGGTTGATTTCCTTTAGAGTTGACTGGTTTGAGCTCTTGTTGTCTAAAGGCCTCTCAAGAGTCTTCTCCAACTTCACAGTTTAGAAAACATTGCTTCTGTGGTAACTCAGACACTAAAGACTCCACTTGCAATGCAGAATACCAGAGTTTGTTCCCTGGGATGGGAAGATCCCCTGGAGAAGGGAATAGCTAACCACTCCAGTATTCTTGCCTTGAGAGTCCCCTGGGCAGAGGAGCCTGACAGGCTACAGTGCATGGGTTCTCTAGGAGTCCTGAGCAACTAAGCTACTTGACTGAGCAATAATGCACTTTGCATATAAGTTATACAAGCAGTTAAATACAGCCTTGATTTGCATTTCTCTGATAATGAGTGATGTTGAGCATCTTTTCATGTGTTTGTTAGCCATTTTTCTGTCTTCTTTGGAGAAATGTCTGTTAAGTTATTTGGCCCACTTTTTGATTGGGTCGTTTATTTTTCTAGAGTGGAGCTGCAGGAGTTGCTTGTATAGTTTTGAGATTAAACCACAATGAGGTACCACTTTACACCAGTCAGAATGGCTGCAATCCAAAAATCTACAAGCAATAAATGCTGGAGAGGTTGTGGAGAAAAGGGAACCCTCTTATACTGTTGGTGGGAATGCAAACTAGTACAGCCACTATGGAGAACAGTGTGGAGATTCCTTAAAAAACTGAAAATAGACCTGCCATATGACCCAGCAATCCCACTGCTGGGCATACACACAGAGGAAACAAGAATTGAAAGAGACACATGTACCCCAATGTTCATCGCTGCATTGTTTACAATAGCCAGGACATGGAAGCAACCTAGATGCCCATCAACTAACGAATGGTTAAGAAAGCTGTGGTACATATACACAATGGAATACTACTCAGCATTAAAAAAAATTCATTTGAATCAGTTCTACTCAGGTGGACGGAACTGGAACCTATTATCCAGAGTGAAGTAAGCCAGAAGGAAAAACAACAATACAGTATACTAACGCATATATATGGAATTTAGAAAGATGGTAATGAGAACCCTGTATGCGAGACAGCAAAAGGAATGCAGATGTATAGAACAGACTTGTGGACTCTGTGGAAGAGAGCAAGGGTGGGAGGATATGGGAGAATGGCATTGAAACATGTTAATTATCATATGTGAAATCAATCGCCAGCCCAGGATTGATGCTCCAGGCTGGTGCACTGAGATGTCCCAAGGGGAAGGAATCGGGAGGGAGGAGGGAGGAGGGTTCTGGAGGGGGAGCATATGTAAACCCATGGCGGTTTCATGTCATTGTATGGCAAAACCAACACCATAAAGTAAAGAAAATTAAAAAAAAAATACAGCCTTGACATATTCCTTAACCAGTTTTGAACCAGTTTATTGTTCTATGTCCACTTATACTTATTGCTTCGTGACCTCCGTACAGGTTTTTCAGGAGAAAGATATGGTGGTCTGGTATTCCCATGTCTTTAAGAATTTTCCAGGTTTTTCATGATCCACACAGTCAAAGGCTTTTGTGTATTCAACAAAGCAGAAGTAGATGTTTTTCTGCAATTCTCTTGCTTTTTCTATGATCCAGTGGATGTTGGCAATTTGATCTCTGGTCCCTCTGACTTTCCTAAACTCAGCTTGTCCATCTGGAAGTTCTCTGCTCACGTACTGTTGAGCCTCGCTTGAAGAATTTTGAGCATTACTTTGCTAGCATGGGAAATAACTGCAAGTTATTTATAGTATCAGTCACAATGTGGCTTTTATTATGTAATTCTTAGAGAATTCAAAGTATTGTGTCCTCCAAAAATTCCTCAGATTCCAATATGCTTTTTAATAAAATAGTGTTTTAATGTATAAGATGAAACATAGAAAGAGAATATTATCATATCACTGTCACTTGTGAAATTAATCCATGGGTAGATCATCCAATATATTAAAGAAATTCATTCATCTCATTAAGAAATTATTTCTTAAATAGATTATTATTCTTTATGCTTCAAATGGCACATCAAAGTTTTCAATATATTAATACTGTTTTGAGTAAATCTAATAATTTTCCCAGAAAAATATTTTAACATGTAGGAATTTATTTATGACCTAAACTTTTAAAAATGATTTTTATTTTATTTACACATCTGTGGCTGAGAATTAGAATAAACAATAAAAGACTTTCCAGAGTAAGTAATATTTAAGATAAAATTAGAATAAAATTTTCTTGAGCAAGTGCAATAGAAGGAAAGAGGAAAGGAAACAAGAAGACAAACATTTAATTACCTTCTTCTTGTAAAGAAAAAATCCTAGTGATGTGTTTTCTCAAGAGATGATGATAAATATTGAATATTTATGGAATTTAGACTCCAAAGGATATATTTTTTAAGTACTAGCTTTCATTTTGATAGGTCAATATTTATAATAAAATGCTACTTATTATGTAATGGAATGAAATAATGTCATTTGTAGTAACATGGATGAACCTAGAGACTATCAAACTAAGTGACATCAGCCAGACAAAGACAAATATCATATGACATCACTTATATGTGGAATCTAAAAATATCATATAAATGAATTTATTTATAAAACAGAAGTAGACTCATGGACATAGTGGATGGGAAGGGATAAATTAGGGGTTTCAGATCGAAATATACACTGTTATCTTTAAAATAGATAACCAACAAGGACCTATGAATAGCACAGGTAAGTACACTCGGTATCCTGTCATATCTATAATGGAAGAGAATGTAAAAATGCAGACAATTAACTACCAGTAGTACATCCTCTTCACAATCATTATGAAAAAAAAAACATAATTTTTGACAAAGGGACAAGTACATATTTAGTTCCAGTAATTCAAGGGAGTAGGATGGGAATTAACGCTCATAAATGAGAGATTATTTTGACACTTTTACATTAGTTAAGAAAACAAAATTTTACTTCTAACTACATATTCCATTTTCACTGATAGGGACTAACTAAAAAGAACTTACTCTGTCTCATTTAAATATCTGTGATGCTATAATTCCCCTTTAAGATTGGTGCACTTGTGTCCAGCATAGCTGGTTAATTACATTGTCTATATTTTAGAAATTTTAAAAAAAAATCTAGATAATCCAATGGGAAAGGCAAGGTCCAATCAAGTTATCTAAGTTCTCACACATCGGTATTTTAACAGAACCATGACAAAAAATCAACTTTCTTGTTTCTACTTATTTTTACTTCTGTAAAGAAAAACTATAAAGAAAGACTATACATGAAACTCTGTCATTTGTATCTGTGTTTTTCTCCAATTGAAAGCATTAAGAGTAATATTTAGATTATTAAAGTGAAGATGACATTGTTCATGACATTCCAGATCATATTTAGATATTTTTCAATATATAATTTTTCAATATATAATTTGCAGGAAGCTAGAAAATTTTCATAGTTCCTAGATAATATTCAAATAGGTTTCAGAAGCATAGATGTTCAAACATATCAGTATTTATTGAGGAGATAGTGATCATTTTATTCTCATCATAATCTAGAATGTCTAAAAATACTATACAGTTTCTGATTAACCTAAAATTATTAACAAGCTTCCACATTTAAAATCGACTTTCATCTCTGATTGCTGTTGTACTCAACATAAAATGAACAACTAGGTAAATTCAGGATTTTAAGTCTTCGTATATAGACAAGTATTCCACTCCTAGAGAATTTTTAGTTAACATATTGTAGGTTTAGTATGTATTAAGTCAAAGGAGGCAGAACATGTTTTCTTAATTGACTTTCCCCAAAGTTTATTTCAATCACCATGTTTAAATTTCAATTACATTGTTTTATTTCCATATATGAATGTTCAATCTATGTAGATGAATATGAATGTGTAATATTATTATAAATAGCTTGAAAAAATATACTTCAAAACATCTCATGTGCAACCAATTTGAATAATGTATGACTTCTGAATGATTTTTCCCAGAAGAACTTTGAGTGAATGCTGTTATAATAAATATGCTAAAATTATTTAAAATAATTAACAAACAGAAATATTTTAATTGTTACTTTACTTATTTATAAAAATTGAGTATCTTTAACAATGAAGTCAGCCATCTCATCTAACTATAATCATATATCCTGCCTTGTTGTTCTCAGAAATATACTAGGATTCAAACTGAAAGCAAATCACATTATGCATATTTTAAAACTTACACAATATATGAATTATTTTACATCAAAGGTAAGTACTGGGAAATTATTTGGAATGTGGTTTTGAGGCTTTTATTAGATGAAAATTATTTCCTTTCCTTCAATGTATCTTGTAAAGTACACAGCTATATATTTGTTTCTTTAATTTTTAATACAAGTCTGAAGTCTATCACCATAGACTGATAAAGAAAGTATGGAAATGACTCACTATTTGTTCAGCAACTCTTAGATTTTCCACAAATCAGTTTTTCTTTCCCTGAAGGAACACACCTATATATTTTCTAAATCTTTAACATGCAATGATCTTCCATTTTTAACCTGTTGACAAATTCAGTCCCACAGAAGCTGAACACATGGTTAGTGCACAGATTAATACCATTGCCCAACTGCTTTCCATTTCATCCAGTATTCAATGTCGAGTTCAAAAACAGAAACAGTCTTCCTTGATTTACTCATAAATTGCCTTTAAGGTGCTGACATTATACTCTTACTTCTACCTGATATTCCAGGGTCCTTGGAGCTATTAACTATGGTATTCTATTATCATAGTTGCTCTCCATTTTAGGTATGCTTTAGGAAGAGCTTTCAGTGCATATTTAATCAGCTCCTTAAACATGATTGGCTTCACGTCCTCCCCATCTGCTGCTCCTTTTTTCCTCCCTTCGTGTTTAGTTTTTGACCATTTAGTATTCAGAAGATAAAAATTTTCTATTTTAAAACTGCCAAAATATTGCTTGCAACCACCTACAAAGTTTGTCATTAAAATATAAAAAAACTCTTCAACCTGCAGACATTACTCCATTGTGCTCTGGTGTTCACATAATTTTTAAAAGTAACAAAGGTATTTCACAGTTATAATTCAAGTATTAAATAAGATATTTAGTGGAAACATTTTCTAAAAACCATGGCTCTTTAGTATATTGCCTACATGTATAATAAAGTGACATTTAAGTTTAAGAATTACTAGTTTGAACTGACAATCTTGTTTTTCTCATGTAACAACTTTAATTTTCATATATTTTCTTAATCAATAGAATTTAGTTTTATATTCAAAACAATTCCTTTATAATCAAAAAGAAATGACATATCACTGCCATATCAGCATATTAATTAACCTGAAAGCAAGTTTAGAATAGACATTTTTATTGTTTCAAATGCTAAAAAAATAACTCATGCTTTCCTATTAACACTTCTCAGAGTCCTGAAATCCTTAGTATTTTTAAGTTCAGACTGAATGACGTTAAAAAAAAAGTCTTAGAACATCAAAACCATTTTCCAATAAAAGATAGAATGGCTGCCTCTTTGTTAACTTTTACTGAAAAACTACTGAAATGTATTTAATCATGTTACCTAGCAGATTGGACTAAACGAGTGTTTATATATCTTATCTCCATTGGTTTAGAAATTAAAATTTTGCATTCACAATTGAAGGACTATGCATGTTTACCTGAAAAATGTCTATAAATTTTAGCATATTGTCTTATATTTTAATATATTACTCTTATTACTCTGTCTCAGTGTGTTAACATTTCATGGTCATCTCTTGGAAGTGCCTCTAAATGTTCCATGTAATTTTCTCACTTTAATACATTGCAATAAAAGTATTTTGCTCTAATTAAGAAGTTGCTTTATTCAAGTATTCCTGCAATGCATTTGGGGAGATCTAAAAATGAATCTTGTAAAGCATTTTTCCTAAGTTATCATAAAATCAGCTTGATAGAGTATTCCATTATATTCCTCAATATGCCTTCTTCATCTTTTATACTCCAATGTTCCTTCTTTCTATGCCATGGAATCATCTTTTGAGGTCAAGTTACTTCACATCAAGAATTGTTTTCCATAATGTTTTGGATGTTTTCTACAGGATTGGATGCCAATGCCACTATCTTTTCTGTATTGATAATATCTCTGAGTCTCCTGTGCTAGCTATAGCCATGGTCTTTCTCATCTTAACTATTTTCTCTTTAAACATTAACTTGAAAAACATCAAAAGGCTTGCAGTATAATGAACGTTACACTCTTTTTCTTTTTTCTGGGGGCGGGGGTGGGTGGCTTAGTTAATACATAATATCCCCCTTTGTTTTCTAAGAGTCATTCATTTTTCTCTACCCATTACTAGTTATATTGATTCATTTATTCATTCATTTACAAATCCAAAATGACTTAATTATAGAAACATAAATTTAAAATAATAAAAACTAGTATGCATCACACATTTTCTCTGGAATTTTCACTCTCATATAATGTCTCTATAACTCTAAATGAGTCTTGGATCTGTAAGAATCATCCTAAAATTATGTATATTCATATATTTTCTTGGAGAAGGAAATGGCAACCCACTCCAGGATTCTTGCCTAGGGCATATTCTGGAAAGAGGAGCCTGGGGGCTGCTGTCCATAGCGTCGCACAGAGTCGGACATGACTGAAGTGACTTAGCAACAGCAGCAGCAGCAGCAGCAACAGCATATATTTTATAAATTATTTTGTCAATAAATCTTTGCAATCATGTCTTCGACAAATCTTGATTCCCACCAACTCAAATTTGACTTTAGCTATCTTGTTTCTCTTATTTTCATCATTCAGTTTTTCAAGTCATACAAATCCTAACATAGCTGGCTAGAATATCCTCTGTAGAGCTAGTTGATTTCCCCTCTGCACATTCTACTTTCTCTTGGACCAAGATAACTGTTAGCCTTATTCTATACACTTCTCCTTAATTAATAATACATGCCACCATGCTAGATAAATCAAATTATCTATGCAAAATCAATGCATAGTTAATGTCAATTGTGTTCCTTTCTTGTTTCCAAGCTTACAGGTAATGAAACCCTAAAGATATAGCTTGTAGAAATCAGTTATTCTCTGACATATAAATTTATGGCAGGTTATAATATTGATGATTTATTTCCTTTATTTTTGTCTATTTTTTCTTCATTCTTCCTTTTAAGGAGAGTTAGTAGCACCCATCATTCATGTAGAAACTAATTAATTTTTTTTCCATTTATTTGATTTTGCTGTGGTTTAATTTTTAGATCTTTGGAAAGCCATAAGAAATTGATCATGTGAGTAGACACTGAGAAAACTGCCTTACTTTTTTGTATTCTTAGTTTCCTCAACTGTAAAATGGAAGAATAATGATAAGAATGTCTACTTTAGAGTCATTCTGAGAAATAAAGTAACAATATACTTAAAGAGCTAATGTTGATTCTTGATGCATGCATGCATGCATGCTCAGTTGCTTCAGTAGTGTCCAGCTTTTTGCAATCCAATGGACTGTAGCCCACAAGGCTCATCTATCCATGGCATTCTCCAAACAAGAATACTGGAGTGAGTTGCCATTTCCTTCTCCAGGGGACCTTCCCCACCCAGAGATCAAACCCGCATCTCCAGTGCCTCCTGCATTGCAGGCAGATTTTTGTCACTGAGCCACTAGGGAAACCCCTTGATTCTAGATACATAGTCTTAAGTAAATTAAGGCAAGCTAAATGTGCTTTGATTAATAACATTTTTTAAAGAAATATTTTTGTTCATATGAACTATTTCTGTATGATTTCTGGTTCAATTTTTTTATTGATGAATATTAAATTAACAGCTGTGTGTTTTACTGCTTATTTACCACTTTAAACCTCATATGCCCACCTTTGACTCCAGAAACCAGCCCCTTCACTTTGGTTGTGATTTGACAGTGCCTTCATATATGTCCATGCCATGTAAAATACTGCTTTCTTCTCCCATCCCACAAGATAAGGAAGGCTGTAGAAACCTGATCAACACTCTCACATGCACAATACCTAAGTACCAGGAAGGTAGGAGAGGATGTGAAATTATCTTTGTTCACTGTGGAGTGGAAACTAATGCCTTTTCCTTTCTTCTCTCAGAGAAGCATCTCTGAAATAAATGTTTCAAAAGAGTCTGCAGAAATTACTGGGGGATCCACCACTAATCAGGAGTTTCCTACCCTATTGTTTGATTTCCCACCTCTCCTATTTTACTATCCCTGGTACCCATGCACACAACTCTTGACTCCTTCCTTCTGCTCTGGGATCAATCTCCAAATAAAGGCTATACATGCAAGCTGACCTTAGACATAAGAAAATCTGAGCTATGATAAGATGCTAAACCCCTGCCCAGGTAACTTAAATAATTTATTATGCAGGTCCTAATATTAATTTGTACTTTACACTGTTCAAACATCTTTGTAATGATGTATCTTAACCATTTCAGATAGTGATGTTTTCTTCTCAGCAAGATATTGAAGTTCTTAAATTTGGGGATTTTATTTTCAATGAGCATCGGTAATATTTCAAAACAGTGTATACACTGATCTGAAAATGACTTTCTACCAGCATACTCTGAGAAACAGGAAACCACCTCAAAATGATTGCAATCTCAAAAGATAGCCAAGGCCAGAGCACAGCTGCATGACCTCAACAATATCTCCAGATGCACCTCTGAGGCCTGCCAGTATTCATTTGAGAAAGGAGCCAACAGAGATGACATCAAGGTGTTAGCCATGGGCCCCGATGCTTTGAATAGAACGTACATTCAGACTTTGGCATCTGGTTCCTACTTTTGCCAAATGTGCCTTGTGTGTATCCACAGCTGTTAAATGTGTTTGTTGAAAAGGAATTGACCAGGGAAAAGGAAGAGATTGGTGAGAGATATGCAGGCTTCTGTGGGAGGCAGTGTCAAGCCAATGCACAATTTACTCACAGATAATCATTTGCTTTAGAAATCTGGTGTCATTTATGAGAATGACTGTGGTATGTGGTGAGCAGAGACTTCATTTTATAGTAATGTTCCTTATATTTCATTGTAAATTAGGAATTTATAATTGTGCGAGCTAATTATCACCTGAAGAGCAAATATATCATCATTTACTTCAAATAATATAAAATGACTGCTTAGATTGAATTATTAAAAGCAAGAATATATATAATTTTCTTATTACATTTATAATGTTAGGCTTTTACAAACATATTAGCAAATAAAGTGTCTTTATGTTGACACTATATTAATAAAGTATATAAAATTTTTAGCCATTGAAAATAGTTGAGTACTATGGATAATATTTAAAACTTTCAGAAGTGTGCAAGTTTATTTCTACTCTATGCTTTATTTGTACAGCAAAAATGCATTTTAAAACATTTTGAAAGTGAAAGGTCAATGCCTTTACGTATTAAAATAATTAGTATGATGCAAATTTACTGAATTCACATTTCTTTTCTTTATAAAAGTGAATGTGTCAGTCATTCAGTCATGCCTGACTCTGCAACACCACAGATTGTAGCCTGCCAGACTCCTCTGTCCATGGAATTCTCCAGGCAAGAATATTGGAGTGGGTTACCATTCCTTTCTCCAGGGGATCTTCCTGACACAGGGATCAAACGTGGGTCTCCCGCATTGCAGGTAATTTCTTTACTGTCTGAGCCACCAGGGAAGCTCTTTCTTTCTAAATTTATTTACAGAAATAGCACAATTTGTAATGAAAGGATGGAGGAAGTCATATTATTATTATTATAATTATTATTATAATTATTTTAGTTTTGAAAAATTACTGATGTGCCATATGAAGGAGTAGAGTGAAATTTATCACAATTGGATTGTCTGCATAGTTCATGCAGTGCTATAAAAGTTATAAAGTATAGTTTATCTACTAAGAAGCCAATTCTCACTTGTCATTTCAGACCAATGACTTATGATTAATTTTCAGAAGCACCTCTTTTTACTCTGATGTCCTATGTTAGTTTACACTGCACATATCACATGTTTTAAGGTTTTAGCATATCCTAGCTCTAGTGTTCAAGTCCCCTTAGAGTACCCTGCTGAACTCAAAAGAATACAAGAATGGATAAATGAATTTATGAATCCCTGTCTTTTTCACTTTTTTAAATAACTTGGCCATTGGGGATTAAGATGTTAAATAGTTGAAATAAGCAATCAGAGATTCAAACCACTATTCCACCTTAGAAAATAGGCATAGAAGTTCTAAACAGTCTCAGAATCACAGTCTTCCTACCTAAACTTCATGACCTTCTTATTCCAAAACTTGTTTCAAAAGGAGATACAGGAAAAGAAATTCACTTTGCTCATGATAAAGGAGGAGTCCTGCTGCTCTTGTGATAAAAGAAAAAAATATACTTTTCATAACTTTCCCCTTCCTTTATGATTAAAGTATCTCTTATGATCATAGAAAATTTCTCCTCCTCTTGTGACAATAAAAACTAATGACAAGATCTCTGAAAATAAAAAGAGAAAGTTTTCTTCACCTATGTCCTACATCAGAAGTAACATATAAGTGAGAAGTCTAAACTGACATTCTGTTTCAGTATATTCTAAAAGAACAATCAATCCCACAGATAAGTTTATTTGGGATAATTGGGCTGATATTGAACATGCTGTACAATTTTAAAAAATGGTCAGGATTAGTGCAGGATTTGTGTGTGTGTGCTTTGCCTACCTATACATTGTTGTTAGGGTAGTATCTTAATTATTCCTAATGATTTTATGATGATCCTTCACAACATTTCATGAGGTAGAGTGATGGCAATTAATGATATCCAGATACAAACAGATGAGAAGTACATAAAAAATATGTAACAACCAGAGGAGCAAAAGTGGCAGGGTTTACTTTAAAAATGAACTGTAAATTATCAGCTTGAGTGTTTCCCTTTGCAATTAAAACCCCACTAGATATTTTTTTAAACAATATAAAATTTTATTGGTCATGTAAATGACAAATGGACATTTAGACTGGACTTCAGGGCTCCATTTTCCAGTTTGAGAGGGTCTCTGGCTCACTCATCCAAGTATGAGCTGTGCCCTGGGTTCCTTCAGTATTGGCAATATGCTGTCACCATTGATAAGCTACATGTTTCCTTCTTCAGTCATACAGTAAAGCAAATAATTGTTTTCCACAGGTCGGAACAAAATCTGACCTTTGGTCTTACTGGATCAACTGAAACCAGTCCTTGTAGCCAGTATAATATCAGGAGATGTTTAGTTTAATTAAATGACTTAACCTGGATTATTGCTTACTCCAGATATAAACATTGTACTGGAGATTTGAAGATAATGCTTGACCTAACAAAAGTATCAGTGAAACAGATGGTTGATTTTCTAAAATTTAGTTAATGTTAAGAGAGATGTGTATATTGAGTAAGCAATGATCTTCTCTTCTTAATATTTACAAAAACAAAAATGTTGTTAGTTAATGTTTAGAAACACACTAAATGTGAGTTTTCAGAATTCTTAGTTTCTATAAAATAGTTATTACTATAATTTACACTCAATTTACTTCAAAATATAAGGCATTTTACATATATATTTCTAAAATTTTGAGAATTCAATTATTACAATTTATATTTTGGGAAGATTTAGTCAAAGGCAATAAAATCTTTATTTGATAGGCAGACCACACCTCCCTTATGGCAGAAAGTGAAGAGGAACTACAAAGCCTCTTGATGAAAGTGAAAGAGGAGAGTGAAAAAGTTGGCTTAAAACTCAACATTCAGAAAACTAAGATCATGGCATCTGGTCCCATCACTTCATGGCAAATAGATGGGGAAACAGGGCTGACTTTATTTTTGGGGGCTCAAAAATCACTGTAGATGGTGATTGCAGCCATGAAATTAAAAGACGCTTACTCCTTGGAAGGAAAGTTATGACCAACCTAGACAGCATATTAAAAAGTAGAGACATTACTTTGCCAACAAAGGTTCGTCTAGTCAAGGCTATAGTTTTTCCAGTAGTCATGTATGGATGTGAAAGTTGGATGGTGAAGAAAGCTAAGAGTGGAAGAATTGATGCTTTTGAACTGTGGTGTTGGAGAAGACTCTTGAGAGTCCCCTGGACTGCAAGAAGATCCAACCAGTCCATCCTAAAGGAGATTAGTCCTGGGTGTCCATTGGAAGGACTAATGTTGAAACTAAAACTCTAATACCTTAGCCACCTCATGAGAAGAGCTGACTCATTGGAAAAGACCCTAATGCTGGGAAGGATTGGGAGCAGGAGGAGAAGGGGACGACAGAGGATGAGGTGGCTGGATGGCATCACCAACTCGATGGACATGGGTTTGGCTAGACTCCAGGAATTGATGATGGACCTGAAGGCCTGTCGTGCTGCGGTTCATGGGGTTGCAAAGAGTCGGACACGACTGAGCAACTGAACTGAACTAAACTGAAGAAAAAAATGCAGAATAAAATGTCTGTTTAGATAATAGCACTAAACTTCTAGTTTCTTTTCCCATTACTAAACTTCTGGGAGAAAATCAGGGGATGTTATATATATATATAGACACGATATATATACACAACTGTATATATACACATATACACACATATACCCACAAACATATATATACTAGTGTAGATATGCATATCTATGTGTTTATGCATAATACATATTCATATATATAAGCAAGTGACAAGGAATATACACCAGTGAATTCAACTTGTTAGACATTTTTGATATAACTCTCTATTGTGCAGAGAAAAACATATACTTGAGAGGTTATGAATTTTAGAAATATTAAGTGTTCTAACTGGAATCTCTACCACTATTTGTTATGCAGTGCTGGTTGTTAGGACCATAAATCTGGGCATATAATGTTAAGGACAGGGTTGGAGCTGTCTGATTTGAAGCATATAAAGTCTTAACTGCCACAGATAATGTCAACCCAAATTATTATTTCCATTTCAACGCAGATTATAGGACAGGAAGTCATAAATGGAAATTAAAAAATAAATTCAGCACATATTTCAGAAAGTACCTTTTCATGTAGAGAATGGTAAATGCTTTAGAAGAGCCTGCAGGCAAAGTTGTTGAGGCAAAAAGCAGGAATGTCATTCAAGAAACAATTAGATGCCATCCTTGGGGAAATGGAGTACTAAAAAGTACATGCCTTGATGGACCAAATGACCTTTATTTGCTCTCCAAAGATCCCTCATGCTCTTATAATTCTAATAGAGAAATATTTCAGCAATTTGGCCTCCAGCAATGTCAGTTCTTACTTGAATTATTCACCTCACCACTTCACTGCTGAGGAAGAACCTTTCTCTTGCATATTGACCACATGTAATCTCAAAACTGTTGTCCATAGGCATTTTTTTACAAGGACATTTTAGTCAGATACTATGCAGTGTTTGACTATAGAAGGATGTTTCAAATCCAATGTGATTGCAAACTGACCCAAACTTGTGAAGAAATTAAATTAACTTCATTAAATATAAGAAAGTATGGAGATTATTAAGTATTATTAAAATGTTTTCTTAGCCAACATTTCAACATATAGTTGCTTCTTGAGGAATGAAGTCTGTATAAATGACTGTTTCCTAATTATTTTGATTAGGTTAATGGGCTATCTCTACTATAGACTGTATTTTAATAGAATATTATGGAAACAAAAATAAGTAAATAGGGATCTTAAAAGAAGTTAATTATAGTTGATCTGAAAACACATGGATTCAATAACTTCACACTTCAGAAAGCTAGCAGTTGATACTGAAAAAATGTAACATGCAAAATTTGCTTGGTGCATTTGAGTAAATTTGGAGAAATCTGCTATCTAGTCTGATTTTTGCTAGATTTAGCTGAACACAGAATTCTTAAGAAGCCAGGGACATTGTGAAAATGACTTTCCTCTTATTATGTTCTTAAAGTGACATTCAGTGAAAGAAAAAGAACATGTTTCTATCTGTCATCTAAATGGACTCTTAGAGTTCTCTCTGTGTATCACAAATTGGAACTCAGTGGTGAACTGAGTACCAAGAGTGTATTTTCAAAAGCTAACAGAAGGTTACATAAATGGGACAGTTCAAGGCAAAAAAAAAAAAAAAAGGTAGAGGCTTGAAAACTGCCAGTACATTTAAGTGTTTATAAAACAAATACATATTTGAGGAATTGTTGCCAAAGATGAAAATGTTTAAAATGTATATGTTTATTAGAGTGTGAATTATTTTTATACTGGATGAAATCTGCTACTAATGTATACATGATACTTTTATAAAGTACTGTAACAAGGCATCATATTAATAAAGTAAATAATAAAATTTATAAATCAGTCTATATTAAAGAGAAAATAGGCAAAATTATTGTGCTAAATAATATACTCTGGAATATATCTCAAAATCTTTTGAACTATTCAATCATAGCTAAAATAAGAGTTTGAACTGAACTTCCAAATGATGGAAAGATTATTTCTCATTTATGAAATAAAGTTTCAACCTAGTGTTTAATGTATAGAGAATAATGTTTTGACATAAATTACAAAAAGGATGAAAACATTAAATCAAATAATACTCAGCAATACATAATCAAATGAGAACTTCCTTAACAAAACTAGCAAATGCTTAAATACTACTCTGATGCTTATCGTAATTATGTAAAGTAGGCTAGTACTTATTAATTTATGATATTTTTTAAACTCTTTTGAGTATGAAATATGTATTATAATTAATTACTTCAATACTCTGTAAAATTGCCTATTACTCATTTAATTTAGTTAAAAATGGCATTTGGTTATTCTCTGTTAGTTTTTTTGATATTTGAAGATAACTAGAAGTTATTAGGGCTTCCCTGATAGCTCAGCTGGTAAAGAATCCACCTGCAATGTGGTGGACTTGAGTTCGATCCCTGGGTTGGGAAAATCCCCTGAAGTAGGGAAAGGCTACTCACTCCAGCGTACTGCCCTGGAGAATTCAATACCTCATTTGGTAAAGAATCCACATGCATTATAGAAGACTCCAGTTCGATTCCTGGGTTGGGAAGATTGGCTGGAGAAGGGAAAAAGCAACCCACTCCAGTATTCTGGCCTGGAGAACTCCATGGACTTGTATAGTCCCGTGGGGTTAAAAAGAATGGAACAGGACTGAGCAACTTTCACTTTTTTTTTCTTTTTTTTGCCTGGGCTTCCCTCATAGCTCAGTTGGTAAAGAATCTGCCTGCAATTCAGGGACCCAGGTTCAATTCCTGGGTTGGGAAGATGCTCTGGAGGAAGAAATGGCAACCCACTCCAGTATTCTTGCTTGGAGAATCCCATGAACAGAGGAGCCTGGCAGGCTACAGTCTATGGGGTCAAAATGAGTCAGACACGACTTGGTGACTAGACCATCATCACCACCACAGCCTCTGGGACTGAGTTTTGAGCTTGCCTTTTGTCTCAGCTGGTAAAGAATCTGCCTAAAATGTGGGAGACCTGGGTTTGATCTCTAGGTTGGGAAGATCCTCTGGAGAATGGAAAGGCTACCTATTCCAATATTCTGGCCTGGAGAATTCCATGGACTCTATAGTCCATGAGATCGCTGAGTCGGACACAACTGAGAGACTTTCACTTCACTTTCACTTCAGAAGGTATTAGTTGGGTACAAAAGTAACTGCGATTTCAGACCATTAATTTTAAATCATTATAACTAGGATCAAACACATCTTTATTAATCAAAACAGGAACAGTAACAATCAATAAATTTTTGCCAATGAGAATTAAGCTTGCTTATTCCTGTAGTATAAAAATCTGTGCTCTGGATTCAGTGAACTCTTTTCTGAGTTCTGTCTCCCGTTGGTTGTGGAAGCATTTTCTTTGCAAAAAGTTGTCGAAATGCTTGAAGAAGTGGTAGTCAGTTGCTGAGGGGTCAGGTGAATATGGCAACTCAGACAATTGAGCAACTAGACTGGATGAATATGGCAGATGAGGCAAAATTTCACAGAGCAATTCACTCAACTTTTTAAGTATTGGTTGTGTGACATACAGTCAAATGTTGTTATGGAGAAGAATTAGCCTCAGTCTGTTGACCGATGCTGGCTGCAGGCATTGCAATTTTTGGTATATCACATTGATTTGCTGAGCATACTTCCCAGATGTGATAGTTTCACCAGGATTCAGAAAGCTGTAGTGGATCACCCTGGCAGCAGACCACCAAACAATGACCATGACCTCTTCAGGGTGCAAGTTTGGCTTTGCAACTTGCTTTGGAACTTCTTCTCGGTTCAACCACGGAATTGGTCATTGCCAACTGTTGTATAAAATCCATTTTTAGTTGCATGTCACAATCTGATAGAGTAATGGTTTGCTGTTGTATAAAATACGAGAAGATGACACTTCAAAACAATATTTTTTTTTATTTGTAGTCAGCTCATGAGGCACCCACTTACCAAGTCTTTTCACCTTTACAATTTGCTTCAAATGTCAAATGACCATAGAATAGTTGGCATTGAGTTCTTCAGCAACTTCTCACGTAGTTATAAGAGGATCAGCTTTGATGATTGCTCTCAAATGGTCATTGTCGCCTTCTCATGGACAGATACTGTGCTTCTCATCTACAAGTTTGTCATCTCTTTCTCAAAACTTCTTGAACTGTATGTTTGTTAGCAGTTCTGGGGTCAAATGCATTGTTGGTGTTGCGAGTTGTCTCTACTGCTTTATGACACATTTTGAACTCAAGAAAATTACTCAAATTTTCTCTTTGTTTAACATCATTTTTATAGTTTAAAATAAATATTAATATAAAATAAACAGTAAGTAATGTCATTAGCAAAAAAACATTAAAGTGAGATATATGTATTAAATGATATATAACACAAGCACACTTATTGACAATGTATTCCATATCAAACAACAAATTTCAACAATGGATAAACTGCAATTACATTCAATATTCAGAGGTCTTTCTTGTGAATAAAGTATATACACATTCTGGATAATCACTCCACTCTCTGTTTAATAATGTTCCATGATGGTAGTGTAATGAGACCAGTTCTGTAGTACTCTGATAAAAATCTAGTCTCAAGTCATGCAAGTTGATGAATAAAAATTTTAGGCTAAATAATTGATTCTAGAAATAACAAAAATATTTGACACTCTTGAAAAGTGAAGTATATGTTCTGTTTCTATTAAAGGAGGTCTACATAAATTAGACTAACATACTTCTACTAAAACTTAGAAAAATTTGGCAAACTATTGAAAAAATCTTTTTGACATGATCAGAGAAATTAC
Organism: Antilocapra americana; assembly: GCA_007570785.1. Taxonomy (NCBI): domain Eukaryota; kingdom Metazoa; phylum Chordata; class Mammalia; order Artiodactyla; family Antilocapridae; genus Antilocapra; species Antilocapra americana. The sequence goes on along the minus strand of ML664168.1, from coordinate 2,910,472 downwards.
AAAATAGTGAAGAATGACAGAGTCAATACCTGAGAAAAAGAAAAGAAATAAGCAAGCCCACCTAGTATGTGGGATCATTTATCCTCTAGAACAACAACAATCTCTTAGAACTTTTCTACTAAAAATGTGGCCCATGGACCAGTTGATAGTTCTTGAACTACTTGTTTTAGTCAGTGACAGAGTAGGGAGTGACTTTATGAAAAAAGATATTCAAATAGACTATAAATATATGAAAACATGTTTTACTTGTTTAGTCTTCACACAAATTCAAATTCATGCCATAAGGAGAAATCTTCATACATTGCTAGTGGGAATGTAAATTGATTATACAGATTCTGTAAATTCTTATAGTATCCTATAGAACTGAATTTATGCAAACTTTGGAAGCAACATTTCCATTCCTAAGTCCTAAGACTTTTCAATTCCTCTTTATATTTTATCAATTCTTCAAGATTCAAATATGTAATACTTATCTAAAATTTCTGGACATGTTGAACAAACTTGCTGTAGCATTGATATCTGTTGGAAGATGTAATGGAATCTGATGGAAACTTCCTGACAGGGCATGTTTTGTTCTTGAGATTTGAATTTTTCTGCAGGTTTTTTGAAGAGATCCAGGAGAATTCCTTTCCTTTCCAGAATGGAATTTTGAATTGCATTTTGGTAATACTTCATTTTATTATTCTATTATTTTACAAACTAACAATATCTAAATTTGCTACTATGGACAAAGCTTAATAAATAGACTGATGATCAATGACTGTGGAGAAATTTCCTCTGGATTTTTTTTTTGGTACAATATTTTGGTAAAAATAAAACAAACAATAAATAACGCAAATATCTCTCTATTATTATTCAAAAGTTCAGGGATCTGAACAATATGCCTTCTTCTCAGAGGGTTTCTCAGGAACTATGTTTGTAAGGACAAGGAACAGGGAGAGACAGAGATTTACTTTTAAGGCATTGGTTCACAAGATTGCAGAGGCTAGCAAGTTTTAAAATCTGCAGGATAGGCCAGGAGACTGTAGAATCTGGAGAGGGATTTGTTGCAGGTCAAGTCTAAAGGCAATGGTTTGCAGAATTCCCTCTTCCTCAAGGGAAGTCAGTCTTTTTCTTCATGCCTTCAGCTGATTGGACGAGGTCCACCCATATTAAGGAGAATAATCTGTTTTACTCAAGGTCTACTGGGTTAATTATCAATCTTCTTTCAAAAAATACCTTCACAGCAATATCCAGAGATGTTTGACCAAATCTCTGGGTATGATAGCTCAGCTAAACTGAGGCATATTAATTATCACACCAACTGATCTGTTATAGAATTTTACAGTAAACACACATTAAATTTTATCATTAATTTATCACCATACTGTATGTGCTTTATCATATATCTATTAATGAAAACATTTGTCTTTTTATCTATTACTTTAATTATTTTGTGAAGAATTTCAATAAAAGTCAATACACTGCCCCCTAAATTCTGCACCATGAATATCATTAACTATATTTCAACATTTGTTTAAAGTTGTATATTTGAGGCAATGTTTATATAAAATGACATACAAAATATTGAGTATACACTGAATTATAAATGTACACATTTGTGTGCACCAGAATTATATACAGAATTTGGAATGTTTCCATTATATCTTGAATTCCCTCTTTTGTTCTACCAGTCAATCTCCATCCATAATATAAACTCCACAGAGTCACTATGGTATGTTATCAACATCCTTAAAATTATACATGACCTTTGAGTTTGTAACTCTAAAGTGAGGCACCTTTCTAAGTAAATGATTTTAAAATGCTTTCTAAATAAGAAAGAAAGGTAGTTTCTTATAGTATTTCTTGTGATAGTAAATACTTTGAAATAAGCTAAATGCATTACACAAAATTGCTTAATTAAGTAACGTTTGTAACTATCATCATTAAAAGGCATGTTTTACAAGAATGTATAGGGGCACAGAAGTATTTAATCATATGTAGTTGTGGAAATCAGGGTAACAAAGAATCTGTTTTAAAAAAAGATATATATGTAGAATAAAATGCTATGCTATGAGAAAATATTTCTTTTGTTTACATATATTTTGTTTTGTTAGATTACAGATGGCTCCTCCTCTTTAATTTTTCTTGGTCTATAAGATTTCTCTTTTCCTAGTTTATTGAATGTGTTCATACTCAGTCCTTCAGTCAAGACCAAATCTTCCCAACCCTATAGACTGGAGCCCACTGGGCTCCTCTGCCCATGGAATTTTCCAGGTCAAGAATACTGGTGTAGGCTGCCATTTCCTACTCAGGTACTGATGAAATAGTTGGACCATAAAGAAGGCTGGATGCCTGAAGAATTGATGCTTTTGAATTATGGTGCTGGAAAAGACTCTTGAGAGTCCCTTGGACAACAAGATCAAACCAGTCAATCTTAAAGGAACTCAAAGCTGAATATCATTGGAAGGACTGATGCTGCAGCTGAAGTTCCAGTCCTTTGGCCACCTAATATAAACTCATTTGAAAAGACCCTGATGGTGGGAAAGACTGCAGATAGGAGGGGAAGGGATGACAGAGGAGGAGATGGTTAGATAGCATTACTGACTCAATGGACATGAATTTGAGCAAACTGTACGACATAGTGAAGGACAAGGAAACCTGGCGTACTGCAGTCCATGGGGTCGCAGAGTTGGACATGACTTAGTGATTAAGCAACAACAACTCCAGGGGACTTCCCTGACCCAGGGATAAAATCCTAATGTCCTGTGTCTCCTGCATTGGCAGGCAGATTCAGTGAGCCACCTGGAAAGCCCTCCTAGCTCATTAATCTCCACTAAATTACCTCACTCCATGAACCACTTCCCAAGATAAGTGAAGTTAATCTTGTGTACATATTAAAGTTTGGGGAACTGAAATCTCCTGTGCATGCTGCGCTAAGTCACTTCAGTCACTTCTTGATCTTCTCCTCGTATTTGATATTGTTAAGGAAGAGCATACTACTGAGTATCTGTCCAGCATCAAGGGAGTTTATGTGTCTCTGTGAATTGACAGCTATAGCTCCCTAGAATTGAAACCCTATAATTTAATTATAAGGTTAGGGTATTTGAACATAGAATTTCAAATTTAAACTATCAAATTGTGTCTAAAAAGAAAAAAAAATCAATAGAAACAAAATTGAAAATCTTAAAATAACAACACAGAAGGCTAAAACCACTACTACTAAAATTTCAATGAAATATTTAAATAATATTTTATTTTATTACAGATATAATATTTGTACAGGTGACACTGTCTGAAGTTTAGATTTTTAAATATCTGTAAAATAAATTTATTCATTCTATTTTATTTTTCTATGATCCTTCAATTTATCTTAGCCATCTGTTCAATAATGAAGTGCTCAGTTCCATTCAGTCATTGAGTCGCCTTTGCGACCCCGTGAACTGCAGCATGCTAGGTTTCCCTCTCCATCACCAACCCCTGGAGCTTGCTCAAATTCGTGTCCATCGAGTCAGTGATGCCATCCAACTATCTCACCCACCATGGTCCCCTTCTCCTCCTAATGAAGTGTCAGTCTCTTCCTTTCCAAATGAAATGTTGTATTTATCTTGAAAGTTATATTGGTTTGTTTAGATTGACAATATATTACCACTTTTACTCATTTGCATTTACATGGATAGTAATATACCTAATATTTTATTCTAAAGTTTTTAATAGTGACAACAAGTTTAATGAAATATTTGAATGATATTATCAATATCTATTAATATCAATGTATTAAATTAATATGATATTGATATTGTTTAGTTGCTAAGTTGTATCTGACTCATTTGCAGGTCCTTCGTCTGTAGCCTGCCAGCCTCCTCTGTCTATGGGATTTCCCAGGCAAGAATACTGGAATGGGTTGCTATTTCCTTCTCCAGGGGATCTTCCTGACTCAAGGATGGAACTTACTTCTCCTGCATTGCAGGCAATTCTTCACTGCTAAGCCACCAGGGAAGCCCCATGATATTGATTATTTTAAATTTATAATGTTAAAAAAATTAGTAGTGTAACTAAATTATTTTGTAACAAAAAGTTTAGATAAATGATTAATACTATTATTTTAAGATAACAATCATTAACTGTTAATATATTAATGATAAATTTAATATTTTAGTCAGTAAACTGAGTCTCAGTATAGTGGGGATTTCTTACATCTGTACCTTTCCTTATATTTTCTTCATTACTTAATTATGTAGAAAAAATGTTTCTGTATTCATCTTTATCATCTTTGTAACAATCTTATAAGATAGGTGTAGTGACAATTATCTCCACTTTGTAGGTGATAAACTACACTCAGAAAATTTTAATAGCTCAATAAATCTCAAATATCTTTTTTTTATTGTGATGTTAGAATGACTCTCCAGGCCACTATTATTTCCAACAAACCACATTTTCTTTGACACTGTCACCTCAATGTCAGTTGAGAAATTACTCAGAACCCTCAGTTAATATGAAAGCATTTTATATTTCGCTAAAAAATTCCTCTTGTCAGATGTAACAACAAAATATCAGTAACTAATTTTAAAGTAAATTAAATATTATTATTTATTTAAATAAACAATATTTTATAATATTAAACAAATTAATTATATAAATATTAAATAAATTTACATATATATATGTATATATATATACACATGTTAAACTGAAGAAAAGGAAAATATAAGAACGTAAAAAACAAAAAATGAATAGACACACATAGATGGGCACAGACATTGTGTCTTGTCAGGAATCACATTTTGCAGTTAAAAAATGAGTAGAGATCTGAAAAACTGTTTAAAAAAAAGAGGCTGCAGAAATATTCTTATATATCTATTGTACAGATGTTATTTTTATGCAGTTATTTTTAATTTTAATTGAATTTGAAAAATGAACTATGCTCAAACTGATACCCCATATATGTCATCATTTCAGATGTTCCTAAAACAATTTTAAGGTGCAATATAATGCATCAGTACGGTGTTATGTAGATTTAGTGTCCTTCAATTTAATCTTTATATTGTTACAAGGTATATATAATAAAATAAGTGAAAATGTTAGTTGCTCAGTCATGTCTGACTCTTTGCAATCCAATGGACTGCAGCTCACCAGGCTCCTCTGTCCATGGAATTCTCCCAGCAAGAATACTGGAGTGGTTAGACATTCCCTTCTCCAGGGAATCTTCCCAACCCAGGGATAACCACAGATCTCCTACAATGCAGGCAGATTCTCAGCCACCAGGGAAGCCCTTTTACTACAATAAGATGGATTTTATTTTAAACAGGAGACCAGATGTAGATATAGATTCACAGGTGCCATGGTTTACTGGATAAAAGAATTTCTTCAAGAGAGCACATAACATTTCCACTGCTTATTAACCTAAAATTATAACAAAGACAGTTCAAATTATTAATCATGATAAACAACTAAGGCTCATATCAAACAAACAGTACTACGAATGAAACAATTAAAAAAGGAAAAATGGAATTATGCCACACAAAATTTTTAAGTCATAGTGATCTCAAATTTTTTAAATAGATATCATTGAAAGATATATTTCATTTATTGTAATATCTAATGATAACAGAATGACTTTAAAACTTTAAAAATCTAAGTATTTAAAACTTGAGTGGTATGGAGTAAGCACTCAGTCAATGCTAATTATTTTATGCACTCAACTGTACCATAAATATTTTGCAGCATTATCACTTTAAATCACTCTGAGCCACTGAGTTTACTGAAGTTCGCAGGCTTTAAATAATTGTCTGATGATCCCAGGACAAAAAAGGACTGTGTTTATTAAAAAAAAAGACAGCTTCTGTCCTTGAGCACTATGAATTTTCTAGTCTAGAATCCAACAAGTTTCATCTTCTCCTTTGGGAAAATTACTAGTATTGTTAATAAAAATTTGGGGATATTTGTGGGCAAGGAAAAAAAAAAGACATCTCCAAAGTAATTTGTTCAAGTGGCGTTTAGCCTTCATTTTCTTTGATAATGGCTACTTCTCTGTTTTTATTTTTTTCATTTTTATTGGAGTATAGTTGATTTACAATTTTGTGTTCCAGCTGTATATCAAAGTGAATCCTTTATACATATATCCACACTATTTTAGATTCTTTCCCCTTATAAGCCATTACAGAGTATTGACTAGAATTGCCTGTGCTATATGGCAGGTTCTTATTCATTACCTATATAATAGTGTGTATGTCAATCCTTATCTCCCAGTTCATCCCTCTCCACCATCCCCTGGTAATCATAGCTTGTTTTCTACATCTGTGACTCATTCTACTTCTGTTCTACAAAAAAAGTTAATCTTGAGAGTCTCTTAGATTGCAAGGAGATCAAGCCAGTCAATCCTAAAGGAAATCAATCCTGAATATTCATTGGAAGGACTGATCCTGAAGCTGAAGCTCCAATACTTTTGTCACCTGATGTGAAGAACTGAATCCGTAGAAAAGACTCTGATACTGGGAAAGATTGAATGCAGGGGGAGAAGAGCTTATTAGAGGATAAGATGGTTAGATGGCATCAGCGACTCGATGGACACGAGTTTGAGCAAGCTCTGGGAGTTGGTGATGGACAAGGAAGCCAGGCATGCTGTGGTCCATGGAGTCACAAAGAGTCGGACACAACTGAACAACTGAACAGAAATGAACTGCATTTCTTCCTTAAGATTTCACATATAAGCAGTATCAAATTATATTTGTCTTTCTGTGTTTAATGTACTTCACCTAGTATGACAACCTCTAGTTTTATCTATGTTGCTGCAAATACCATTATTTTGTTCTTTTTCATAGCTCTCTTTATTTTTTATGGGCTTCCCAGGTGGCACTAGTGGTAAAGAACCCACTTGCCAATTCAGGAGACATAAAGAGACACTGTATTGCTCCCTGGATTTGGGAAGATCCCTTGGAGAAGGGCATCACAACCCAACTCCAATACTGTTGCCTAGAGAATTCCATGGACAGAGGAGTCTGGCAGGTTATGAAAGATTTAAAATTTTAGACAATATTGCTTTCATAAGGAAAGAATGGACACACTGCTAAATAATATCAGAGAGTGGAGGATAAATTTTCATTTGCAGTGCAAAAAAGACTACTGAAAGCTGTAAAAAAAAATAGTGATGATCTTATCTCTAAATAAATATCTGTTGTACCTGTTAGGTTTTGCTTTTTTTTTTTTTTTTACCTAAATTCATTTCCACGCACATTCACTATTCAATTCTGAATGGCCTAAACTTTTCCCTCAACATCAATGATCACAGAGTCCACTGACTTGGGAAAGATCTCACAAAGGCTATGCTGTTGATAGCTTACAGTGAAAGGTGTCGGCTTCGTGATCTCTGAAGAAGATGTAGCCCGGGACCAGGGGCCAGGGTTGATCACTCAAAAGTTTTTGTGTGGCAGAGTTTTATTAATGTGAAAAAGGGACAGAGATAGCTTCTGACACAGACATCAGAAGGGGGATGGAGAGTGTCCCCTTTGCTAGTCTTAGCAAGGGAGCTATATACTTTTCAATTGGTTATTAACAATAAATCAAAAGACTGTTTCAAGGCTGTAAAGGTCTTTCCAGAACCACTCCACAAAATATATTTTAAAATAACAGGATTAGAGCTAATAATTGAAAGATCCTACTGGACACCTATGCAGGTCAGGAAGCAACCATTAGAACTGGACATGGAACCTCAGACTGGTTCCAAATAGGAAAAGGAGTACATCAAGGCTGTATATTGTCACCCTGCTTATTTAACTTACATGCAGAGTACATCATGAGAAATGCTGGGCTGGAGGAAGCACAAGCTGGAAACAAGATTGCCAGGAGAAATATCAATAACCTCAGATATGCAGATGACACCAGCCTTATGGCAGAAAGCAAAGAAGAACTAAAAAGCCTCTTGATGAAAGTGAAATAGGACAGTGAAAAAGTTGGCTTAAAACTCAACATTCAGAAAACTAAGATCATGGCATCTGGTCCCATCACTTTCTGGCAGATAGATGGGCAAACAGTAGAAACAGTGTCAGACTTTATTTCTCTGGGCTCCAAAATCACTGCAGATGATGATTGCAGCCATGAAGTTAAAAGACGCTTACTCCTTGGAAGGAAAGTTATGACCAACCTAGACAGCATATTAAAAAGCAGAGACATTACTTTGCCAACAAAGATCTGTCTAGTCAAGGTTGTGGTTTTTCCAGTGGTTATGTATGGATGTGAGAGTTGGACTATAAAGAAAACTGAGTGCTGAAGAATTGATACTTTTGAACTGTGGTGTTAGGGAAGACTCTTGAGAGTCCTTGGACTACAAGGAGATCCAACCAGTCCATCCTAAAAGAGATCAGTCCTGCGTGTTCATTGGAAGGACTGATGTTGAAGCTGAAACTCCAATACTCTGGCCACCTCATGCAAAGAGCTGACTCATTTGAAAAGACCCTGATGCTGGGAAAACTGAGGGCAGGAGGAGAAGGGGATGACAGAGGATTAGATGGTTAGATGGCCTCACTGACTCAATGGACATGAGTTTGAGTAAACCCCAGGAGTTGGTGATTGACAGGGAGCCCTTTTGTGCTGCAGTTCATGACAGGAGTCGAACATGACTGAGCGACTGAACTAACTAACTTACTCTAGTAGATATGACCCTTATTACTACTGCACTATAAACTGGAAATACACCATAGAGCAACAATTCTGAAAATAAGTCCACAAAACACTAGACAAGAAAAAAAGTCTCACCATTTTATTTTATTAATATTTTCAATTATATTACAACGCTAATCCTATGGACATCTTTACCTCTGTTTTCCAATAAAAATGTCTTCATGAATTGAGACCATGGTCCACCCTGCATAATAATATACACCCATATGCTTGCCAAAGTTCTACAAATTCTGACTTTTCAGTGTCCATTCTTCTGGGTTAAGGCTTTACCTACTATTAGAAATGAAATTAATCCACATTGATCATTAGTGTTAGTGCTGATTCCCATAGCTTGAGTTATGATTACCAAGCATGTGTTTCTTCCATAATCATTTCGAAGAATAAAGTAGAAAACATTAAATCAACAGAAAAGAATATAATCTGGTGCTTTAGAAAACCACAAGTTTGAGGGGAGAAGGATGTATTTAATGTTAACTACTACGACAGAAGATAAGACAGTTGGATGGCCTCACCAACATGATGGACATGAGTTTGAGTAACCTCTGGGAGTTGGTGATGGACAGGTAAGCCTGGCGTTCAGTAGTCCATGGGATCAGGGAGAATCAGACATGACTGAGCTACTGAACTGAACTGATCTGGACTGAACCACGTTCTCGTAATTATATATCAGTGATCCATTTGTAAATGTAGGAGGACTAGAGGCAGAGATAGGGATCTGGAGTTCTCAAGGAAGAGAAAAGGGCAAACATTTTTTCTTTAAGCCCAGAGCTGATAATTGAGCAACAAAACAAGGCTTTCTTATCTGTCCTTGCTATTCTTTAGAACTCTACATTTAAATGGGTATATATTTCTCCTTTGCTTTTTACTTCCCTTCTTTTCACAGGTATTTTTAAGGCCTCCTTAGACAGCCATTTTGCTTTTTTCATTTCTTTTTCTCGGGGATGATCTTGATCCCTGTCTCCTGTACTATGTCAGTAACCTCCATCCATAGTTCTTCAGGCACTCTGTCTATCAGATCTTGTCCCTTAAATCTATTTCTCACTTGCATTGTATAATTATAAGGAATTTGATTTAGGTGATATCTGAATGGTCTAGTGTTTTCTCCACTTTCTTCAATTTAAGTCTGAATTTGGCAACAAGGATTTCATGATCAGAGCCACAGTCAGCTCCCAGTCTTGTTTCTGCTGACTGTATTGATCTCCTCCATCTTTGGCTGCAAAGAATATAATCAATCTGATTTTTGTATTGACCATCTGGTGATGTCCATGTGTAGAGTCTTCTCTTGTGTTTTTGGAAGAGGATGTTTGCTATGACCAGTGCGTTCTCTTTTGCAAAACTCTATTAGCCTTTGCCCTACTTAATTCTGTAAGCCAAGGCCAAATTTACCTATTACTCCAGGTATTTCTTGCCTTTCTACTTATGCATTCCATTCCCCTATAATGAGAAGGATATCTTTTATGGGTGTTAGTTTTAAAAGGTCTTGTAAATCTTCATAGTACCATTCAACTTCAGCTTCTTTAGTGTTATTGGTAGGGGCATAGACTTGGATTACCATGATATTGAATGGTTTGCCCTGGAAAAAAACAGAGATCATTCTGTCGTTTTTGAGATTACATCCAAGTACTGCATTTTGGACTCTTTTGTTGAGCATGATCGCTACTCCGTTTCTTCTAAGGGATTCCTGCACACAGTAGTAGATATCATGGTAATCTGAGTTTAGTTCACCCATTCCAGTTTATCTTAGTTCACCGATTCCTAGAATGTTGATGGTCGCTCTTGCCATCTCCTGTTTGACCACTTCCAATTTGTTTTAATTCATGGACCTAGCATTCCAAGTTGCTATGCAATATTACTCTTTACAGCATTGGACCTTGCTTCTGTCACCAGTCACATCCACAACTGGGTATTGTTTTTGCTTTAGCTCCATCCCTTTATTCTTTCTGGAGTTATTTTTCCACTGATCTCCTGTAACATATTGAGCACCTAATGACCTGGTGAGTTCATCTTACAGTGTCCTATCTTTTTGCCTTTCCATACTGTTCATGGGGTTCTCAAGGCAAGAATACTGAAGTGGTTTGCCATTCCCTTCTCCAGTGGACCACATTCTGTCAGACGTCTCCACCATGACCCATTAGTGGCTCCTGCACTATTAAAGTAAGAGTTTAATATGCATCGATATAAAATAGGAAAATTCTGTTGTCCACAATGATTATAAATTAAAATTTAATACTTTTTAAGGTTAAAGATACACAAAAAGATGTTACTTTTAATTGAAATTATTTCTAAGGGGTAGTTATTTGTTAAACTGAAACTCACATTTAAAGGTTGAATCATCTAACTCCAAGATGCAGAGCAATTTATTGAATTTAGGAATCTTTACTTGTGCTTCTTCCAATGTCTGAAACCACTCTCATTTTAATATTTCTGTCACTTTTTACCTCTTCATAAATCACTTTTTTAAATTTTCTTATAATAATGTTCTAAATTAAAACCTGAAAATCACATGATCCAAAACACCATATTAATAAAAATACTTTGATCTTATACAATGCATATATTCTCTGATTGCAAAAGCAGATTTCACTGCTATGTGCTTAGTGCTATGCTAATTTATAAAGTAGACTATTTAAATAAAGAAGTGGGAGAATTATATTCATAACTAATCTTAGAATATCTTTTAGGTAAGCTAACAGCACTTTTTTAATTGGGAAAGTGACAGAATCTTAAACACATTTAAATGATTTGTAAAGATTCGGCTTAAAAAATGAGAATATGCAAAGTATGAGCACTTTTTCAATGAATAATAAATAGATATATGTTTTCAAATAAACAGGATCAACACCAGTGAGATAAAATGCAGTTTCTTATGCAGAGAGGATTTCCAGGGAGAAACTAAGATAACAATCTAATTAAGCTGTTACTATAAGTAAATGAAAAATTGCAATTTAAGTTAACATACTAAGAAATCTAAAAGCAAAATAATGTATTTCTTGTTTTATTTCAAACAAATTAAATGGTAAGTTGTCAAAGGAGTAGGTAAGCTTCAGGTGATCAGGAGATGAAGGGAATTGGTTTGTAAAAATATATTTAATGATGGATGGCTTTTGAGTGCTAACAGAATTCCATTTCACCACTTCACAATTAAAAATTCATTAGAACTTGCAAGGTTAGAATAACATTTAGTAAACAGAAGCAGCATGTGAGAAATTTGCATGAGTAGAAATGCTTAATAAAAAAAAGAAAATGCTTAATAAAATACTCAGTGCTCAAACTAGTATACTTCAAAATAGCAGTTTATAAATATTTATACTCTAATACTTACCACTAAATAAAAAAACAAAACTATGAGTCTTGCTCCAAATGTTAGCATTAAACCCTTTTTGTTAATTATGTGCCATAGTATTAGTTACAGTTAAATTATTTATCTAAAATAAAAAAAGAATATTCAAACTCAAATGCTATATTTGTATTAAATATTCAAGTTCAAATTGAAGTTTTGATTTTTTTAGGTAAACTCTTAGTGTGCACTAAACATGATGATCTCTTTTCTAAATTCTCAAACCACTTTTCTATAATTTTTCATGTATAGGTACACAGTGTTCGATTCAAAGGCAGGGTAATATTTAAGGGGAAAAACAGATTTTTGCAAATCTTAGGACATATAACAGATTTTTGCAAATCTTAGGACATATAACAAGAATTTATGTACAAGTGAGGAAAAGAAAAACAAAAATATTTTCTAAGTGAGGAAATGAGAAACAAAAATGCTCCTCTCATAGTTGAGCTTTCCTGTAGTGATGGATTAAAAAAAAAAAAAATGTCTAGAGCAAGTGTGATTTAAAGTATTTTGACGAATGCATTCACTGATAAATTCTCAAAAAAAATTAATCATCCTATAAAACAAAACTCAAGATTAAAAATAATAGCATACAAATGATAACGATCCACTAACTGGTAATTATCTGAACTCTGCTTGCTTTTCATGATGAAGTGTTTTGTTGTTATTAATAAGATCTAAACAGAGAAGTTAAATATTTGAACAGTTTCTTCCAGACTTCATACAGATTTTGTATTTCATCTGTTAATTCTTTCCTTTTATTTGAAGCATTAAGGGCTTGAGAACCAAAACACCACCTGTGGTTCTATTTTATGCCTACCACATTCCTCACTTGTGATTTTAAATTGTGCATCAAAGGGAAACACTTAAGGTGAATATCCTCATTGTCATTCCAGAAAACTAATATGGTATTATCTCCTAGTGATGTGGCTCCCATCTATAATAATGCTAAACCTAGCTTTATTCCTTTATTTTATTTGAAGTCTTAAGTGCTTAGCAGGGAGATAGGATAGGAACCTCAAATCTGATTGCACACTTTCTGTTTTGCTCAAGAAATGCGGTTTAATTAACCATGGGCTTTCTTCATTTATGCTTTACTTTACATTCAGCTCTCTTGCTGGATCTCTCAAGTGTAATCATAATCTCTTAATTCTTAATGGGTATTTTATTCAAAATAAAATAAGTTTAAGTTGAATACTTATAAAATGCTTAGGGATTTAAAAAATGTTCCTTACAACAAAAAAAGAAAATTATTTTTCTATTCAGAAAGCATTAAGATTAATAAATTAAATATCTTGGTTTTCTAAAAATATTACATCTCAAGCAAGGGTCGGATGGTATGGGAGAATGGTATTGAAACATGTAAATTATCATATGTGAAATCAATCGCCAGCCCAGGTTTGATGCTTGATACAGGGTGGTCAGGGCTGGTGCACCGGGATGACCCAGAGAAATGGGATAGGGAGGGAGGTGGGAGGGAGGTTCTGGAAGGGGAACACATGGATACCCATGGCAGATTCATGTCAATGTATGGCAAAGCCAACACGATAATGTAAAGAAAAAAAAAAGTTGTGGTGCATATACACAATGGAATATTACTCAGCTATTTAAAAGAGCACATTTGAATCAGTTCTAATGAGGTGGATAAAAATGGAGCCTATTATACAAGGTGAAGTAAGTCAGAAAGAAAAACACTGATACAATATATTAATGCATGTATACGGAATTTAGAAAGATGGTAACGAGGACCCTACATGTGAGACAGCAAAAGAGACATAGATATAAAGAACAGACTTTTGGACTCTGGGAGAAGGCAAGGGTGGGATAATTTGAGAGAATAGCATTGAAAAATGTATATTACTGTATGTGAAATAAATGACAAGTCCATGTTTGATGCATGAAACAGGGCACTCAAAATCGGTTCACTGGAACAACCCAGAAGGATGGGATGGGGAGAGAGTTGGGAGGGAGTTTCGGGATGGGGGACACATGTATACCTGTGGCTGATTCACATCAATATATGGCAAAACCCACCACAATATTGTAAAGTAATTAGCCTCCAATTAAAATAAATTAATTTAAAAAAATAAAAGCAGACGATTTCATAAAATGAAAAAAAAAACTAACAACAAATGAAAATTTCATACTACATTTAGATTTTCCAGTATATTTTAAGCTTTCTAAATTAAGACTGTGTGAAAAGCTCTTGAAGGAAAGCACAAATCTGAGCAAATTTTTTGTAACATTAGATAGGGTATACCAAATATTTTTCACACTGATGTGCATTTAAACAGAGGCCCTGCTAGAGCTTTAAGACAAGAGCATTCATTACTGTTAACCAGTGAACTTTCAGTTTACCAGTGAAGTGTCTAAATGTTACAATTTTCTTAAAAAAAGCATTAGTAGACATTTATTTTTTAGTTCCCTGGCTTTCAGTTCAACGTGGGATGCAGTGAACTTTTTTTTTTTATTTTCCAAAAAAATTGTCATAGAAATTTTAATTTACAGTTACATGTCCTTGAAGTCATATATTTATTTATTTTTAGTGTGAGTAACAGAAATCTCAGAGGTTAAATTTGTGAATAATTCTGTGAATATAAATACTTGGTCAAATTTGTGAGTTAGACCACAACAAGTTTGAAGTTCTTAAAATAAAAGTGAAAAATATTAGAAGACAATATAGAGCATATTAGAAATCTTCCCAAGTATTACTTTCAGAATTGGCTATAATACCTATTACAAAGATCTGGTTTCTTAACAGAACCCTTAAAGCCAAATATCTCAAGAGGTTGAATTTTTTTCTTTAGAAATAGAAGAAAAAAGGGAGATTGTAAAAGAAAATAATTTTTAAAAGTCACTTTTCACTATATGGAAAGATTCTCTTGATTCATTTTAGGAGCTCTTAATCATTTCATTAGAATGTTAAATATATATTCTAAAAAAAAAAAGATTTCAGTGATTTTAAAGGGAAGGCCAGTACATATTTTTTAATCCATGTGCAAGAGAGTATGCCACATTTTTAAATATAAAATTATTTGAAATATTAATGCCCTGTTGCCGCTCATAAATAATATAAATTATAGTAGAAAAATATATATGCAATCTTTAAAATTTTATTACATAGCACTCTAAAGTTTGTATTACTTTTACTGTATAACATTTTAATTTTTTCAGAAAACCTGAGATTTTTAAATTTCTTACTTATACATAAGCATTTTTTGATATAGTAAATGTGATCAGAAATACGGTTTCTCATATGAAAATGAAATTTACTTTAGATCACAGCTGAGATGTGAGCCAATCATGCAATTGTGGAAAATGTATCGGCATTAAATAAAATTGCTTATTATCCTCAACTTTAATGCAGTTAGAAATCTAAAATATTAAGAAATAATTCATTGAAAATGGAGCATAGAATAACAACTGTTAAAATACTTAGCTACAAAAGAAGTGCTTGAGTGGTTGGAATCACTTCAATATTAATAGGTAATTTTGCTATTTTGTCATTTAGAATGTGTATGTTGACAGTGAATATGTTTATGTGTATACTTGAATGCATAATGTCCAGGAAAATAAACAAATATTAGAATTAATAACATATATACTTATTCTCTAAGATTATTTCTAAATAGCTTCCAATATGCAAAATAATAAAAATTGAATTTTTGCAATTTACAATTTAGATGTTATATCATATTTATCTTAATACATTGAAACTGTAATTGCAAATAATTGAACTTCCAATACACAAGTAAATGAAATTGCTGAACCAAAAGGAAATTAGCATTGACTGCAGTTTGAGTAAACTGAACAGATTTGGTAGTTCTGATATATTGAGGTAGAAACTAGTCCTAAGCCTATTAACACAAAGATATAATTAAAGTGCTGTGATTTTTAGCAACAAATCCAAGAGAATGAAGCAACGATAAAAATATCCTTTTCTTTTGCTAATGAAAATCAATATGAAAATTGCAAGTGTAGCACTCTCAAATTAATGCCAGACAACTAAAAGAAAACTAAACATACAATTATATTTTGATAGACCCTAATAAATATTAAATAAACTACATGCTTGCTATATTGGAGCAATAGTGCATAATTTCTTGGAAAAACTGTGTAAAACAGGAATACCATCTGCTTACTTCCTTAAATAACTAACATTGCATCTTTATATAACATTTACCTAGCAAATACAAAGAAAAATTATTTTATATCCATACTTAACCAATATTTTTAGCAAAAAAAAAAAAAGAATATTAAACTGAATGAAAGTCATTTACACAAATCTCCACATCACTTTCTGTAAACACAACAAAGTTTTGTTGCAACTGTATTTCACGGTCCTCCATTAATAAGTCATTCCACTAAAAAGATTATGAGGCAAGCAAAAATGTCATCTACTTTCATTCTTTAAGCCAATTCTATTTTACAACAAGTGTTTATAAGACAAATCTTTAATTTTATAGGTGAGAAATGTATTCAGCCTGTTACTGTATTTCTCATGATATAATTTTAATGAATTAATCACTTTTTTAAACTTCACTGCCTCTGACCCAAATAAAGCCACTGAAGCTATCACCGAGAATAATTCTCACTGAATTTACAAGTGGCCAGTACAAGCCTTCTTAGCAATATGTATTTTGAATTATCCAAATTGACAAAACCAAAGTGAAGCCAATAAAAGGAATTAAAGAAATTACCCATGTAGTATCCAAGCTCATTAAGACCAATCAGCTATGACTTTTGCCTCAAATTCTACTTGTGCTCACATTTTACTTGAATTAAATAATTATTAACAATGTTTCTGTTGCTATTATTAACATTCATGCCTATCTACCTCTTTCTTTTCTATGTCATCCTCTTCCTTCTCCTGATGGTATTGCTGCTTCATATTAATACTGCTGCTAGTAGAGGTATTGTAATTATTGCTACTGCAGTGTCAGAGCAAACAATTCATGTTTACATCACTCCTTGTGTTGAATATTAATTGCTAACTGGCTTTTGATTATTTATTTATATTAAACAAGTTGATGTTCATTATCTTAATCAGCTCTAATCACTGTATTGGAGACATCTATTTATATAGAGTCCTATCTCTCCACTTAAATCTAGCTCTCTAGGGTCCTCGTATTAGATGGGGATAGTGTTAGCATTTCAATTGAAGAATCACGTTTATGTATGATAGTTTTTAGGGTCAAATTTATGTGCTGAGGGGAGGGGCAACACAGAAGCATCTGAAATCTGATCCCTTTATCTGTTAAGAGACATATTACACATAAATAAGTCATTGATGTAAGACTGAGGCCTAAAGATAAATTTTATAAAAAGAAAAATATAAAAGAGAAAAAAAAATGTAATCTATACTGAGAGTATCTATATGGAAAGTAACCACACAACATTCCTAAGATGGGAAACTGTAATTCAGAAATGATGACTTACATGCTTTTATTATCTGAGATTAAGTAATACATTATGAAAAAAGTCAGTTAAAGACAAATAAAAATATTTGGGTGGCATTATTATTATTTGAGTTGGGGAAAAACCTTGATATTGATTTCATGAAAAATAGTTACAGGTTTAAAACTTAAATTACCAAATTCAGCTACAAGAATGACAATGGCAACACAGTGCTGCTTTTTTGGCACTAAAGTGAGAATACTTGGCTACAATCTAGTTTTCCATAGTAGTTAGGGTGATTTCTAAAAAAAATAAATTAGGTTGCTTCATCATCTGTTAAAAAATTACATCACATTGCAATGGTACTGTTGCTTCACAAATTGGCCCCTGTATCCATTCAGGGCAAGAGGAGGCTGAAGAAAGAGTCAGATCACTTCAGATTTATTATACAGGGGAACTTACTTATAAGGCTTATCTTGGGTGGCCAAAACGCAAGTAGATCACTACCCACCTTCCAGAATCTTAAAAGTTTATGTGAAGACCTTAACAGGATTTAGTCATATATACCATCCAGATGGTCTCAATAGCACATAGCTATCTCAACACTGTGTCTTTAAAAATGGCTCCCACTGAGGGACTGGTGGGCAGAGTGAATATTCCAAGGATGGGTGAAAGGGTAAGGAGCCTTAGATTCCCTGGGTCCAGTTTTCAAGTCGCTCAGCTGTCACTTCCACTCAGTGACCTCCAACATGCTAAGAGAATTCAGATTCCGACAACCTCAAACAAAATGAAACAGTTCTCACAAACTTTCAAACTTTATCTAATCCTAGCGCCCCCCCTCCCCGCCATTCTCCCTATATTTGTCCTAGTTTACTGTTGTTTCTTGAACACACATTTTCCTAAGTAAAGAAAATTACGTATGTTGTGCCTTCTTTCTGTGAGGTTTCTTCTTTCTCCAGAAGGTTTGATCTTTTCATTTATTTATTTATCACTTTCAATTTATACATCACATTTCTCTCAGAGAGTCTCACTGTTTGAACTACATAAAAAGAGAATATCCCCTCTTGTTTTCTGTTATATTCTATTGTCATTTTCTTTTCAAGAACTTACCACAACTAAGGGTTTTTATTTGTTTGCTTAATTTTTTAATATCTATGCTTCTTCCCTACCTTGCTTCATGAGTGCAGTACCATACATGTGTTATTTGCTGTATTACAGATAGTTACACAGTATATTCAGTCCCTAGTTACTCAATAAACATTTCAAGAGTGAATTAATACCTTCATTTATTGATGATCTGTGAAGCACCAACCTTGACGCACTTTGCTAGTGATTAATCTTGATATCAGACAATCTAATGGATTGTATGCACATTTTTTTCCAGTTAACATCTAGCCCTAAGAATTTTCTTTGCCTTCAGATATCCTATTTAAATAAAGGATCTGGAGTTTCTACTAATCATGACAGTTTGCAATCAACTGAATGTGGTAGGAGAAGGGGACAACACAGGACAAGATGGTTGGATGGCATCACCGAAGCAATTGACATGGCTTTGGGTAGACTCTGGCAGTTGGTGATGGACAGGGAAGCCTGGTGTGCTGTGGTTGATGGGGTCACAAAGAGTCAGACACGACTGAGCGAGTAAACTGAACTGAACTGAATGTTGTATATGAGCTTGCTTCCAGGTGTATCAGTGGTAAAGACTCTGCCTGTCAGTGAAGGAGATGCAGAAGACATAGTTCACATCCCTGGATTTGGAAGGTCCCCTGGAGGAGGAAATGGCAATCCACTCCAGTATCCTTACTTGGAAATCCATGGACAGAGGAGCATGTAGGGCTACAGTCCAGTGGGTAGACACAACTGAGAGTAGTGTCCAAAACACAACTGAGCAACTGAGCATGCACAAATGTGGTATATAGTAAGCTATAATACTGAAGAATATTATAAAATATAACTAATAGCATAATATCCAAAATCAATTATGAAGGTAGGAAAGTATGTCCAAGTACACTGAAAGAATTAAAACACTTGAAGTTATAATACAGATCCATAAAACAGCTTATGAACATGCTATTAATAAGCTCATATTAATAGCAAGTAGCCTCTGTTGCTAGGAAAACATAGGTAGCGTCATGCATAGCAGAAAGCATGCTGATAATGAACAAGCAGCAATTGGTTATCTCACCTGGAAACTTGGGTATTTCAGGTTGACATTTTTCTGCCCTTTGTCTACTGGTTTTGTTTTGTTTTGACTCAGGAAATCAAGGATGTTTTATGTACATTGGGGGACAAGAAGACATATCCAATAAGTGTTTTATTTGTCAAGAGATTAGAGACATGTCTAATAAAGGCATTCAAGTAGGAAGATATTCAGTTAATATTGCTAGTAGAAAGCTTAAACAGCTTAGTTAAATAACTCAAGTGCAAAATAACTGTTCGTCTGGCAAGCCACACATCTCTGAACTCTAAAGCATATGTCAGCCCCATGGAGTGAGGAATCAGAGAAATAATAAATGTGGTTAATAGACTGAGGAGACACTGCCCAAGAAAAAGTTCAGTTATCATAGTAGGAAACCATCTTGGAATAGACTTTTAAACAATAACTCAGAAGTTAGGAATAGAAACATACTCTTTACATTGAACATATGTTGTCATTTAATGTTATTACTACTATTACATTACTGTTACAATAATACTGTACTAGAATGGACTTCCCCAGTGGCTCAGTGGTAAAGAATCTGCTTGCAATGCAGGAGATGCAGGTTTGATCCCTGGATCTGGAGATCCCCTGAAGGAGGAAATGGCAACCCACTCTAGAATTCTTGCCATGATAATTCCATGGACAGAGGAATCTGGTGGGCCACAGTCCATAAGGCCACAAATAGTCAGACACTATTGAGTATGAGCATGTGTGTGCATGCACACACACACACACACACACACACACACACACACACACACACACACACACACACTGTTTCTATAATACTATAAAGATAATACATTTTAGATGAGTGCATGGTATCCTTGTTTGTGACTAAATGTGGGGCACTTACTATGTGATAATACAGAATAGTCATATTTTCCATATGTTTGCTTGAGCGAAATTTCCCATAGATAGAGTGATTATGGAAGGTTTTTGAAGAAGTGATATTTGTATTAGTTTCCTACTGCTGCTGTAAAACATAACCACAAATTCAGTGGCTTAAACACAAATTTATGTTATAGTTCTGGCGAGCAGAAGTCTAAAAATAGATCTGCAAGTGTGCATTCCTTTTGGGGGATCTATGAATGAATCTGCTTCCTTGCCCTTTTCCAGCTTCTAGACATCGCCTACCTTCCCTGTTCTGTGGTCCTTCTTCCATCTTAAGAACAAGCATTGTACCATCTTTTCTCCTCTATGACTTCTGCTTCCATTTTCTTTTATTCTCTCTCTGAATCACAATGATCTTGTGATTACACTGGACCCACCTGGATATGCTAGGATAACCTTATCTCAAGAACCTGAAGTTAGTTCAATGTGGAAAGTCCTCTTGCCAGGTAAGATAACATTCACAATTCCAGGAATTAGGACATGAACTTTTTTGAGGGATTATTATTCAGTCTAATATTCAAGCTAAATTCTGAAGGAAAATGAGTCAGAGACACAAAAGCTGGAACAGGCTTTGTCTTAGTTTGGATTCCCTGGAAAGCACAGCCTCAGTCAAATACTTGAGGGCACGTGGTTTATTTGGGAAATGATACCATGAAGTACAAGTGAGAACAGTGAAAAGAAACTAGCCAATAAGGGATGTGCTAGTGAAAACATGAGTTTAATCCTCCTGGGTACTCTTTTAGCAGCACATATCGGACTTGTACCAATGGGATATGGAAAACCTTGTAGTTGGGCCTGACACTCTGGTCTTTCATCAGTTGATCTCTAGCATCCTGCTAAGAACAAGGGGTAAGCAAGCTCACAAAAATATCAAGAAATCCTTTAGGCAAAACAGCAGAGAAGCCAGAAGGAGAAAGGCATTGGTG
The DNA here is from genome assembly GCA_007570785.1 of Antilocapra americana. Lineage (NCBI taxonomy): Eukaryota > Metazoa > Chordata > Mammalia > Artiodactyla > Antilocapridae > Antilocapra > Antilocapra americana. Next base: position 2,889,063 of record ML664168.1, on the reverse strand, counting down.
CTTGATGTAGGAGCCAATCAGCTCTTGACCAGACACTTTCAAAACAACAATAGTATCTGGTCCAGATAGAAGCAATAACAAGACATTACAGGACACACCCAAGACATCAGAAGTCTTGCAATATACTGTACTATAAAAAACTACACTGTTGAAACAATTAGAGAACAGAAAAGCATAATAATGCATTGCATATTTTGGAACACATATTGTTTCAAAAAGTATCTTAAAAATGGAATTAGAGGAGAAATGAGTATAGTCTAAAGAGTAAGTTGAGTTTCAGACCTATAGACTGGCAAAAAGAATTTGTATAGACAGAAGAAAGATTTGTGAGGCTAGAGAAAACAATATAAACAAAATGTTTAAAAGTATGATTATCCATATTATGGCCCATTTTGCAATAACTAAGAAGAATATATTGGATGGAAAATAGTGTTTTGGTTTTAAGGTAGAAAGATATGCTAAGTAGCCTGCTAATAATAATTATTTGGTTCACTCATTTAATCACACACAAAATAGTTATTAAATGTCTAATATGTGTTAGATGGGCTTCCCTGTGGCTCAGCAGTAAAGAATGCCCATGCAATGCAGGAGCTGCAGGAGAAATGTGTTCTATCCTTGGGCCAGGAAGATCCCCTGGAGGAGGGGATAGCAACCTACTCCAATATTCTTGCCTGGAGAATCCCATGGACAGAGGAGCCTGGCGGGCTACAGTCTAGGAGGTTGCAAAGAGTCGGACATGACTAACGTGACTTAGTATGCACGCACGCATGTGTTACATACTGCTTCTGACACTGGCTTGCTATCATTGAACGGAATGGTGAAAGGCCCTAACCTCCAAGCTGTTTCCATACTTGACATTTATGTAAAACTTTAAAATTATCAAAAGAAAGTTTATCTTAATATATAACCTCTATAACACAAGTAATATATTAAAACACGATTCATGGCATAATCAAAGCACACATGTAATTTTCTATCCTACCATCTTTTTCAAATATATTTAGTATGGAGTGTTTTTTCCCTTTAACTAGATAAAAATTTCTGAGGTACATGACTTATCCTGATAGACTTTTAAATATATTTAAATCTAGTTTATAAGACTAGATTACAAAGACAGCATCATTTTTCTATTCAACATTTCCAACATATTTAATTGGTAAAACTTCTCCTTACCCACAGAAATGACATTTAATCTCAGAATTTTACCAGTGTACCATCTGAAGGCAGGGTTTGACATCTTGTGTGCTCCATAAATAAAGACTGGCAGATCAAAATCACTGTCATTAACATTTCTCTCTTTCTCATCTCTTTTCCTCTTCTCCCTTGTTAGCTATAGTTTAGGTCCCTCTCAGTGTCAACATGGCAGGAGGTGGAGATGCTGAAAACAGTCTGAGAAGCATCCCTGCCACAAGCACACATACAACAGGACAGCCAACCTCTCCTGAAAAGGAGATTGGGAGATGCATCTCCATGTCTGCCACACTCTACCTATGTCATTGCTCAGCTCTGTTTCTCAAAATATTTTTGCCTCAGGAACAGTTTTCACAGAATTCTGGTATCCTCTTTTCCTAAGAGAAAATGTAGAAAGGGGAAAATGACAGTCCTGTTTGCTGCAATTATTATTAAGGGCCACTATATATATCATCTTCCTAAGATTAAGATATATTAAATACAAACAAGAATCATATGTTCTCCATCTAGGAGCAAGGATGAATTTGTTAAAATAGTTATTAAGACTTTGCTTTTAGTGATAGGTTATGATCACATATTTTGACACTGATAATATTTATTGATAGGTCTACCAAGTACATTACACCATTTCAAACTCAGTATATACAAACTTGAATCTAATATTGAACTGTATAGGTAAATACTGTTCAATCTTGCCAGAGCACTTGCATAAAGTAATAAACATGGGGCATTTGTATAAACAATAAATGCAGTCTGTGCCATATGTAATAATTGTATATTTCTGATTGTTTATTCTGTCCTGGTCTTCAGTTCAGTTCAGTTCAGTTGCTCAGTTGTGTCTGACTCTTTGTGACCCATGAACTGAAGCACGCCAGGCCTCCCTGTCCATCACCAACTCCCGGAGTCTACCCAAACCCATGTCCATCGAGTTGGTGATGCCATCCATCCATCTCATCCTCTGTTGTCCCCTTCTCCTTCCCCCAATCCTTCCCAGCATCAGGGTCCTCTCCAATGAGTCAACTCTTCGCATGAGGGGGCCAAAGTATTGGAGTTTCAACTTCAGCGTCAGTCCTCCCAATGAACACCCAGGACTGATCTCCTTTAGAATGGACTTGTTGGATCTCCTTGCAGTCCAAGGGACTCTCAAGAGTCTTCTCCAACACCACAACTCAAAAGCAACAATTCTTCAGTGCTCAGCCTTTTTCACTGTCCAACTCTCACATCCATACATGACTACTGGAAAAACCATAGCCTTGACTAGACAGACCTTTGTTGGCAAAGTAATGTCTCTACTTTTCAATATGCCATCTAGGTTGGCCATAACTTTCCTTCCAAGGAGTAAGTGTCTTTTGATTTCATGGATAGAATCACCATCTACAGTGATTTTGGAGCCCCCCAAAATAAAGTCTGACTGTTTCCACTGTTTCCCCATCTATCTGCCATGAAGTGATGGGACCAGATGCCATGGTCTTAGTTTTCTTAATGTTGAACCTTAAGCCAACTTTTTTGCTCTCTTTCACTTTCATCAAGAGGCTTTTTAGTTCCTCTTCACTTTCTGCAGTCACAAATTTAACTTTAAATAAAATGGCTCAACAACTGCTATGGTATCTTAAAACAAATATGTTAGTACTCCCTGTAAAGACAAACACTATTTATTGCAGATGACAAATCTTTTACTACTTTTCTGGCTAACTGCAGGAGGGCTTGAAGAGAGCATCTAAATGTGCTTCATACTGCAAACTGAGAATATAAAGAAAGTGGCAGTCACTTGTCTAAAGCACATCAAAGTTACCAAGAGATGCTGGACGTGATAGATCACCAGGTTTTATCTAGATATGCAGATAAGAAATGCCCAAAATAGGTTTGGGCTCCCAAATAATTTCACTCAGTTTCAACATTTGTTTACTAACTAGGGCAAAGAGCAAATATGTTTTTGCCATTTTGCCAGAGGAAAGAGACTGGTTTTCCTTAATGAATATCAATTTACTCTCTTCTTATCAAAGGCAACAGGAATTACTGAGAAATCCTGCGTTTCCATCTACTTGTACTTTGACAAGTGGTTCTTAACTCTCATTGCACAATTAACACTCTTAGAGTCCTAGTAACCTACAGCAGTTCTTAGATCCCATCCCTCCCCACAGAATTCCTGGAGGTATGTTGATAGGTAATTATTTTTTGTAAGACCACCAGGTGGTACTAAGAGGAAGCCAGGATTGACTATATTGAAGCAATCTAGAAAATACACACACACACACACACAAATTTTAACTTCTAATTATAGTCATCAGTACAATATCAAATGTAAACTTTCACTATTTATGTAAGAAAATGTTCAAAGTCATAGTCATGATTAGTAGTTTTAATAGTGTTTGAGTGTAACTTACAAGGGGTAGGTTTTACATGATATGATTGTTGTTGCTGTGTCACTCAGTCTTCTCTGACTCTTTGTGACGCCATGAACTACAGCATGCCAGGCCTCCCTGTCCATCACCAATTCACAGAGCCTACCCAAACTCATGTCCACTGAGTCAGTGATGCCATCCAACCATCTCATCCTCTGTCGTCCCCTTTTCCTCTTGCCCTCAATCTTTCCCAGCATCAGGGTCTTTTCAAATGAGTCAGCTCTTCACATCAGGTGGCCAAAGTATTGGAGTTTCAGCTTCAGTATCAGGTCTTCCAATGAATATTCAGGACTTATTTTCTTTTGGAAGGACTGGTTGGATCTCCTTGCTGTCCAAGGGACTCTCAGAGTCTTCTCCAACACCACAGTTCAAAAATATCAATTCTTCAATGCTCAGCTTTCTTTATAGTCCAACTCTCACATCCATACATAACTACTGGAAAAAACATAGCTTTGACTAGATGGCCATTGGTTCACAAAGTAACGTGTCTGCTTTTTAATATACTGCCTAGGTTGGCCATAGCTTTTCTTTCAAGGAATAAGCATCTTTTAATTTCATGGCTGTAGACACCATCTGCAATGATTTTGGAGCCCTCCAAAATAAAGTCTGTCACTGTTTCTACTGTTTCCCTATCTATTTGCCATGAAGTGATGGGACCGGATGCCATGGTCTTTTGTTTTCTGAATGCTGAGTTTTAATTTCAATTTATCCTCTATTAGAAGACTATCAGCTGTTTCTAAAAGGAGCTACCAGTTTTATTGTATTAACTATTGCAACAAGCCTAGATACTAAGTGTGTATGATTTATTTTCAGCAGATGTGTAATTATTTCTAAAACAAGTAGATATATACTCTTACAAAATTAACTTTTTAAATTTGAAGCTGTAAATCATAGTAGTTCTAAATCATAGAATATAAAAACGCTTAAAACTTCCACTTTTCCTTCTTGATTTATAAATAATACTTAGCACATGTGACAAAAAGAATCCTGTAACAGAATTCACTTACTGGAATAAAGAGGTCCAACAGATCATATGCTTGCCCCCTATTTTTTTTTTTTTTTTATCCTTGGTACAAAAAAGGCTTAGTATATAAAACAGCCAGAACACCACTGTCCCTTTAATGCCCAAAGCACTAAAAGGTTCCAAATTATGTTTTCATCTTTATTGTAACCATCTCACTTTTTGTTAGACCTCCAGAGTTACTCATTTTGCTGTTTTGCAGTATAATTACTATACACACACACAATACTACCTACCAGTCTTGTCACTGGGGTGATATAAACTTACTTCTTTATTTCTGAGCTTCCAACAAGGTGACAGTCCTCAGTTAATGGAACCCTTGAAAATACCAAGGGGAGAACTGTGGCAGTATCACAAAATCATCTCAGTATATGGAGGTAAAGATGTATTCTTAGCTTAGTGATAAAATAGTTATAATTTTAAAAATGAAAATTCAAAGAAATTAATTTTTCTTTCACTAAACATGATTGCTTTTAATAAAATAATTTTGTTATATGATTATACCAATAAGTTCCTCTTTTTACTCTGCCTTATTATGCCCTCCACTATTGATATTACCCTAAATTTTCTAGGAAGGTGGGAAAAGAAATAGAATTCTTATTTTAAAACTAGCTAAACTCAGATATACTGATCTGAACAAAACTTTCTCTTCTGGGTTTATTTTCTTCCCCAGGTGGGGTCCACAGACTCTCCTTTTAGGGGATGTGATGACTTTAGGGGATATCAAATCAGTCTCAGAAGCTGTTAGCTATAAGCAGATGCAGGTTAAGGTTTCAAGACTGAAGCATGTACTTAGTTTTATTATCATTGTGTACCACTGTCTCTTCTGTAACATCTGCTCAGGCAACCATTTTATGAGGTATATATATTCTGGAGAGCTGTTCTTTGTACTTCTGTGAGACCAGAAGAAGTTAGCTCTTGAACCATGATGCAAAGAGACTTATTATATCTTACTGACCACTCTAACTCCAGTCAAAGTATAAGAAATATCACTAGATTCACATGTTCCCATCTCAAAAGAGAATATACTTGTGTACATATAAATGTTTTATATATATATATATATATATATATATATATATATGTATGTATGTATCTTCTGTGTTTCTCATATAGTGAAAAATATCATGAAAAAGAGATTATTGAATTATAATCCTTGTATCTGGTTCTTCAAGTTCTTCATGTAAGGACTGAAATCTTTTCAACTGACACAATCTACATATGCTTGGCTCCTGGGCTAGCAGTAGTTGATAAAAGTTTGGAGATAATATTCTTCCTACAATGCTCAAACATAAGATCTCCAGAGTTTTATATCCTGCTCTGTAGCTGGTCTCTGACTAAATGTCACAAAAGCAATTATGCAGTGGAAAAATAGGAAGCTATGGTAAATACATGTTGAAACTCAAATAATTAAGATTTATAATGTGATAAATACAACTAAAACAAGAGTAGGGTAGATAGATCATGGAAATAAATAGTTGATTCTGTAGTCCTTGTAGAAAATTATTAAGAAGGAATCTGAGAATTGAGAACAGAGGTCAGTGGAATAGCTACTAAACTCATTAACTAGTTTTTCCATATTATGCAGGCCATACAAGTTAATTTTCAATAGGATAATTTTAAAATAAATATTGTCATACTATTTGTACATGATTTCTAATGGTTCTATTAATATTGTTTTGCTTATGATTTATGAGCTAAAGTGCATGAGATATAACTATGACCCATCTATATTTAAATACATTTTATTGATTAACTTACACTCTTACAAGTTTTTACTGAGTAATCTTTTTTAATATCTATAATATTGACTCTTTCTCCCAATCCCAGTTCTTCAAGAAAACTTAAATATTAAAAAAAGTTTTGTTTTCTAGTCTATATTTTATTTATTTTTTATTTTTTAATTTTTTTTTACAGTTTATTTTTTTTTAATTTTTTTTATTAGTTTTGCCATACAATGACATGATATCACCATGGGTTTACATATGCTCCCCCTCCAGAAACCCCCTCCCTCCTCCCTCCTTCCTCCCTCCCCCCGGGAAATCTCGATGCACCAGCCCCGAGCGTCAATCCTGGGCTGGTGATTGATTAGACATATGATAATTAACATGTTTCAATGCCATTCTCCCATATCATCCCACCTTTACCCTCATCCACAGAGTCCACGAGTCTATTCTATACATCTAGTCTATATTTTAAAATTAAATCCAATTCTCCTAGATAGGATGCCTTAAATAGAAACAAAATAACTTTCTCAGTGTGAACCATATAATCTAAAGTTCAAAGTCTAAGGCTTTTTTCCTTCTCATCCTGTCTGAATTGGCATTGTAAGATCAGGCAGATGTGTCTGGTCTTTGGAAAGTCAACAACTTTACAAACATACATCCTCTGACCTAAACACAAGGTTGTATTTAGTTCTTATCTCTTCTCACCTCACCACTCAACTAAGCACTGAAATAATCTTATCCTCATCTTATCATCGAATTTTACCTTCCATTCTGCATCTCTAGGCAGCACAAGCTTGTACCATTAGGATACCTGTCAAATAGTTATATTTCCCAGTTATTTGTGGGTGTTCTCCATGGTAGTATAAGAAAATATAGTCACTTTCTCCACCCTAAGACCTCCTTTGGGAAATACCAGAAACTCAGTAGTACTTCCTCAGAGAGAGAAATAGCCACTCACTCACAATGACATGCCACACAGCCATACTTCCTCCATCAATCCCAAACCATGGTGGTGATGTGTGGAAGGCCTGGGAGGTTGCCTTTGTCAGAATTCCAGAAAGGAAACAGTATAACAAGCCTCCTCAGTCCCCAGTTCCCCAAACTTTCTGGAGAGTTATTTAATACTTTTGAGGTTTTTAATCCCAGGATTGGAGTAGAAATTGTAAGCCAACTCTACAATTGGCTTACAAAAAGATCTTCTCCAAGATCTTTTCACTTTCCTTCCAATTCTTTCTGGGTCTCAAAGGTAGAGAGGATCTTTATATAGTTATGTGCTTGTCTTTCTGGATTTTTCTGTTTGTCTATCTTTTTGGGTGTGTGTTTGAGGGAGTAATAGAGAATGAAAAGTGAAACTACCAGATTCTGCTTCCTCACATATGTTTATGTATAAACTACAATATACATGGGATTACAAACAGATTTATTTATTTATTTACTTTAAAAGCAAAACAAAAGTTTTCATTTCCTTCATTTCCCCATGACAATTAGACCCTGACATATTTCAATGAGTGACTTAAATCTCTTCTGCAAACCTGGAGAATAATCGTAGCCAATATTTTGAAAAAAAAAAACAAAACAAAACTCATAATTCCTTTAACACACACCCAGCAATATCTTTATTGTGTCTGCCAAACATACACAGCAAGGTGAATGAATGTGTTATGGTATCACACGTCCTGGAATACAAAGCATGACCAGTACTTACCCTTCCACTTAACTTTCTGTGTGTCTGTGTTTTCAGTCTCCTAATATAGTAATTAGTCTATATGTTGGTGTTTGTATATAGAGTTACTTTGCAGTTGCTTTAATAAGCACATTCACATACACACACCATGGACTAGAGAAATGACACCGAAATCTTGTGTAAAACTGGCATCCTTTGAGATTTTAAATCATAGGAATTAAGTTAAATTTGTAGCAAAATGGATGTTTGGCATTCTGCTGAGTGAAATAAATCAGATAAAGCAAATACTGTTTGATGTCACTTATATATGGAATCTAAAAAGTATAAAAATCTATTGTTTATAACAAAAAAGTAGGCTCAATGGAAACAGATTAAAATTAAGGAATTTTAAGTCATAGGAATTTAAAATTATAGGAATTAAGTATTTTCAGAAGAATTAATATACAAGAAGGCAAAAAATTATAATTTAATTGATGACTCATTATAGCAATATACTTCAGGTTTTACGCATATTCTACAGTGTTGCACTCTTTATTTGATCACTTCAATATCAAGTCACTACCAGGCCTGAGTGATTTACTGCCCTGATCAAACACTTCCACGTGTGTTCATGGTATGTTGCTTTTGAATGCATACTAAAGAGACATGGTAATTTTTTGGAGCCAGCTTTCTGGTGATTATACACTTCTGGATTCACACCTGGAACAATTTTAAAATATCACTATAATATGCATATCTTGGTTTCCTCAGTTTAATCTGCTGTTTTTCAGAGGTAATTTTAATAGTAAAAGCTGTTGGCCACCAAGGAAAGGTTTAGATACATGAATGAAATTTAGCATCAGTTGAAAATATTCACATCACACAAAGACTTCTTGATTTTCCACTTCATTTAGAGCAGTGATTTTTTAAAAAGTGAAAGTGTTAGTCTCTTAGTCATGTCTGACTCTTTGTAACCCCATAGACTGTTGCCCACCAGATTCCTCTGTCCATGCATTTCTTTAGGCAAGACTATGGAAATGGGTAGCCAGTTCCTCCTCCAGAAGATCTTTCTGACCCAGGGCTTGAACCTGGGTCTCTTTCATTGCAGGTAGATTCCTTAGAGTAGTGATAACTTGGTACATTTTTTGTTTTTAAATGAGGAAAGCTACCTGTAAAATTATTAGAGCTTTTTATTTTCTGTTTGTTTGACAATAAATATTATTATATAAAATAATTATAATATCACATGTCACATTTACTACAACAAAAGTATGTATATAATCTAAGAATAAAGGACTTATCTGTAAACTAAATATATAGCTTTTAAAAATATACACCAGTTTCATTTTTTATTTTCATAGAATTTTTAAAAATCACACTTCATTTACAGTTATTACAGAATATTGGTTATATCCTCTGTGTTGTATAATATCACCTTATAGACTATTTAACATCCAGCAGTTTGTACTTCTCATTGCCTCACCACTATATCACTCCTCTCCTCTCAATAGGTAATCACTAGTTTATTCTCTATATCCATTGAATCTGTTTCTTTTTTGTTATAGCCACTAGTTTATTGTATTCTTTAGATTCCACATGTAAGTAACATCAAACAGTATTTGCTTTCTCTGACTTATTTCACTCAGCATAATGACAACCACTCATTTTGCTGAAAATTTAACAAATTGAAGAATAAAAAGCATATAATCATCTCAATAAATGCAGAAAAATCTTTTGATAAAATTCACATTCATTTGTTATAAAAAAACAAAACCTCTCCAGCAAGCAGCATAGAGGGAACATACTTCAAAATAATAAAAAGGATATATACAACAAACCCACAGCTAACATCATACTCAATGGTGAAAGGTTGAAAGCATTTCCTCTTAGATCAGGAATAAGACAAAGATGTCTACTCTCTCCACTTTTATCAACATAGTTTTGGAATCAAGGTGCAGTAATCAGCAGAAAAAAACCACAAAAGGAATCCAAATTGGAAAGGAATCTAAATCCAAAGAGTCAAACTCTCAAAGCTTGCTGATGACAGGATACTACACATAGAAAACCCTAAAGACACCACAAGAAAACTACTAGGGCATCAATGAATACAGTAAAGTTACAGGATACAAAATTATATATAGAAATATGTCACATTTCTATACATTAACAATAAACTATCAGAAAGATAAATTAGGGAAACAATCTCATTTACCATTGCATAAGATAGAACAAAATACCTAGGAATAAATATACCTAAGGAGGCAAAAGACCTGTACTCCAAAAACTACAAGACACTGAAGAAAGAAATGTATGCTTTAATAATATATTAAAAATCTATTATTATGTGATTTTTTTCTCATTTGGGGGAGGCAGCTAGTATAAACTTATCTAAAAGACATCATTTTGTGTTAAATCACAAATAGGACACTGAGTTTTAAATGTTTTACTAGAAAAAGAGGAACAAATACAATTTCAAAAGTCTGTAAGCATGAATAACAAAACAAAGATGACAGTAATTAGACTGATAGAATTTTAGTACAAGTCAGCTATTTTAAAAACATTAATTTTAATATCGAATTATATTAAATATATATGTGTAAGTACATAATAGTATTCTTTTCTCCATCCAAATCAATACTTAATTGTAAAGAAGTGTCGCCTTTTAACTATAAATGACTCATTAAGATTTAATACATATACAGTAACTATAAACAAATAATTTGTAAAAAGAATAGATATGAATCTATATAACCCTCCATGCTAGTAAAATTATGCTCAAAATTCTTCAAGCTAGGCTTCAGCAGTGCATGTACTGAGAGCTTACAGATGTACAAGCTGGGTTTAGAAATGGCAGAGGAACCAGAGACCAAATTGCTAACATTCTCTGGATCATAGAGAAGCAAGAAAATTCCAGAAAAACCATCTAATTCTGCTTCATTTAGTACAAGAAAGCCTTTGACTGTGGATCACAACAAACTGTGAAAAATTCTCATAGAGATGGGAAGAAAAGAACACCTGACGTGTCTCCAGAGAAACTTGTATGCAGCTCAAGAAACAGCAGTTAGAACTGGACATGGAACAACTGACTGTTCAAAATTGTGAAAAGAGTATGACAAGGCTATTATTGTCACTCTGCTTATTTAACTTATATGCAGAGTACATTATGTGAAATTCTAGGCTGACAAGCTAGAATCAATGTTTCTGGGAAAAATATCAACAGCCTCAGATATGCCAATAATACCCCTCTAATAGCAGAAAGTAAAGAGGAACTAGAGTCTCATGACGAGGTTGAGAGATGAGAGTGAAAAAGCTGGCTTAAAACTCAACATTCGAAAAACAAAGATCATGGCATCTGGTCCCATCATTTCATGGCCAATAGTGGGGGAAACAATGAAAACAGTGAAGAGACTTTATTTTCTTGGGCTCCAAATTCACTGCAGATGGTGACTGCAAATGAAATTAGAAGATGCCTGGTTCTTGGAAGGAAAGCTATGACAAACCTAGACAACATATTAAGAAGCAAAGACATCACTTTGCTGACAAAGGCTCATCTAGTCAAAGCTATGGTTTTTCCAGTAGTCATGTATGGATGTGAGAGTTGGATCATAAAGAAATCTGAGTCCAGAAGAATCAATGCTTTTGAATTGTTATGCTAGAAAAGACTCTCTTGAGAGTCTCTTGGACAACAAGGAAATCAAACAAATCAGCCTAAAGGAAATCAACCATGAATATTCATTGGAAGGACTGATGCTGAAGCTGAAGCTGCAATACTTTGACCACCTGATGCAAAGAGATGACCCATTAGAAAAGACCCTTATGCTGGGAAAGACTGAAGGCAAAAGGAGAAGAGAGAGGCAAGGATGAAGTGGTTAGATAGCATCACCAAATCAAAGGACATGAACTTGAACAAACTCCTGGAGACAGTGGAGGAGGGAGTGCTGCAGTGCATAGGGTCACAAAGAATTAAACACGACTTAGCAACTGAACAACAACAACAATATAACTGAATCACTCTCCTGAACATCTAAAACTAACACAGCATTGTTAATCAATTATACTCCAATATGAAATAAAAATTTTAAATAATGAAAAGAATTGAAACATAAGAAAGACAAGACTACAGAAATACTATAATGGTTAGTATAAAGGGAAAAACAAAAGTAAATGCATTTTTAAGATTTATAATCCATGTGATACTTATGTATCATCTAGATATGTTCAACAAATCAATATAGATTCATAGATAATAATTTTATTATGTATGGCTATGGATGCTATTATGTCTTACCTGTTTTAACTAATGAAGTTAGAGCCTTTGTTAGAATGTATCAGTAAGCTTTCATTGTCTGTTAATGTAAGAGAGAATTCAATTTTGTATGTTAACAGAGGAAACTATAGCAGAGTGTTACTATTTACATTCATGAACAAGGGTATTTTAAATGGTCCATTTAGGCAGCTCTCTAGTCAAATAGTGGTGATACATTAGAAACTCAACTGGTATTATCTGAACTTTGAGAACTGTTAACAAATAATAGTTAACAGTGCATCTCAGCAGCATATGGAAGATCTTCAGGTAATCTAAGTTGAAAATTTGAAATAAAAACACTGAAAGAAAACATTAAAATGAAAACAGGACAAAAAATGTTACAAATGAAGTAGTGCAAAATAGTAGCAAACACTTTTTTTTTTTCCCTTGATGACTACTTTCAAACACTTTACCTATAATCCATTTCTTGTAGTATACTTTGGCTTATTATCCACATTTACAGAATCATGCTGGTAGTAAGTGGCAGTACCAGGACTTCAACCTAAGAAGCTTAGTGTTAAAGATTGTGCTTTAAATTATGACATTAAATTGCATCCTTGGATCATGTTTCTAGGATTATATGTGATATATTCATATAGGTAATCAGTTTAATATATGTTAAATAGAATTAGTGCAAGTTTCTATTTTTTAAAGTGAAAGTCACTCAGTCATGTCTGACTCTTTGCAACCCCATGGACTATCAGTCCACGGAATTCTCCAGGCCAGAATACTGGAGTGGGTGGCTATTCCCTTTTCCAGGGGATTTTCCCAACCCAGGATTCAAACGCAGGTTTCCCACATCGCAGGTGGATTTTTTACTAGCTGAGCCATCAGGGAAGCCCAAGAATAATGGAGTGGGTAGCCTATCTCTTCTCCAGCAGATCTTCCTGACCCAGGAATTGAACCAAGGTCTTCTGCATTGCAGGCAGATTAGTTACCAGCTGAGCTACCAGGGAAACTTGTTTTTTTTTTTTTTTTAAGCTCTGTTGGTGGGGGGCAGAAATGTAACTGTTAATTATTATGTTGGCAGTTATTATGTAGCATTGGAAACTGAAGCAATGTAAAAATCAAACTGTCTAGGTTATATTTTGCATGCTGAGTTGTTTTAACTAAGTATCTTAAAAGATAACCTCAAGGATATTTCATTAGATAAGATTTGGTAATTTATTCCAATCTAATAAACATAATTTACTCTGTAGGTATTGTTATCAGTCAATGCATATATTATGAATGGTTTATAATTTTAATGTATTTTATGAGAAATAATCTATTGAGAATATTCTATGTGTATAATTACTAAATTCTGAGCACACTAAAATGTGCAAACTGATAAGAGTAAATAAAAATGAGTGACAGTAGAAATTTTCATAATTCTTAAGAATGCCTGGTTATATGAGTGTCTGAAAAGATAATCAGTTGTTTACTTATAAAGTTCAAAGCTATAGGGCCATGAAGCTTAAATATTCTAATTTACATTATTATAGCATTAACGTATCAAATGGAGTAGGAAATGACAACCCATTACAGTATCCTTGCCTGGAAAATACCATGGACAGAAGAGCCTGGCAGACTACAGTCCACTGGGGTCAGAAAGAGTAGGATACCTCTGAGCAACTGAGCATACATATTGTATCAAAAGGCCAAAGATATAGTCTGATGTATCTTTGAAAGTTTATGTATTCCAAGATCACTTAATATGGAAGAGTTACACACTGCTAAATTGACAAACTTTATTCTGCAATAAAGAAAATATAGTCCCAAGTCCCCTTCTCAGTAATCTCCACCCAGAATAATATACTTGCTCTTTAACACACCCTTATTATTGATCCTAAGTTTATTCATTTTGTTTCACCTAAGTCCACATTCAACAGGAAGATCTCTGACCAGCAATATCACATCTTGTAAGAATTCTAGCCAAAAAAGAAAAGATGAGGGTGGGGCTAAGAGATTGTTGGATTTTATTTTATTTTTTGCCACACCACATGGGCCAGGAATCAAACTCATGCCCCCTGCAGGGGAAGTGCAGAGTCTTAACCACTGGAGCATCAGGGAAGTCCTGGATTTTATTTTTAGTCATAAGTAATTTCTTTCTGTCTTGGTCGTAGCTTTTCTTCCAAGGAGCAAGTGTCTTTTAATTTCGTGGCTGCAGTCACCATCTGCAGTGATTTTGGAGCCCAAGAAAATAAAGTCTAAATAAAGGCCAACCTAGATAGCATATTAAAAAGCAGAGACATTACTTTGCTGACAAAGGTTTATCTCATCAAAGCTGTTTTTTTCCATTAGTCATGTATGGATGTGAGTTGGATTCTAAAGAAAGCTGAGTGTCAAAGAATTGATGCTTTTGAACTGTGATGTTGGAGAAGACTCTTGAGAGTCCCTTGGATAGCAAGGAGATCCAACCAGTCTATCCTAAAGGAAATTATCCCTGAATATTCATTGGAAGGACTGATGCTGAATCTGAAGCTCTAATACTTTGGCCACCTAATGCAAAGGGCCAACTCATTGGAAAAGACCTTGGTGCTGGGAAATATTAAAGGCAGGAATTGAAGGGGATGACAGAGAATGTGATGGTTGGATGGCAGCACTGACTCAGTGGACACGGGTTTGAGGGTGTTCCAGGAGTTGGTGACAGACAGGGAAGCCTGGGGTGCTGCAGCACCTGGAGTAGCAAAGTGTTCTACACAACTGAGAGACTGAAATGAACTGATTTTCTTTCTACTCTTTCAAACCAACTTAATATTTCTTTAACAATAACAAGAATAACAGAAACAATATACATAAACGCATACAAATATTCGTGCCATAGATATATCTTCTGAGAAAATTTTAAATGCAAATTAGAATGTGTTACACACAATCTTTAAACTGTTTTGTTGTTAGAGTTAGATTGGGTTGGGAAGATCCCCTGGAAAAGGGAAAGGCTACCCACTCCAGTATACTTGCTTGGAGAATTCCATGGACAGAGGAACCTGGAGGGCTACAGTTCTCGGGGTCGCACAGAGTCAGATACAACTGAGTGACTAACACTTTCACTACTTTATCTTTCATTGATATCTAACATTAAAAAATTTCTGATTCAGAACATTAACATTTTTTTACTTCTGCCAAAGTTGAGACTGTATTATCTCTGAGAATTGCTGCTCTGCTGATGTCACCATCTACGTGATTTGATAAGCAGCAAAGGCTAGTTAGCTAATGTCAAGAAATGGAAAGCCCCAGAAAAACAGATAGTGAGTCATGGTATCTTTTTTTTAATTAATTAATTAATTTTTCCTTTACGTTATCGTGTTGCTTTTGCCATACATTGACATGAATCTGCCATGGGTATACATGTGTTCCCCTTCCAGAACCCCCCTCCCACCTCCCTCCTGATTCCATCCCTCTGGGTCATCCCCGTGCACCAGCTCTGAGCACCCTGTATCATGCATCAAACCTGGGCTGCTTTGTTTTAAGAAACAGAATGTGTCAAGGATGTTTCCTTACTCCATCAACAAGGTTGCAATGTGTAGATACTGACATTCATGGTAAACAATGGGTGGTAATGCCTTGTTAGCAATTATAAAGCACTTCAAAAAGGCAAAGTGGCAGACTTCCCTGGTTTCCTGGTGGTCCTGGGAGTTCACCTTGCAATGCAGGGGACACCCATTTGATCCCTATTCCTGGAAGATCCTACATGCCTCAAGGCAACTAAGCCTGTGTGCCACAACTGCTGAGCCTTATTTAGCAACTATAGAAACCTGCAAACCCACAGAGCCTGTGCTCCAGGACAAGAGAACCAACTACAATGAGAACTCTGTCCTCCACAACCAAAGAGTAGTCCCCAGTCTCTGCAAATAGAGAAAACCCACATGCAGCAATGAAGACCCAGGGCAGGCAAAAATAAATATATATTTAAAGAAAATGAAAAGTGGCAATACTATTAATTAATTTTAAACTTTATCTGGGATATTTATTTGTGAATAATTAATGAGAAAATTAGAAACACTCTGATAAATTTATCTGCATTCATTGAATTAGAAAATTAGCAAAGCACTAAAAGATAATTCAGAGGAAAACATAAAAGAAATGTGTAAAAGTAGGCCATTTCTTCCTGCATGCATGTTTTGTACTACACAGAAAATAAAGGATGATATTTTGTTTTTACTTAAAGGCCTTTTCATGCAGTGACTTTGAATTTATCATTATTTATGGTAAAAATACTTTTTCACTATATATATGCCACTAATTATTGGAGAATTCCCATGGATTCAAATTATTTTAGGCTAACAAAAAAAGATCAAGTTCAATTATGTGAATTTTTGTGGAGGTTGAAGGTTTTGAGACTGATTTACCCAAAATAATTTGTTTATCATGTGATCATTTGTGAAGTTCTAGAATTTCAAATTTGAAAAAGGTTATAACTGAACATTCCTTTTTAAATTATAGTGAATTCCTGGGAGATCCCCTCTGGTTTTCTACCAACAGCATAGTCTATTAGAAGATCAACTCATTTATTTCTGGAAAGCTCATAAACAGGGTAATTTTTATCTTTTTTACCATAAGGAGAAAACATAAGGATAATTCTGGAATGAAGTCAAGGATAGATGTTAAGGAGAGTAGACCTAAGTTTTAGGAAGGAAAACAATTGTGCCTTACTGAGTAGAAAACTGTAAAAGAAGTAAGAGCATATTTTGCTTAATAAACATTTTTGTCCAAAATTTTCTCTGTTCAGAAAAACAGAAGCAATGAAGTTTGAAATTTCTGTGACAAAGGGCTCTAAAAAATGTGGGAAAATGGCAGCTTGATTTCAGTTGGAAAACTTTTAACTCTGGCTTAGTAAAAATAAGGGTAAGAAGACAAATGGTCAAAATGCATAAAATATTTTACACTATAGAAGAACACAGGCTTCTTTGCTAAATAATAGCATGGTGAGATCAAGAGGAGTGATTTGAAGAAAGAATAAAGTAACCAAGACAAAAAAAAATGGTGTTTCGTAAAATGTGTAGCAATAGCAAATTCACAGCAAATGTGGACAGAGAGGAAATTTCTTCATACATAAAATAATTGAAATAAAACTATGACTATTAGGACAATAATCTTTTAACTACTATAATATGTAACAAACTTAAACCGCAAGGTTGCTCCCAGGAGGGCTAGCTAAGCCCTGTCATTTTGCTGCTTAGGAGAACTCTAAGTAATACTGTTGCCAAAAACCAGTCTTCTGTTCATCAGTGCCAAAAAGAAATGCAGAGACAGAGTTCTGGCAGAGCAGAAAAGAGCAAATTTCTTACACAGGCTAATGCCCTCAAGAATGTTCCCATTTTCTGGGAAACAGGAAGGGATCTTATGGTCTCAGGGTGAAAAACAGGACTGTAGATAAGGATTGGGATTGATGTTGCCTAGCATTCTTTTTTCCTCTTAGAGACACTGAGATCACTAGGGCTGGAGATAGTCCAAAAAAGGTTCTAGAAGATTATCCTTCCATGACCTTATTCCTGGGATGAAGAATGCTCACAAAGGAAAGGAGTAGTAGCAAGTGTTGTCTTGGAGGAATAAAAATCAGGTGTGCATAGCACAACTTTAACTAGAGGGGGATCATTTTCAGAGTGCAATTAAACAAGAGAAGGTGTAAAAATCATCTACAGGAGACTGGTTGAAAGGGAAGAAAGAATAAGGGCTGAGTATGCAGGAGATGACGGTTTGATCCCTGGGTCAGGAAGATCCCCTGGAGTAGGAAATGGCAACCCACTCCAGTACGCTTGTATGGAAAATTCCATGGACAGAGGAGCCTGGCAGGCTACAGTCAGGGGGTCGGAGGGAGTCGGACACAACTGAGCACACACACTACCATCACTAAGGGCTGACATAATGGAGGTGCCTCAACTAGTTTCTGCTATAGCAACACTATTTGCAGCTTCAAGAATCGTATTTAAATTGGACTCAATTGCTATAACCCTGTGAGGTTATAAACCAGGTGAGGAGATGCTAAATTGTATTTATCAGTTTACAAATATAAGGATTAAAAAAGAATGGATTTAAAATCCAAACATTTGTGAACTCAGCATAGAATGTTAGAAGCAGAGAGCAAACAAGGCCTGAAGGAATAATAAACAAAATTAAACACTGCCTTAAAACAGTAGGTGATAGACTTGTAAACTGACTAAATCCATGTATTACTTCCTTATTGATACGGTAACAAATTAAATTACTACAAATACAGTGAATCAAAATGTCACAAAGTATCCCCTTACTGTTTTGTGGAGCAGAAGTACTAAGTTGATTTCACTGGGGTAAAATCCAGGTATCAACAAAGCTGGTTTCTTCTGGAAGGTCTAATGAGAGAAGCTATTTCTTCACATTTTTTTTTTTTTTTAAAGCTTCTAGTCACTGTCTGTATTCCTTGGTTGGTAGCCCTTTCTTCCACCTCTAAGTAGATCAACCCAATCTCTGTTTCTGACAGTGCATTCTTTCACGTCTGACTCTGGGTCCTCTTTCATGGCTTCTGAATTGACCCATGTGATGACATCATTAATAGACTATCTCCCTTTTCAAGATTCTTGCCTTAATCATATTTGCAAAGTCCTCTTCATTTTATATTAAATAATACTCATAGGGTCAAGAGATTATGATGTGGACATATTTTGTAACCAGTTTTCAGTTGCCTTTACATCCCAATATATAGACCACACATGTACGCACTAGTAAAATTTAATAACTTGTTGCAAATTTTTCAGAATTTAGTGATATTACATACTAGGCCACTGCACTGAACCTGACTTTTTTAGAAAAAAATGTGTACATATTTTCAAAATGTCAAGGTTAGAAACTGGCATTAACCATGAAATTCAGAAAGATAAATATTCATTTAGGGAGGAAAATACAGTGACCTAGCATACTTCTAAGGTCAGCAATGCTTTTTTATATTATATAACCCTGGAAAAGGAGTGGGGCTTTTACTCATGTCTTTTCATTTTCTCAGTGAATTTCAAGTTTAAGTGGTTAGGAGTTAGCAGGATAAATCCAGGCACCACAAGTGAAAATAAGCAGGTTTTTCTCTATTCTTTGCTAATGAATTCCTAAGAACTCCTCAAAAACAAATTAAAGAGAAACCCACAGGGAAAACACTTCAGAGAATTCATCTGGGATATCAACAGAACAGCTGATGAGGTCAAATTCTGGTTCATGAGGAGGACACAGAAAGGATACTACCAATTCTGATAGCTACTCTGTTTTTTTTTTTTTTTCAGATACTTTAAATGAAGTATTAAAGCTTGAATTCATTATTGCAAAGTTCTTTAGAAAAATACTGTATTCATAATTTAATAGTGTAAGGTTAGCAAGTTCCCAAAAGAAGGAAGCATGAAAATAAAATGAAATCAACATCAAACTTTTTCAGTGGTGACTATGATATTCAACCAAACATTCAGAAAACTAAGATCATGGCATCTGGTCCCATCCCTTCATGGCAAATAGATAGGGAAACAGTAGAAACAGTGACAGACTTTATTTTGGAGGGCTCCAAAATGACTGCAGATGGTGACTGCAGCCATGACATTAAAAGATGCTCCTTGGAAGAAAAGTTATGACCAACTAATACAGCTTATTAAAGAGCAGAGACATCACTTTGCCAACAAAGGTCCATCTAGTCAAGGCTATGGTTTTTCCAGTGGTCATGTATGGATGTGAGAGTTGGACTCTAAAGAAAGCTGAGTGCCGAAGAATTGATGCTTTTCAACTGCGGTGTTGGAGAAGACTCTTGAGAGTCCCTTGGGCTGAAAGGAGATCCAATCAGTCCATCCTAAAAGACTCAAATCAGTCCTCAATATTCATTGGAAGAACTTATGTTGAAGCTGAAACTCTGATACTTTGGCCACCTGATGTGAAAAACTGACTCATTTGAAAAGACACTGATGCTGGGAAAGATTGAAGATGGAAGAAGGGTAGACAGAAGGAGATGGTTGGATGGCATCACCAAACTCAATGGACATGAGTTTGAGTAAACTCTGGGAGTTGGTGATGAACAGGGAAGCCTGGCCTACTGCAGTCCATGGGGTCGCAAAGAGTAGGACACAACTGAACAACTGAACATACCTGATATTCATTATCAGCTGACACTATAGAATGACATAACAATAATAAGAACAACACAAACAAGCTCTCATAAGACCACAGCACATAATAAATTGTCTAGTTATGTGGGACAGTTATCTAGTCTAGTCTTGGCTGTGATTGCTCATATGTCTGGCTGTCCTTGGACCTAAACTGACACTGACTGGGACAGCTGGAACAAACTGACTCTAATATTTTCTAACTTACTCTCTAGCAGAAAAGCCTGAGTGTGTTCTCAAGGTGATTGCAGAGGCACAAGAGAACAAGCAGGAATATGCGAGTACTCTCCCAAGTCTTTATCGGCATTGAGTCTGCTAAATCTATTTTTAAAGCAAGCCTCAAGATTAAACTTGGAGTCAGAGTGACAGAACGTGAAACAAAGTTATGGAACACTAATTCGGTTAACACAGGATATCTCAAATCTAAAAAAAAAATTGATTGAATAAATTAGAATGTTTGCTTTATAAAAATTCATACTTGTATGAATTTATTAAAGCAAATATTCAAGGAAATGTTTTATAAGAACAAGCAAAAGGACAGTCTTTTACTGCTATATAATCTATGTAGAATTCCATATTTATTTTACTATTAAAAGTACTCATGACACATAAGATGGTAAAATCAACTTTTCCTCTATATGAATTTAGCAAAGCATTACCCACATCCTGAATCTAATGACATAGTTGCAAACTTAAATATGCTTTAATATTATGTTTCAATATTATAACATTATTTGTATATTGAGGATGCTAACAATCCTGATAAATAAAGGATTTTTCGCTTGCCTGTTCATTTGAAAACAAATAAAATATTCATTATTCATTTCGTTAAATATTGGAGTATTGTTGATTATTTTTGTTTTGCAAATGGTTAAAGATGTTGTGGTTGGTGTATTTAAATAAAACCTTTTCCATGGTTTTCAGAACTGCTCTTGATGTAAATTTCAGGTTTTTTCTGAGGTATTGCATTTCTATGCGTTTCTTATTTCTTTCTGAAAAACTTTAGTATTCTCTATGATTTCTCAGAATAAGAGTAATATGGACCATGCATAGTACTTATCCCATTACAGGCAATATATATAGGCAATATTTCATTGTATAGGAAATACTTGATAGCTTCTGCTTCCTATCCATATTCTTTCATTCACCAAATATATACTTAATGTGAGCTTGTTCTCAATTCTTGTATACAGTAAAGAACAGAAAAAAGTCCCTGCTCTTGTGGAGTTGACATTATAGATTTCTTTCAACCTATGGCCCTAATTATTTTGTCAGTTTTTATTTTTATTCTAGTCCCAAAAGATTTTTCTATGTGTGTTCAGACGTTTGTGCCTGTGAAAATGAGGGTGCATGTGTGTATGTGTAATGTTTATCTCTCTCTTTTCAAAATCTGGCCTTAATTCAAAATATATATCTTTGAACTGAGTTTAGTTAACTAAAATGATTTGATATGTATCTTAAATTTTAATTATTTTTCAGACACTGCATACTGTTATGTTTGGAAAAATTGCAGAAAATAAACATTTCAATTTCATGAATATGTGTGCATTGTATTTATTACATTCTTTCTTGAATGTTATACGAGTCAGAACTGCTTTGGAAGGTATGAAAAAGTAAAACAATTTCACTTTTTTTGTGTGTTAAAAGCCTCATTTTAAAATTAATATATTAAAATATTATATATTTTCCTCAGGTGAGGTGTCTAGCGTGAAAATTGCTAGTCAGAATGGTCTAGCTTGGTAGCATCACTGCAGTCTAAGCTTACTTCCCTCTATTCAAAATTGCTTTATTTCATGAAATTATTTGAAAATATTAACAGGAATTTGGTAGCAATGAGTGTACTGTACTCTTCATCACACTACACAACTTACCATCGTTTTCAAAGAGTAAATAAAAATATGTCAATGCTGCAAAAAACCACTTGTAGATACCTGCACTAGAAAATCTGCACATTTTCTAGTATAATTGATTGTAGTCACTCCTTCATACATTGATAAATGACATTAAAGTCCTCTTATGCTCCCTTTTACTTCCTGTGACTATGTTTCTAAGATCTATAACTCATTGTTTGGAAGCCAATCATTCAGTCTATTGAATACTGGGTGGCAGATAAATTGCTATTGTTCTTTATCAATGAAATAGCTGCCTTTTAGTTTCTTAAAATCAGGCTCTGACATTAGCTTTCAAAGTTGTTGGATTTTTATTGTTATTTTTCAAACTAGTTAAGGAAGAACTACTTTTTTTCCCCCTAAAAGCTATCCTAAAAGCTATCCTTACTTGTTTCACCAAAGTCCCCTATTGTGTTGTACTTTATTGAATAAGGTTGTATAGTGCATTGCACTCAAAAAGATGGTATTGTAGTACAAACATTCTAATTGCAAGTGCTTTTGTAATGTTCTTTCTGCAATTCGTCAAAAAGAAATGAGGAATATATAGTAAGGGCAAGACTCTAGGAAACTAAACTCTAAGTCTTCATTTATACAATTATCCCTCAGACAGTCCTAAAAGCTCAGAGAACTTTATTTGTGAACAGACTACTTTCACCTTTGCACTGATCACTGAAGACGGCTTTCTTATCTCTCCTTGCTGTTCTTTGGAATTCTGCATTCAAATGGGAGTATCTTTCCTTTTCTCCTTTGATTTTCGCTTCTCTTTTCATAGCTATTTGTAAGGCCGCCTCAGACAGCCATTTTGCTTTTTTGGATTTCTTTTCCATCCCTGTCTCCTGTACAATGTCAGGAACTTCCGTTCATAGTTCATCAGGCACTCTGTCTATCAGATCTAGTCCCTTAAATCTATTTCTCACTTCCACTGTATAATTATAAGGGATTTGATTTAGGTCATATCTGAATGGTCTAGTGGTTTTCTCTACTTTCTTTAATTTCAGTATGAATTTGGCAATAAGGAGTTCATAATCTGAGCCATAGTCAGCTTCCTGTCTTTTTTTTGCTGACTGTATAGATCTTCTCCATCTTTGGCTGCAAAGAATATAATCAATCTGATTTTGGTGTTGACCATCTGGTGATATCCGTATGTAGAGTCTCCTCTTGTGTTGTTGGAAGAGGGTGTTTGCCATGTTCAGTGCATTCTCTTGGCAAAACTCTATTAGCCTTTGCCCTGCTTCATTCTTTACTCCCAGGACAAAGTTGCCTGCTACTCCAGGTGTTTCTTGACTTCCTAGTTTTGCATTCCAGTCCCCTATAAAGAAAAGGACATGTTTTTTGGGTGTTAGTTCTAAAATGTCTTGTAGGTCTTCATAGAACCATTCAACTTCAGCTTCTTCAGTGTTACTGGTCGGGGAATAGGCTTGGATTACCATGATATTGAATGGTTTGCCTTGGAAACAGAGATCATTCTGTTGTTTTTGAGAATGCATCCAAGTACTGCATTTTGGACTCTTTTGTTGACCATGATGGCCACTCCATTTTTCCTAAGGGATTCCTGCCCACAATAGTAGATATAATGATTATCTGAGTTATAGTCACTCATTCCAGTCCATCTTAGTTCACTGATCCCTAGAATGTTGACATTCACTCTTGCCATCTCCTGTTTGACCACTTCCAGTTTGCCTTGAGTCATGGACCTAACATTCCAGGTTCCTATGCAATATTGCTGTTTACAGTACTGGATCTCGCTTCTATCACCAGTCACATCCACAACCGGGTATTGCTTTTGCTTTAGCTCCATCCCTTCATTCTTTCTGGAGTTATTTCCCCACTGATCTCCAGTAGCATATTGGGCATCTACTGACCTGGGGAGTTCCTCTGTCAGTATCCTATCATTTTGCCTTTTCATACTGTTTATGGGGTTCTCAAGACAAGGATATTGAAGTGGTTTTCCATTCCCTTCTCCAGTGGACCATATTCTGTCAGATCTCTCCACCATGACCCATCTGTCTTGGGTGACCCCACATGGCATGGCTTAGTTTCAATGAGTTAGATAAGGCTGTGGTCCATGTGATCTGATTGGCTAGTTTCCTGTGATTATGGTTTCAGTGTGTCTGCCATCTGATGCCACCTCACAACACCATCTTACTTGGATTTCTCGTAACTTTAATGTGGGTATATCTTCATGTCTGCTCCAGTAAAGCTCAGCAGCTGCTTCTTACCTTGGATGAGGGCTATCTCCTCACAGCTGCCGCTTCTGATGTAGAGTAGCTCCTCTCAGCCCTCTTGTGCCTGCCCAGCCACCACTCCTTGAACGTGAGATTGCTCCTCTTGGCTGCCACCCCTGACCTCAGGTATGGGTTAGCTCCTCTCCACAGTGCTTCTGTGCCAGCCATCACAGCTGCCATGCTTCTGTGCCATCCCTTCTTCAGTGATCAATGAAAGAAACAGAGGAAAGCAACATAATGGGAAAGACTAGAGATCTATTCAAGAAAATTAGAGATACCAAGGGAATATTTCACAGAAAGATGGGATCAATAAAGGACAGAAATGGTAGGGACCTAACAGAAGCAGAAGATATTAAGAAGAGGTGGCCAGAATACACAGAAGAATTGTACAAAAAAGATCGTCATGACCCAGATAATCATGATGGTGTGATCACTCACCTAGAGCCAGACATCCTTAAAGGTGAAGTCAAGTGGGCCTTAGAAAGCATCACTACAACAAAGCTAGTGGAGGTGACGGAATTCCAGTTGAGCTAGTTCAAATCCTGAAAGATGATGCTGTGAAAGTGATGCACTCAATATGGCAACAAATTCGGAGAATTCAACAGTTACCACAGGAATGGAAAAGTTCAGTTTTCATTCCAATTCCAAAGAAAGGAAATGTCGAAGAACGCTCAAACTAGTGCACTAATGCACTCATCTCACACGTTAATAAAGTAATGCTCATAATTCTGCAAACCAGGATTCAATAATTTGGGAAATGTGAACTTCCAGATGTTAAAGCTGGTTTTAGAAAAGGCAGAGGAACCCGAGATAAAATTGCCAACATCTGATGGATCATTAAAAAAGCAAGATATTTCCAGAAAAACATCTCTTTCTGCTTTATTGAGTATGCCAAAGCCTTTGACTGTGTGGATCACAATAAACTGTGGAAAATTCTGAAAGAGATGGGAAAAGCAGACCACCTGACCTGCCTCTTGAGAAATCTGTATGCAGGTCAGGAAGTAACAGTTAGAACTGGACATGGAACAACAGACTGGTTTCAAATAGGAAAAAGAGTATGTCAAGGCTGTATATTTTCACCCTGGTTATTTAATTTATATGCAGAGTACATCATGAGAAATGCTTGGCTGGACAAAACACAAGCTGGAATCAAGGTTTCTGGGAGTTATACCAATAACCTCAGATATGCAGATGACACCACACTTATGGCAGAAAGTGTAGAGGAACTAAAAAGCCTCTTGATGAAAGTGAAAGAGGAGAGTGAAAAAGTTGGCTTAAAGCTCAACCTCAGAAAACTAAGATCATGGCACCTGGTCCCATCACTTCATAGTAAATAGATGAGGAAACAGTGGAAATAGTGTCAGACTTTATTTTTGGGGGCTCCAAAATCACTGCATATGCTGATTGCAGCCATGAAATTGAAAGAAGCTTACTCCTTGGAAGGAAAATTATGACCAACCTGGATAACATATTAAAAAGCAGAGACATTACTTTACCAACAAATGTCTGCCTAGTCAAGGCTGTGGTTTTTCCAAGTAATCATGTATGGATGTGAGAGTTGGATGAGGAAGAAAGCTGAGCACCGAAGAATTGATGCTTTTGAACTGTGGTGTTGGAGAAGACTCTTGAGAGTCCTTTAGACTGCAAGAAGATTCAGCAAGTCCATCCTAAAGGAGATCAGTCCTGGGTGTTCATTGCAAGGATGATGCTGAAGCTGAAACTCCAATACTTTAGCTTTCTGATGCAAAGAGCTAACTCATTGGAAAAGACCCTGATGCTGGAAAGGATTGGGGGCAGGAGGAGAAGGGGATGACAGAGTATGAGATGGCTGGATGGCATCACTGACTTGATGGACATGAGTTTGAGTAGACTCTGGGAGTTGGTGATGGACAAGGAGATCTGGCGTGCTACACTTCATGGGGTCGCAAAGAGTTGGATACGACTGAGCCTCTGAACTGTACTGAACTTAACTGAACATCCACCTTAGCTATTCGAAGAATAGGATTAATAAGAGAACTCATACACATAAATATGCTGGGATACTGAATAAGAGTAATCCCAATAATCTTTATAAAAACTCCTTGAATTCTTTGGAAAAAATGAGTGCCACTTAATTTTGTCATATTATTATGAAGGCTTGTGCTTGGTGAGCAGGTAACTGTATTTAGAAGGTAGTCCTTGTGAGTTAGTCCTTGAATTATTCTTTATCATCACAGTCTAAGCACTGGAACAACCACTTTTTACATTTGTTTCTATTTTGTGCTAGGAAGTTTTCAAAAGCAGCAAATACTAATTATAGGCCTTTGGATATATTTAAAGAATAGAAGTTTAAATATAGTGACCCAGAGGATAGGTCCCAGTCTTCTTTATATACATTAGCTGCCACTGTCAAAAAGGGAGATTTTCATACAAATTCCAGGTGAAAGCATGTATGATGATAAACTATATTTTAACTCAGGACTTCATATCATGTATTCTATTCCTAGAATACATGATATTATTATCGTGTATAATAATAATAAATCAACTGACTGCTATCTTCAGACACAAAGTTTAAGAATATTTTCACCTCTCTCTTTTGCTTCTATGATTAGATAGATAGTGATATTTGCAGAGTGAAGTACAAGACTGATGAGAGAGCAAACTTGCTGAAACAAATGAGAGTTAAGTGTAACTCTGAAAAATAAGGGACTGAGAACTGTCAAAATGTAAAAATAAAATCTGATAAGTAATAAAATGATGCACATCCCTAAGGTATTCATTATGAAATGTAGGACTAGCCAATCAATTTTGGCTTCTAAAAATATAAACACTTAAAAATTTCAGTTTAAATGAAGATTTCCTTCAAAAACAACTCTGAAGTTTTTCATATAGTCAGGCACTAAAGCTTTTATCTTATTTTATTTTAAATATGCTACTGTTGATTTTGGAAAAGTTCTTCCATTAAAATCTAATATACTTGGAATTTCAATAATTATATTTCTGCTGAAGTGTATAGAAGACAGTGTTCTGAACAGTTTATTACATCACTTCATGCAAAGTGAAAGTCACCGAATGTCCAACATACCATCATCTGGAAATATAGCACTTGTACATAAGATTGATAGCAAAGCAGAAATAAATATATATTCTCTTAGGGAATTAAAGTATCTGCAATACAGTCTGAGAGAAAGATAAACAGTTGCAGAACCTGACAAATTTTTTCTGACAAGCATATGATGAAATAGCAGAAAGTTTGTTGAGGTCAAAAAGCCAATACCTTCCTCAACAAAATCAAATAACACAGGAAAATAGATAGACTACCACTAGTATAAATTTATCTGATTAATTTTCAAATCTTCAAAACCAATATAACAACTTCACTGTCTTGAAAGTGAATACTCAGGATATTATTATACTCGGGAATACTCAGGATTTTACCTGGTAACGGATTCTAAAACTCTTACAATAATTCCTGGACTTTATCCTAATAATTCAGAACAGCCAATGCTCTCAAAGTCATTCATGTTCTCTTACTGAATGTGGAGAATGTATGAATCTGGAAAAATATAGGCTAATTCGACCAACCCTTTTGAGTTCAATATCTAAGCTGAGCTGCATAATTTCTGTATAGAGCATCTAGATAATGCTGACTCAATTTACACATTTGAAAAATCTCATGATCTCAGGAAACTTGAAGGCTTATATTTTTAATTCAATGCCACATTTGGGCAACTAGGTATTATTGATTACAGGTTCTGCCAAACATCCTACATACTAGTCATTTTATGATGTAATTTAAAAAATGACAAATTGCAGAGGAGTCTAACATATGTAGCAACACCCCTACTTCTATGGATTGTGAAGTTTAAGCCACTTATACTATCTTGTGGCTTTTTATAAATTCTTCATTCATATTGAACAATACATCAAATATTAAAATTGTGAGTGAAGTAGGACCTTAGATGTGTTTGTAATCTGTTCAGTTCAGTTCAGTTGCTCAGTCATGTCCGACTCTTTGCGACCCCATGAATCACAGCACACCAGGCCTCCCTGTTCTTCACTGACTCCCAGAGTCCGCCCAAAGTATTGGAGTTTCAGCATCAACATCAGTCCTTCCAATGAACACCTAGGAATGATATCCTTTAGGATGGACTGGTTAGGTCTCCTTGCAGTCCAAGGGACTCTCAAGAGTCTTCTCCAACATCACAGTTCAAAAGCATAATCTGTAAATTGTAATAAATATATCAGTGGTTTGGGCTTTATACCTTCTGATCTTATTTTATATATTCTGTTTAACTCTTCACAATAGAGATTATTAGGGTGTGGTCTTCTTTTTGTCACCTCCCAGGAGCCTTTAAATAGATTGATATTCTTCACTTTGGCCACATTCATTTCTTGTGAGAGAATGTTTTCTTTGTGTTAATAAGTAGAAAGCTGCTTCCAAGAATTACTTTTATTCAGCTATAATTATGGCTGCTTACCTTCTTCTTCTATAATAGATATATAGGGATTTGAGACTAACAAACTAAAACGGAGTAAATAGAACATTTTACAACTAAAATAGTATCATGGCACCCACTGATATGTATAAGTTTTATAATTATGATATCAGGTATATATAGGAAAAAGGTCTTTCAGTATCATCAGGTACTTGTTTTTAAATAATAGTTTTTTACTATACTTAAAATATATATATATATATAGGAACACTCCCCATATTTTCTCCCAGTACTTATTCCTCTATTCTTATCGCTGTATATTCTTATATTTACTTTAAATTGATTATATTTAATTTATATTACAGGCTTGATAAACTAATAAATGCTGTTCTAAACATATTATTAAAACTAAAGACATTGATTTTGAACAATATCACCAAACATGTAAACATGATAATTCAGAAGAGTTTTTAGAAACACCTGTCACTACTTCCAAATTTCCAACATTTCCAGTGGTGTATATAGCCTCTCAATGGAAGCTGATATCATAATGCTACTTCTCAGCAGTAGCTCTAGACTAATAATGTGAGAAAAACATAGGAGTATACAGAAAGTATTTGAATGCATTAAACCACTTTGGGATAAAATAGAAAAAGGCTAAATAATAGAATGTTTCTATTATAGACTTCAAAATATCTTTTAAAAATATTCTGATATTTTCACAGATATTTTAAAATTATATATGAATTATTATTTTTCTCAAAATATATTTCCATCTTCTAAAGCTGCTGGTCTCAATATAAAATTAAAAACAAATTAGACCAAAGTTTTTTAAAAATAAGTTAGTTAGTAGATGTTAACAACATGGGGGCTGAGAGGTGTTACCCCGCAACCGAGGTAAGGAGCAGTGGCTGCGCTTTGCTGGAATAGCCGTGAAGAGAGATTCCACGTCAAAGATAAAAGAAACTCAGGTAAGATGATAGGCACTAAGAGAGGGGATCAGGGGCAAACAGGCTGAAACTCAAGTCACGGACAACTATTCAATCAGATCACATGGACCACAGACTTGCCTAACTCAATGAAACTAAGCCATGCCATATGGGGACACCCAAGATGATGGGGTCATGGTGGAGAGATCTGACAGAACCAGTCCACTGGAGAAGAGAATGGCAAACCACTTCAACATTCTTGCCTTGAGAACCCCATGAACAGTATGAAAAGGCAAAAAATAGGACACTGAAAAATGAACACCCAAAGTCAGTAGGTGCCCAATATGCTATTTCAGTGGAGAAATAACTCCAGAAAGAATGAAGGGATGGAGCCTAAGCAGAAACAACACTTGGTTGTGAATGAGACTGGTGATAGAAACAAGATTCAATACAATAAAGAGCAATAATGCACAGGAACCTGGAATATTAGGTTCATGAATCAGGGCAAACTGGAAGTAGTCAAACAGGAGATGACAAGAGTGAATGTCAACATTCTAGGAATCAGTGAACTAAGATGGACTGGAATGGGTGAATTTAACTCAGATGACCATTATATCTACTACTGTGGGCAGGAACCCTTTAGAAAAAATGGAGTAGTCATCAGGGTCAACAAAAGAGTCCAAAATGCAGTACTTGGATGCAATCTCAAAAACAACAGAATGATCTCTGTTCTTTTCCAAGACAAACCATTCAATATCATGATAATTCAAGTTTATGCCCTGACCATTAATGTCAAAGAGGCTAAAGCTGAACAGTTCTATGAAGACCTACAAGACCTTCTAGAACTAACATCCCCAAAAGATGTCTTCTTCAGTATAGGCAACTGGAATGCAAAACTAGGAAGTCAAGAAACACTTGAAGTAACAGGCAAATTTGTCCTGGGAGTACATAATGAGGCAGGGCAAAAGATTATAGAGTTATACCAAGAGAATGCATTGGTCATAGCAAACATCTTTTTCTAACAACACAAGAGAAGACTCTACAATGGACATCATCAGATGGTCAATACTGAAATCAGATTTATTATATTCTTTGCAGCCAAAGATGGAGAATATCTATACAGTCAGCAAAAACAAGACTGGGAGCTGACTGTGGCTCAGATCATGAACTCCTTATTGCCAAATTCAGCCTGAAATTGAAGAAAGTGAAGAAAACCACTCGACCATTCAGGTATGACTTAAATCAAATCCTTGGTGACTATACTGTGGAAGTGAGAAATAGATTTAAAGGACTAGATCTGATAGACAGAATGCCTGATGAACTACAGATGGAGATTTATGACATTGTACAGGAGACAGGAATCGAGACCATTCCCAAGAAAAAGAAATGCAAAAAAGCAAAATGGTTTCCTGAGGAGGCCTTACAAATTGCTGTGAGAAGACAGGAAGTGAAAAGCAAAGGAGAAAAGGAAAGATATACCCATTTGAATGCAGAGTTACAAAGAAGAGCAAGGAGAGATAATAAAGTCTTTCTCAGTGACCAACACAAAGAAATAGAGGGAAAAAATAGAATGGGAAAGACTAGAGATCTCTTCAAGAAAATTAGAGATACAAAGGGAACATTTCATACAAAGATGGGCTCAATAAAGGACAGAAATAGTATGGACCTAGAAGGAGCAGAAGATATTAAGAAGAGGTAGCAAGAATACCCATAAGAATTGTACAAAAAAGATCTTCATGACCCAGATAATCACGATGGTGTGATCACTCACCTAGAGCAAGACATTCTGGAAGGTGAAGTCAAGTGGGCCTTAGGAAGCATCACTACAAACAAAGCTAGTGGAGGTGACAGAATTTCAGTTGAGCTATTTCAAATCCTGAAAGATGATGCTGAGAAAGTGTTGCACTCAATATGCCTGTGAATTTGAAAAACTCAGCAGTGGCCACAGGACTGGAAAAGTCAGTTTTCATTCCAATCCCAAAGAAAGGAAATGCCAAAGAATGCTCAAACTACTGTGCAAATGCACTCATCTCACACTCTAGTAAAGTAATGCTCAAAATTCTCCGAGCCAGACTTCAGCAATATATGAACCATGAATTTCCAGATGTTCAAGCTGGTTTTAGAAAAGGCAGAGGAACCAGAGATCAAATTGCCAACATCTAATGTATCATCAAAAAAGCAAGAGAGTTCCAGAAAACATCTATTTCTGCTTTATTGATTATGCCAAAGCCTTTGACTGTGTGGATCACAATAAACTGTGGAAAATTCTGAAAGAGATGGGAAAAGCAGACCACCTGACCTGCCTCTTGAGAAAT
Organism: Antilocapra americana; assembly: GCA_007570785.1. NCBI lineage: Eukaryota > Metazoa > Chordata > Mammalia > Artiodactyla > Antilocapridae > Antilocapra > Antilocapra americana. The sequence goes on along the minus strand of ML664168.1, from coordinate 2,856,887 downwards.
CTGTATGCAGGTCAGGAAATAACAGTTAGAACTGGACATGGAACAACAGACTGGTTCCAAAGAGGAAAAGGGTTACATCTAGGCTGTATATTTTCACCCTGGTTATTTAACTTATATGCAGAGTACATCATGAGAAACGCTTGGCTGGATGAAGCACAGCCTGGAATCAAGGTTGCCAGGAGGAATACCAATAACCTCAGATATGCAGATGACACCACCCTTATGGCAGAAATTGAAGAAGAGCTAAAGAGCCTCTTGATGAAAGTGAAAGAGGAGAGTGAAAAGTTGGCTTGAGGCTTTCAGAAAACTAAGATCATGGCATCTGGTCCCTTCTCTTCATGGCAGATAGATGGTGAACAGTGGAAACCATGTCAGATTTTATTTGTGGGGGGCTCCAACATGACTACAGATGGTGATTGCAGCCATGAAATTTAAAGATGCTTACTCCTTGGAAGGAAAGTTATAACCAACCTAGATAGCATATTAAAATGCAGAGACATTACTTTGCCAACAAAGTTTCATCTAGTCAAGGCTATGGTTTTTCTAATAGTCATGTATGGATGTGAGAGTTGGACTATAAAGAAAGCTGAGAGCAGAATTGATGCTTTTGAACTGTGGTGTTGGAGAAGACTCTTGCGAGTCCCTGGACTGCAAGGAGATCCTACCAGTCCATCCTAAAGAGATTAGTCCTGGGTATTCATTGGAAGGACTGATGTTGAAGCTGACACTCCAATACTTTGGCCACCTCATGCAAAGAGTTGACTCATTTGAAAAGACCCTGATGCTGGTAAAGTTTGAGGGAAGTAGAAGAAGGGGACGACAGATACAAATAAAATAGATGGCCAAGTAGCACACACACTTGACCATCTGGAGTGGCATTCATTGTATAAAATTTAATGGACTCAGGATCAGTTACTGTTAACTCACTCTTGACCATTACAACCTGGCAAATCAAATTAGGACTCTGGGAGAGTGACCTCAAACATTGAGATTTATGCCTCTTAAGTGGCATGACTGGGAAGCATTGGCTTTTCTTGCTGTTGAGAACTTGGGTAAGAATGCAAGAACAAATGGCCTAATAGAAACTTAGTTTTTCCCCATCCTGTCTACTCAGTATATGGTTGGAAGTATCACCAGTCCTGTGTTGTAATCAGGTATTGGTGTTCCACAGATATTCTGACAAGGCAGTGGTAGAATATGCCACATCTCCTTCTCTCCTGGAAAAATCAGAGATAAATTGAACAGTGGAGATATCAATTGGAGAAGGAAATGGCAACCCACTCCAGTATTCTTGCCTAGAGAATTCTGTGGATGGAGGAGCCTGGTGGGCTGTTGTCCGTAGGGTTGCACAGAGTCGGACACGACTGAAGTGACTTAGCATACATGCATGCCTTGGAGAAGGAAATGGCAACCCACTTCAGCATTCTTGGCTGGAGAATCCCACGGACAGAGGAGTCTGGTGGGCTGCCGTCTATCAGGTCGTACAGAGTCGGACACGACTGAAGTGACTTAGCAGCATCAGGAGGTATCAACATTTATGTGTGTTTTACTTTTTGCTTAAATGCTTTATTTTTTCCATAGAGTCTAGCCTGCAGAGGATGAATTTTAGAAAAATTAATCCTTATCTCTCAATAAAACATAAAATAGGAAGATATTACTACCCAGGAAACAAGCAATGTAGGTTGTCAAAGATAGGTGACATCTGAAATAGAAGTCAGAAAAGAGAAAACAGAATTTTTCCCCAAATATTGCAGTCTATGTATGAAAGAAACTTTATGGAATTTTTCCAAATCTGCATAAGCCTTAACAGTTTGCAGCTAAATTATTAATAATGTGTTGTGAGGGTGAAAAATACTTTTCTAAATTACTACTAATGAAAGAATTTTGATATACCATGCTAGACTGCTAGAAATATACATGAGATGTTTCTTTTCTCTATAGATAATATAGTATGAAATAATATTTAGCCAAAATTCAAAGAGTATTTTAGACGTATAGAAAGCTATTAAACAATCCCTATATCTTAATTTTGGCCTTCCCTGATAGCTTAGAGGTTTTGTGAGTTCATGGAATTCATAACCTTACCATTTGTAATCTACCATATTATTTCATTTTACATATTCATATTTATATATAATTTTATAATTTGATTCTATCTTTACTTTTCCTAAAGAGAATCTCCTCAAACCTGGTTGGTTTACCCTGTTATTAAAATGTTTTAAAAATATAAATTTTACTTCACCTATAGCTCAAATTGTTTCCAATTTGCATTTAATACAACTCTTGGTTAGCACAAGTCAAATTTCAATAAACAAGACTATGTGGACACATATTTTATTCAGTAACTTTTTAATCTCTCTTTTCCCCGACAGAATGCAATATCTCTTAATGCATAGTCACCTTGAAATTGAACCTGTAGTTTTCTATTTCAACTAAGATAAGGAATAGGGCTGTCATATATATCACCTTCAACCTGCCTTAGCATAAAGGATAAAGGTTATATCCTCTTGGAAATGAAAATGTCAAATATCAAAGTTAAGTTTAATTATCTCTGAAAAGAGATTTCCATAAATGGACAGTCTATAGTAGTGAAATTCACATATAGAATTATAAACAGTTCTGCTTTTTAAATCACTTCTGAAGCAGCATATAATCTTGCATAAGTTTTAGAAGCATAACATAGAAAAACAATACATGAAATTCATGAATATGCGAGCAATTTATTCAGAGAACCATCACTTAATATACATGAATATGTCTTTCCTTCTTCAATATACACTTTTGGTTGAAAGCATAAGTATAAAAATGACTGACTACACAACACTTTGTATTTCAGATTAAATAGCAAACTGTCAGTCATTGTTTAAGAATTCTACAACAAACTATAATAATTATTCTGTTTTTATATTGAGTTAGGACTTTAGGAAATTAACGGATTTTTAGTTCACTTCATGGGTCTCTTTTGCTTCCTCAGATGGAGTCCTAGAAACTAAAGAGGTAGCCTCTGATGTCTGAGGGTACCCCATGATTTAGCTCCTTTGCCTCATCTGCCTTCCCAAATCATTGCCTATTTAGAGTGTCATCTTTCAATGAAGACAGTTGTTTTGATACCCAGGAACCACTATATATTCAGACTAGCCAAAAAATTATCAAAAAAGGAGGAGACAATTATAGGGCCCTTGGAATTTCAATATTTGACTAAAATAAATGGAATGAATAGGGATATAGGAACTTTTCAGCTCATGGATGCCACTGGAACAGTGTGCTTTACTTAGAGTACCTGGAATCTTGAAAATTCCCTTGTCTAAGATTAGTTATCATTATGACTCAGCTGTTAAACTTGGTTGTTGTTTTCCTCCTTGATTTAATTGCTTAAGCGACTGTGACATTTTTGAATTCCTATGGGGAATGATTAATGAAGAAACGTTGTATTAGCTACCATCTCAAACAGTTCAATTCAAAAATACATTTTTGAACACATACTATATTTCTAGAGGTGCAGTGAAGAGAAAAAACATTGAGTGAGCATCTCTAGAAGTTTTGACTGTAGCCAAGAAACTTATGCATATCAATATTAATGAACTGTATACAATATTAAACTATTTACACACAATATTAATAAGCTGAGCACATACAATATTCATAATGTAGTCAACTTCAGAGTAGATGACAACAATGTTTAGGAAACAATCCACCTGAGATGAAATAAAATAAAAAGAAACAAGAAAGTAAAGAAGTGAACAACAAAAAAGATGAAACATTATTATGTGCTTCATCTCTTTTCGCTTAATATTATCTTCTAAATTAAATGTATATATATTTACACGTGAGAAGACCTCGTGGCTCAGACAGTCAAGAATCCTCCTTCAATACAAGAAACCCAGGTTCAATTGAGAAGATGCCCTGGAGGAGGGAATGGTTAACACTCCAGTATTTTTGCCAGAGAATTCCATGGACAGAGGAGTCTGGTGGGTTACAGTCCATGAGTTCACATAGAGTCTAACACTACTGAGCAGCTAACAAACATACATTTACATGTATTCATCTCTGAGATGGCCCCTTTAAAAATATATATTCAAATATTTAAATGCATTTTCAGGGAAATTAAGAGTAAATATTGCTGATTTTCAATTGCAGTTTTCTAGTGGAATAGCTAAACAAGTCGCTTGAGTTGATTAGAATACTTATAAATAATATTGCCTAAAATGTATTATATCAGTATTTAAACAGGAAGATTCTATAAGATGAGATAAACATAAGTTTCTTAGGAAACATTTCCTAGACACTGATCCCATATACTAACCAAGGATTGCTAAAAAACAGTAGTTTTCTAAATAAACACATCAGATCTCTAATTAAGAATGATACCTTCATGTCTTTCTTATTTTACAATTTAATGAACTATAAGACAATTTACTCTGTTTGAAAGAACATTTATTAATGAATTTCAAGTAGAGCAGAAATAAAAAAAAACTATTTACATTTGTCACTTGTTAACATATTTACCATTTTTTATTTTCTTTTGGCACAGAAAAGCCTTACCTCCCCAAGTGGCACTACTTTATGAGATCAGACAGTTTAATATTAAGATAAGCCCCTTTTAGATTCCTCAGGCTAGTAACTGTAACTAATTCTTTACCAAATATTGGAAGAGTATTAATTATTTGGCACAAATGGTTAGACTAGAGGATTTGGGTCTTCAGAGATGTCCTGGAAATTAAACCCATGAAAGCATTAAAAGAACTTCAGTAAGATGATTCTCTATCAGAAAATAACCATAGACACTGAGTACATCAATAATTGCTAATACAAAGTATCCATGAAAAATTTTTCTAAGATGAGATTACTTAAACTGGTCTCCAGAGGAGCAGGCTACTTTCACATTCTACAAATTAACTTTCTTATAAACTATTAATCTTAAGTGTTCATTTTATTCAGAAAAGTGACTCCATGGACTGTAGTCCACCAGGCTTCTCTGTCCATGGGGTTTTCCAGGAAAGAATACTGGAGTGGGTTGCCATTCCCTTCTCCAGGGCATCTTCCTGACCCAGGGATTGAACTCTGGTCTCCTGTATTGCAGGCAGAATCTTTACCATCTGAGCCACTAGCGGCCATAATTCATCTCAGACACTTTAAATAACTCACCAGATGCCCTAGAAATAAGGCTGGATTGATTCCCAGGGCATCTCAATTGATCAAAATCCTGGAGATTTGTATAGGTTACCATTCTGAACTTTTCATAAAACATAGTCTTTTTTTCTTCAGGGAATGTTTTCTTTTTCACATTTATTACCAGTGAAAATGTCTATCTCAAAATATATGTCACAAACCCTATTTACTTTAGTTATAGGATACTTTGAGACATAAAACTGCTAAAGTAATTTTTATAGTCTGAAACAATTTTATATTATTTCACTAATATTAGAAAATTTTCAGTCATAGAGAAAACAAAATTATATATTGAAAACTCTCAATCACTATAGCAATGACAGAGAACTCTAACTCAATTATCACAAATAAATGTTTGTATATTTTTTTAAAGGGTTATAGTGTGTTATTTTAGTATTAAGCTCAATAATACTAAACATTATGGATATTCTATTTCCTAGAATATGTATATTTAAATAAATATTTTCTAATATAAATAATATTTGTCATGTGAGTGATTGACGATTGAATTTGTATTTTACACAAAAACTCAATAAGTGAGGGAGATACAGAAAAAACAATAATACAGTAAATAAAAAGAAATTCTGAAACATCATTTGAGTTATTTCTCAAGCTATTGGTTCAATTTCTCCTTATAAATTACTTTATCACTTTATTAATTAAATATACTATATAAAATATGCATGTAAGTTATATTTATTTATAAAACATTAACTTTCCAAATGCAATCTTATATATTGCAGGAAAATTTACTGGACTCAAATTTAATACTTGTAGATTCTAGTTCAAGTTTTTCAACTGAAAGATTAAACAAAACACAGGATATGCAACTATTTAGAATATTCAATAAAATGTCTCATGCAACCATTTAAATTAGGAACCATCTACACACCAGCAAAAATAGTTTTGTAACTATTTAATATATATATATATATATATATATATATATATATAAGTACTTGAATCCTAAAATATTTTGAATCTATAGGCATAATTCCTAGACTCCAAATAAACTGTTAGGCCCAGGGGAAGGAATACTCAGCAGATGGCTACATAAACATGCTCAGATAGTTGAGTAGTTCCTTTCCATTGCCATCTGCCATGTAATCCTCTCAGAGATTGAAATCTTTCAACTATAAAATGTTTTGCCAAGATCTGAGAATGCCTATCAGCACAAATAACAGGTAAGAAGAACTCTGAAATATATGAAAAGTCTCTAAAATGTTTTTAATATAAATTTTCTGGAAAAATTAATATATTTTAAATTAATTAACTGTGTCACTATGTCAAGCTTTTGTAGAACAAATACATTTACATTTACATAGCCATCTGCTAGTATTTGCAGTCATACTTCCTGGGTTGCAAAAACTAACTCCACAATGATCACGGTATTTCTCAGTGCATTTGCACACCTGTCAATCAGTTCTAGTCTCCAAATATTCTAAAAACAAAGATAAGAGAAATCAACTTATAGTTATCTCAGTTTATCAGAAATGATCTACATTTCCTCTAAATGGTAAAATAACATTTTGAATTCCTTATTACACACATTTTCAAAATTAAAGATGTTAAAACTCTTCCTAATATTTATTTCTACAACTTTTTAAATGAAGTAAAAAGCACAATATTTCTTTTAGTGTGAATTAAATATTAAGAAAAATTCATAATGATTTTTATGAAAAAGTGTTTTTGATATCTATTATGCCATCTACTCAATATACATATAATTCTATTTCCCTATAATGCAAGTATAAGTGCAAACATATATATCCATTTACTTTGTGGAACTAATCCAGGATATGATTTTGACTGTTCTAAAACCACAAACTCCTAAACAGCAGCATTATATTTTTTAAGTGTGTGTGTATGCAAGTGCACAAAATTCAAACACTGTCCAGTAATTATTTTATATTTATTTATTTTTTGCAAAATTGAATGATGTATGGATAAAGAAGGATTTGCAATGGAAATGAGAAAATAGTTTGACTAGTGCAATGTAGCTAAAGGAGTATTTAGTATAATATATTTAGAGCTTTGACGAGTATTAAAATTAAGAATATGTAGAAAGACAATGTAAAAAGATAAAATTGCACATTAAAATCAAAGAAAGTAAGATGAAGCAAAGTAAGCATATAAGAAAAAGTTTCAGAAATAAAAAAGTCTGTTCTTTAAAAAAGTAATAAAATAATAATCTCTCATAAATTTGCTCAATTAATAAAAAGGAAAATACAGACTCTAAATATAGGGAATATAAAGAGGTCTATTAAAAGAGTCTAATGGTAAAAGATGGTAGGAATATATGACAAGCAACTCCATCCAATAAATTTCACATTCTACATGAAAAGAACTATTCCTTAAAATTCCAACTTACCAAAGCACAGAAACAGGAAAAATGTTTAGCACATAAACAGAAAAATTAAATTGTTACATACCTTTCAAAAAATTATCTATATCTAAAACTCTTCTGAAAGGCAATTTTATAGGCCCAGAAGGGTAAATTTTTCCCTAATATTTAGGGACTAAATATTATCAACTTTGTATAATTTCTTCTAGATAACAAATAAAAAGACAGTAGTTTCTATCTCATTTTATGAGGCCAGGCAAAATTCAAATTTGAAAAAGCATGTTACAAAAGTAAAATTATAAGGTAGCATCTCCAATAAACTAGTCATAAATATTGAGAACAAAATAATTAAAAATTAAATCCAGACATGTAGGATAATAATAAAAATGAATCACAGCAATTAATCCAATCAATAGATAAATGAAAGAAAATATACATTTCAATAGACAGGAAAGTAAATACTTGTTTATAAAAGAAATTATAAACATGTGGGAATGGAGTGGCACATCCTTCGTTTAATAAAAAGAATAAGCAGAAGAGTAGTTTATGGCAACATACTTAGTTGTGAAATACTGAACTTTATCTCCCTGAGTTCATGAACAAGACAAGAGTTGATTATTATTGTTTCTATTCAAATTATGCTGAATGTCTTTAAAGCAAGAGGAAAAACATGCAGAAAAACTGATAAAGAAGAATGAGTATTTAACCTTTCATTACAAATAAAAAGATTTTGTAATAAAATAATTCAAAAGAATCTACAAACTTTTAAAATTAATGTCAATTTAGAAAAGTCACTGGGCAATATACCAAAACATTTGTCTCTATTTATTATATTAAGAGCTAACAATTAGAAAGATATCATTGATTTAAATGAAACAAACAAACAAACAAAAGGGCTAAACTGCCATTTTAAAGCTACAGAGTATTGGAGAAAAATTAAGAAAGGCCAACAGAAAAGGAGGCAGGTTTCCCAGGTGGCTCATTGGTAAAGAATCTGCTTGCCAATGGAGGAGACACAGGAGATGTGAGTTCAATCCCTGGGTCAGGAAGTTCCTCTGGAAAAGGAAATGGCAACCCACTGTAGCCCTGGTGGACTATAACCCTTCAGGCTCCTCTGTTCATGGGATTTTCCAGGCAATAATATTGGAGTGGGTTAACATTTCTTTTTCTAGAGGATCTTCCCAGTTCATGGATTGAACCCACATCTCTTGCATCTCCTGCATTGGTAGGTAGGCTCTTTACCACTAATGCCACCTGGAAAGTTAAATCTATCAATTTATCTCAAACTACTTATTTGCTTGTGTGGTTTAACGTGGGTCATGTTTGTTGTTGTTGTTATTATTGTTTTTTTTTTTTTTTTGCTTTTAACTTGTATATGTCTAAATAATTCAGTACTAATTCATTTCAAGAGCAACAATTCTTCACCAAATTGCAGAGGTATCTGTGTCAAAACAGGGTTCCCCTGGTGGCTTAGTAGTAAAGAATCTGCTTGCAATGCAGGAGACCTGGGTTTGAACTCTCAGTGGGAAAATCCCCAGGAAGAGGAAATGGCAACCCACTCTAGTATTCTTGCCTGGGAAATCTGATGGACAGAGGAGCCCAGTGGGCCACAATACATGGGGTCACAAAGAGTCAGACATGACTTAGTTACTAAACCACCACCACTACCTGTGTCACAAACAATATTGCCCACTACTTGGGCAACATTGAGCAGATTTTACTTTAGATTGTGCTGACAGATAAAAGCCTAAATAAGGGACTTTGAAACCTAGGATACCAGCAAACGGAATATTGATCAACTAGTTTTAGAAGTAGTCATTAGATATATGGTGTGGATTTAAGGGTAAAAGACTAGATGAGGATTGAAGGGGCCATTTTATTTAGTTTGTCTTCAATTACTCACCTTCATGTATGTCTTACTTTTCATAATTTCTTGCTTAAGACTCTGCACTCAGTCTCCCTATGACTCTACTTTCATTTCCATTGCAAACATTCTAGAGACATATTTGGGTTATAACACCTTCCCTCTAGGTTGCAAACAAAGACCCTCTTTGTGTGAGTATTGAATTATTGAAAATCATTGTATTGATATAAATCTTTTACTCAGAGCTTTTGAAAACATAATTCCCTTTCACTACTATTGCAGTAAAATTGTTTTAGAGATTCAAAGTAGAAAAAAAATGACCTTTAACTGAACCACATATTTTTTTATAACCAGAACACTACTAAATGCAAATAAATAATCATGTGTATGAGTCAGTTTTCCTTGATATATTGCATAGTAAAACACATTTGAGCTGTTTGAAAGGTGAAAACTAGACATTGATAGTATTGATAATATATGATGCATGTAACATTTCTAACAAAAATGAAAAAGAAAACGCTATAAATGTATAGACCTAGAAGGGTAACAATACACATATTTGACCATGATCTTGTGACTAAACTGAAATAATATCAAGATTTTTTGCTGATTTATTCCAACTTGTTGGAATAAGACTATTCATAGCAGAAAATTTCAAAAATAAATTTGACCACATCTAAATTATAAAAAATGAGTTTTGTTAATAAAATCCAAACACAATGTATAAATGTTTATATATTTATAAACAAATGTTTCCCTCTGATTCATTGTAATTAACAATATTTTATTAAGAGAGAGTGTGCTACATTTCTCCAATGATGGCATAAAGATGGCTAACAAACACATGAGAAGATTCTCAACGTTGCTCATTATTAGATAAATGCAAATCAAAACCACAATGAGATATTACCTCACTCCGGTCAGAATGGCTATCATCAAAAAGTCTATAAACAATAAATGCTGGAGAGGGTGAAGAGAAAAAGGAGCACTTTTTCACTGTTGATGGGAATGTAAAGTGATACAGCCACTATGGAAGACAGTATGGAGATTCCTTAAAAAACCAGGAATAAAACCACCATCAATTCAGTTCATTTCAGTTGCTCAGTTGTGTCATACTCTTTGCAACCCCATGTAACGCAGCATGCCAGGCCTCCCTGTCCATCACCAACTCCCAGAGTTTACCCAAACTCATGTCCATTGAGTCGGTGATGCCATCCAACCATCTCATCCTCTGTCATCCCCTTCTTCTCCCACCCTCAATCTTTCCCAGCATCAGGGTCTTTTCAAATGAGTCAGCTCTTCACATCAAGTGGCCAAAGTATTTGAGTTTCAGCTTCAACAGCAGTCCTTTAAAAACCCACCATATAACCCAGCAATCTCACTCCTAGGCATAAACTCTGAGGAAACCAAATTGAAAAAGACACATGTATCCTATTGTTCACTGCAGCATTATTTACAGTAGCTAGAACATGGAAGCAACTTAGATATTCATTGACAGATGAATGGATAAAGAAATTGTGGTACATATACACAATGGAATATTACTCAACCATAAAAAGAAACATCTTTGAGTCAGTTTTAATGATGTGGATGAACCTACAATCTATTTTACAGAGTGAAGTAAGTCAGAAAGAGAAAGATAAATATTGTATACTAACACATATGCATGGAATCTAGAAAAATGGTACTGAAGAATTTATTAGCAGGGCAGCAATGGAGAAACAGACATAGAGAATAGACTCATGAACATGGGGAGGAGGGAAGAAAAGGTGTGATGTATGGAAAGAGTAACATGGACATTTACATTACCATAGGTAAAATAAATAGCCAAGGGGAATTTACTGTATGTCTCAGGAAAATCAAATAGGGGCTCTGTATCAACCTAGAGGGATGGGATGGGAAGGGAGATGGGAAGGAAGTTCAAGAGGGAGGGGAATTGTATATACCTATGGTTGGTTCATGTTGAGGTTTGACAGAAAACAGCAAAATTCTGTAAAGCAATCATCCTTCAATTTAAAAGAAAAAAGAGAGAGAGAGAGAGCTTGGGAACTATTTATCTTTTGAAATGCTTTATTTCAACACATTTTTTTCCATTAAAAAATATTTTAGAGTCATTTTAGGTTTGCAACAAAATTGAGAGGGAGGGACAGAAATTTCCCATATACTCCTTACCTTCTGCACATGCATGATCTCCCCAACATTCAGCATCACTCACAAAATTTAGTAGAATTTTTTTTCTTTTTTTGCAAGGATGAAACTACTTGGACACAACATAGTCACTCAATGTCCATATTTTACCTTAGAGATCACTCTTGGTGTTGTACACTCTATGAACTTGAACGAATGTATAAAGATATGTATCTATTATTATAATGTCATATAGAGTATTTTCACTACCCTAAAAATCCTCTGTGCTCTGATGATTTGTCTCTCCCCTCCCCTGATATATCTTTAAAAGTCTCTTGTTCTTCTTTACTTACTTTCTTCATTTTCCTTATTGACATGGCTTTGTTAAGCAATCAAATATTTTGCTTTTTATACTGAAAACCTGCACATAAGTTTTATACTATAAGTCCAAATAATCCACAGATAAACTACATATTTTATTAAATATTTATTAGAGCCTATTAATACTTTAACATACTGTTTAATTTTTATTTGTGTAAACATGTTTGCTGCATTATTAGGAATTTGAAAAGTTTGCAATCATTAGAAATACTATTTTATTTATTTGATTTTTTGCTAGAAATTAGAACACTGAGGAGTAAAATGGAATTTTCAAAATTTTGTTTTTTTAGGAAAAATAGTGATTCTAATTAAATTGAAGAATAATATGATTTTGGAATGCATATACTTTAGATCACTGATGCAATGGACATGAACATGGGCAAACTTTGGGAGATGGAGAGGGAATGGAAGGCCTGGTGTGGTGCAATCCATGGGGTCTCAATGAGTCTGACATGACTGGGTGACTGAACAATAATAACAATAATATATTAGATATTCATCTTTTACTGAACATATTATAATTGAAATTATAAAGAAGTTTTAGTATGAAAAACTAATGTTTTAGCATTATACCTAAATTACTTACAATTGAGAATAAGTGAAAAGAAAATATCAAGTGTCCATACACAAGGTGAGGTAATAGTGCTACAATAAATATTTTAAAAAATGTATGCCATTGAGGAACCTAAAAGAGATTATTATAGTTGAGCTAGGAAAACATTTAAGAGATTTATTTTGGCCAGGAGAAATATCAATAACCTCAGATATGCAGACGACACCACCCTTATGGCAGACTGTGAAGAGGACCTAAAAAGCTTCTTGAGGAAAGGGAAAGAGGAGAGTGAAAAAGTTGGCTTAAGGCTCAACATTAAGAAAACTAAGATCATGGCATCTGGTCCCAACACTTCATGGGAAATAGATGGGGAAACAGTGGAAAAAGTGTCAGACTATTTTTTGGGGGGCTCCAAAATCACAGCTTCTAAAGCTTCAAATAAAGCCAGTGAGCAATGCAGTACTGTACATACATTTCTATGAAGAAAGCATAGAATCAGAAATCTGGTAATAAGGAGAGAAAAGATATCAGTAAAACAGTAAAAAGTTATATTATCTCTCTTCTGATAAGACATAATAAGGAAATCTAAATCAGAGGTGGCAAAGAGGATGGATAGAATTTATTGATTAGTTTGAGAAATACTGCTTATGAAGAACTTAAAATTTTTAAAACTGTATGAAATGTAGTAGATAATGAGCAAAAAGGATGAGTCAATGTGTCTTCTATATTTTGAGCTACTGGCCATATAATTTATAGGGAGTCAAATTAGCTTCACAGTTGAAGTAGGCCAAACTGCTATTATCTCACATTGGATAGTTATTTTAATCATTACTGTTACAATTTATGAATACTGAAAACTAAAAAGTGCATGTAAAAATGCATCAAAATCTGTATTATTTTCCACATATGATTGTAAAAAAAAAGGATGAAAAGCAAAGGTGATATGGAAAGATATTTATAAAGGTAACAGAAATAGGTCCTCACCTCATCACAACAATTAAAATAAACTCTATGACTAACATTTAACTGTAATAGAATATAAAAATTAAAATCATTATAGAAAACTGTAATAAAAGGAATGACATTTGACATACAATGCATCAACATTGATAAAAATATTTTTGAAGAAAAAGTAAACAAACCAAGTCCTTTTTTCATAGTATACATTTCAGGTAAATTATAAAGTTAAATTTTAGAAAATCTAAATGTTTTTTGAATTGGTATAAGCTTTGGGCATTTAAATATCATGAGATATATAAGAAAGTATAATAACAGTTATCAATAGATGCAAGTGGATATAACTTAAGCTTCTAAATATTTAAAATATAATTGAAATACATCCAATAAACCAAAAAAATTAAATAAAATTAAGATATAAGGCCTATTTTATGATATTCTTAATATGATAGAAATATACCAATAAATTAGAAAAAAATTGAGGGCAATAGCATATTCACTAAAAAAATACAGATAAATAATATTTGAAATATAGTCAAAATACTTTAAAAAATAGTAATGCAAGTTTGTGCATTAGGAAAAATTTTGCAAGTGATAGTTAAAACTACATATTGCACAAAACAAGCACTCTTGTGCTTTTCCTGTTAGAATAAAATATTTCATAAAAATATTTCCTCTTTTATATTCAAGATAAGAAATCTACACTTTCAATAATATTTTATAGTACCTATCTTGAGTATTAAAAAATATCTTGAGTCTATACTTAAAATTTTGTGAAGAATATATTTACTTGCAGAATGCCTTTTACCAAGGGGAAAAAAAAAAGAGAGAGAGAGAGAGAGAGAAAGTAAAAGAAATGAAAATACTAAGATGTCTGAATAATGAACAGGTTTCTGCAAAAGGGAAATCAAAAAATTTCTAGAAACAAATGACAATGAAAACACAACTCAAAACCTGTGGCATGCAGCAAAAGCAGTTCTAAGAGGAAAGTTTATAGCAATACAATCCTACCTCAGTAAAGAAGAAAAACAACAAATTGACAGCCTAACTTTACACTTAAAACAACTGGAAAGAGAAGAACAAAGAAACCCAAAATTAGTAAAAGGAAAGAAATCATAAAGATTCTAGCAGAAATAAATGAAAAAGAAATGAAACAATAGTAAAGATTAATAAAACTAAAAGCTTGTTCTTTGAGAATATAAACAGAACTAAGAAATATATAGCCAGAACTATCAAGAACAAGACAGAATAATCCAATCAGCAAAATTAGAAATGAAAAAGGAGAGACTATAATAGACAATGCAGAAATACAAAGGATTATAAGAGACTATTATGAATAACTATAATAGTGATATTATATTTGTTGCTATATAGCAACAAAATGGATAACCTGGAAGAAATGGACAGATTCTTAGAAAAGTTCAATCTTCCAAGACTGAACGTGAAGAAATAGAAGTTATAAACAACCCAATTACAAGCACGAAAATTGAAGCTGTGATCAAAAATTTCCCAGAAAACAAAAGCCCAAGACCAGATGGCTTCACAGGAGAATTCTATCAAACGTTTAGAGAAGAAATAATGCCTATCCTTCTAGAACTCTTTCAAAAAATTGCAGAGGAGGGAACACTTCCAAACTAATTCTATGAGGCCATCATCACCCTGATACCAAAACCAGACAAAGATAACACCAAAAAGAAAACTACAGGCCAATATCACTGATAAACATAGATGCAAAAATCCTCAGCAAAATTTTGGCAAACAGAATTCAGCAACACACCAAAAAGCTCATACACCACAATAAAGTTGGGTTTATTCAGGGATGTGAGGATTCTTTAATATATGCAAATGAATCAATGTGAAGGATAAAAGCCATATGATAATCTCAATAGATGCAGAAAAAGCCTTTGACAAAATTAAGCACTCATTTATGATTAAAACTCTTCCAAAAAAAAAAAAGGGCAGAAGGAAAGTATCTCAACATATATATGATAAGCCTACAGCAAATATTATCCTCAATGGTGAAAATGAAAGCATCCCTCCTAAGATCAGGAATAAGACAAGGGTGTCCACTTTCTCTGCTATTGCTCATCATAGTTCTGGAAGTCCTAGCTACAGCAATCAGAGAAGAAAAAGAAGTAAAAAGAATCCAAATCAGAAAAGAAGTAAAGCTCTCACTGTTTGCAGATGACATGATACTGTATATAAAAAACCCTAAAAATAGTATGAGAAAATTATTAGAGCTAATCAGTGAATTTATCAAAATTTCAGGATCCAAAATCAATACACAGAAATCATTTGCATTTCTATATACTAACAATGAAAAATCAGGTGAAATTAAGGAATCAATCCCATTCACACTGCAACAAAAAGAATTAAATATCTAGGAATAAACTTACCTAAGGAGACAAAAGAACTGTACAAAGAAAATTATAAGACACTAATGAAAGAAATAAAAGATGACATAAACAGATGGAGAGATATTCCATGTTCCAGGGTAGGAAGAATCAATATTGTGAAAATGACTATAGTATCAAATGCAATCTACAGATTCAGTGCAATCCCTATCAAATTACCATTGACATTTTTCAAAGAAGTAGGAGAAAAAATTTCACAATTCATATGGAAACATGAAAGACCTCAAATAGCCAGCAGTCTTGAGAAAGAAGAATGGGACTGGAGGAATCAATCTTCCCAACTGCAGATCATGCTTCAAAGCCACAGTTATCAAGATAGTATGGTACTGACACAAAAACAGAAACATAGACCAATGGAGCAAGATATAAAGCCTAGAAATAAGCCTATGCACCTATGGGTACCACATATTTGACAAAGGAGGCAAAGATATACAGTGGGGTAAAGACAGCCTCTTCAATAAATGCTGTTGGGAAAACTGGACAACTACATGTAAAAGAATGAAATTAGAACATTTCCTAATACCATACACAAAGATAAACTCAAAATGGATTAAAGACCTAAATGGAAGACTAGAAACTATAAAACTCGTAGAAGAAAACATAGGCAGAACACTTAATGACATAAAGCAAAGCAAGATCCTCTATGACCCACCTCCTGGAGTAATGGAAATAAAAAAAAAAGGTAAACAACTGGGACCTGATTAAATTTAAAAGCTTTAGCACCGCGAAGAAATTATAGGCAAGGTGAAAAGACAACCCTCAGAATGAGAGAAAATAATAGCAAGGAAACAACTGACAAAGGATTAATTTCCAAAGTATACAAACAGCTCATACAACTCAATGCCAGAAAAATAAACAACACAATCAAAAAGTGGGAAAAAGACCTAAACAGACATTTCTCCAAACAAGATATACAGATGGCTAACACATGTAAAGATGCTCAAAACTGCTCATTATCAGAGACATGCAAATAGAAACTACAATGAGGTTTCACCTCACATCAGTAAGAATGGCCATCAACAGAGTCTACAAAATATAAATGCTGGAGAGGCTGTGGAGAAAAGGGAACACTCTTGAACTGTTGGTGGGGATGTAAATTGATATAGCCACTATGGAAGACAGCATGGAGATTCCTTAAAAAACTAGGAATAAAACCACCATATGACCTAGCAATTCTACTCCTAGGCATATATCCTGAGGAAACCAAAATTGAAAAGGACACATGCATCCCATTGTTCATTGCAACACTGCTTACACTATGAAGAACATGGAAGCAACCTAGATGTCCATCAACAGATGAATGGATAAATAAATATGGTACATATACACAATGGAATATTACTCAGCCATAAAATGGAATGCCTTTGAGTCAGTTCTAATGAGGTGGATGAACCTAGAACCTATTATACAGACTGAAGTATGTCAGAAAGCTAAAGCTAAATATTGTATTCCAATGAATCTATATGGAATCTCAATATGCAATATGCCAGCAAATATGGAAAACTCAGCAGTTGCCGCTGGACTGGAAAAGGTCGGTTTTCATTCCTATCCCAAAAAAATGCAATGCCAAATAATGCTCAAACTACCACACAATTGCACTCATCTCACACACTAATAAAGCAATGCTCAAAATTTTCCAAACCAGGCTTCAGCAATACATGAACCATGAATTTCCAGATGTTCAAGCTGGTTTTAGAAAAGGCAGAGCAACCAGAGATCAAATTACCAACATACGATGGATCATCGAAAAAGCAAAAGAGTTCCAGAAAAACATCTATTTCTGCTTTATTGACTATGCCAAAGCCTGTGACTGTGTGGATCACAATGAACTGTGGAAAATTCTGAAGGAGATGGGAATACCAGACCATTTGGCCTGCCTTTTGAGAAAACTGTATGCAGGTCAGGAAGCAACAGTTAGAATTGGATGTGGAACAACAGACTGGTTCCAAATAGGAAAAGAAGTACATCAAGGCTGTATATTGTCACCCTACTTATTTAACTTATATGCAGATTACATTATGAGAAATGCTGGGCTGGAGGAAGCACAAGCTGGAATCAAGATTGCTGGAAGAAATATCAATAACCTCAGATATGCAGATGACACCACCCTTAAGGTAGGAAGTGTAGAGGAACTAAAGAGCCTCTTGATGAAAGTGAAAGAGGAGAGTGAAGAAGTTGGCTTAAAGCTCAACATTCAGAAAACTAAGATCATAGCATCTGGTCCTATCACTTCATGGGAAATAGATGGGGAAACAGTGGAAACAGTGTCAGACTTTATTTTGGGGGGCTCCAAAATCACTGAAGATGGTGATTGCAGCCATGAAACTCATTTATTTGTCACCCATAAAAAAAGAAGGAAATAACGCCATTTGCAGCAACATGAATGGACCTAGAGATTGTCTCATATTAAGTGAAGTAAGTCAGACAGAGAATGACAAACTTCATATGATATCACTTAAATGTGGCAGGTATAAAAATGGAAAGGGGTTGCGTTGTAGTTCATTTATTCTAACTGTAATATGATATTAAATTTCATTGACTATATATCACAATGCATTTTTGTATTCAAAGTTCATGTAGATTTGATCTATGGATATTTTGGTAAATTATTGGTGTAATAAGCATCCTTTTTCCTGTCCTTTGGTGAATATATTAACTTAATCTTTTTAGGAATGTAAAATTTAAGTCATAGTCAGTCAGCTTCTTTAAACACAGCCTGATAGTTCTGCAGTGACTGTACTATAGTTTATACTCTCATCATAAATCTCCAGGAATCTCATTTGTTTGGTATTTTAATTCCATCCAAATTTAGCTATTTTGATGTGTGTATATAGTATGTTATTATGCTTTTTAAATCAACTTTTTGATTTATATACAATAAAATGTACAATTTTAATATTAGAGTTGAGTTAGTTCTTAAAAATGCATATGTCCATATAATTACACTCCCAAGAAAAGATTCTGTATATTTCTGTTACCTGCAAAAGTTTTCTCATGCCAATTCCAATCAATTCCTACTCCCAATCTCAGGGCCAGGCTTGCCTGATTTGCTTTGTATTGCTACAGATCATAATTTCATTTTCTAGAGATTGTTTTAAATGCAGTCATCTAGTATGGATCCTATTGTATATGGCTTCTATCAGGGGTACAAAGGAGCTGATATTCATTTATATTGTTGCCTATAATACTTGTCTGCTTCTTTTCCTTGCTGAGTACTATTTCAGTATATGGACATTTAAAATAATTGGTTCACCTATTCAATAGGTGATAAGATTGGTTGCTTATAGTTTTTAGTTATTATAAATATAAGCAGCATTTAATATCTGGGCAGTAAATTAGAAGTTTGATTGTGGAATAAGATTTATATCTTAGATAAATCTTTAAAAGGGTATACTCAAATTTTTTAATTGAAACATGGAGATATTTTTGAATTCCATTCATTTTTCAAGTTGATTTTTGGAAACATAAAATATTTTATTAAACAAGTCTATATTGATTTCAGTGCTTCATAGTTATGAATGAGAAAATTATATATTTTTAAAACTTTTATTCTTTGAAGACCCTATATTTTACTTTCAAGTTCAAGTTAGGTGAATGCTTTTCTAATTAATGTGCCATTAGAAACATCTCTTTAGGCTTGCAATGAAAATGTCTGGTGCTTAGTTGTGATCTTGTATTTAAGTTATGAGAAATACAAAAATACCTGCCCAATGAGAAGAATTGTGTGTGAGGGTTTCTTTTTTTTAATGGTAGTTCACAAGCCTACATAACTTAATTAAATTTTCCTTAATCTTTCTTAACTTTCCTAAAATACATTTTAAGAAGTTCTATCAAGGAGCACATTGGTTCCTTGTATTTTAACCTATGCAGTATCTTCCCAGTGATGATGAGAGTAAATGCCTCCAAAATGTTCTGTGACAATGTCTCTGCATCATTGTAATCTTTATGAAGCTAAAATTCATGTAAATATGTTATAATGACAGGAAACACCATTTGTGTGGAACTATGAAGTAGTATGTTATATGTTCCTGATAAGTATTTTCTTATATACAAATATATTCAAATAATTCTGCTTTATTTTTAAAATGCCATTATAATGCAAACCTTATCAAAACAGTTACGTAGATGTAAAACTAAGATGTACTATATATGCTTGCTAGAACTCAGGGACAGTCATATATAGCATAAACACTCAGAAAATATTAATACAATAATTGTATTTACATAAAAAACTATTGAAAATTTGGTTTGGAACTCAGCAAATGAAAGCCAAATTATAATTTTTAGACCGATTCCCAATGGATAAAGTTCAAAAAATTTAAGCCAAGTTTTTGAACTCAATATATATAATTGAATAGGAGCATTCTTTCAGATCTTTTGGAGCCTCAGGGATCTAAGGTCTGAGTAGATACAATGAACAATTCATGCAATGTACTTACTATTATGGAGCTCATTTGTGTGTGTGTGTGTGTGTGTGTGTGTGTGTGTGTGTGTGTGCACGCTTGGAGTGGGGGTTACAGAGATAGTAAAGAAGCAAACCAAAGACAAAGATACTGACTAGTAACATAAGCATGGAAGGTAATTTTAACAAGGAATGGCTGGCTTAAAGAATATTTAAATTCATAGTTTATATTCACATTTGAACTGACACCTTAATGTCTGGATCTAGTAAAAATATTTTAGGGAGAAGGAATGGCAAGTACAAAGGGTATAAACTGAGAACATAGTATTGATAATTGCTAAATATAAATTTCTAAATGAGAGTAAGGAAATTACTTCATATGCTATTATAATGGTGGATACATATTATAAATCTGTCCAAACCTATAGAATGTACAACACAGTTAATGAATACTGATATAAACTATGAACCTGGATGCTGATGTAGGTTCATGAATTGTAAGAAATGTACCACTCTGGTGGAAGCTGTTGATCATGCAGGAAGTGATGCATATCTGGAGGCATAGGGCACTTGGAAAAGCCCTGTATCTTCTGCTCAATTTTGCTGTCAATAAAACTTCTATAAAACATAAGTCCAAATGGGTACAAAATTCCAAATATAATAAAAAGAAAAAGGATAATGGATTTGAATTTAATAATTAGGAAGTATAAGAAACTGACCAAATGATAAATTAAAAGGTACAAATGTTGTTTGCTTGAGATCAGCAAATATAAAGCCATTCAATCTCATTCAGAATAAACATCCTCTGAAAGCATAAAGGACAAAAAATAAACAATGCTTATTCATGTTGGTTGTTAGGGAACATTTTTCTAAGTATTTTCATTCAACCTTCAAGATGGCCCTTGAGGCAGGAGGCAGATGGGCTCCCCTCCAGGGTAAAGCAATTGGAGATTCATTCTCTATTGACCAAAACTCCAAGACAACAATAGCAGGGCAATTAAAGTGAGGAAGATGGACTCTTTTCAGAGCACATATTTCTCATTCTGAAGTCAGTAGAACTATCCCACCAAAAATGTGCAGAAAGGCTCCTTGGAAGCGAAAGAGCAGTTATGTCAAGGAATGATCTACCCAGAAGCTTTTTTGATTAATCCATCTTGGATAAGAGATGCATATGCACACATGGAAGGAATATTTGTTAATGTTCAGTGACTCAGTCAGGTCTGACTCTTTGCAACCCCATGGACTGCAGCACGTTAGGCTTCCCTGTCCTTCACAATCTTCCAAATATTGCTCAAAATCACGTCCATTGAGTCGGTGATACCATTCAATCTTTTGTCCTCCATCATCCCCCTCTCCTCCTGACCTCAATCTTTCCCAGCATCAGGGTCTCTTCCAATGAGTTGGCTCTTCGGATCAGGTGACCAGAGTCTTGGAACTTCAGCTTCAGCATCAATCCTTTCAATGACTATTCAGGGTTGATTTCCTTTAGGATGGACAGGTTTGATCTCCCTGCATTCGAGGGGACTTTCAAAAGACTTCTCCTATACCACAGTTCAAAAGCATCAGTTCTGTGCTCAGCCTTCTTTATGGTCAACTCTCAGATCCATACAGGAGTACTGGAAAAAAAAATGTAGCTTTGACTATCCAAACATTTGTTGGCAAAGTAATATCTCTGCTTTTTAACCTGTGCTGTGTTTAGTCACTCAGTCATGGCTAACTCTTTTCAACTCCATGGACTATAGTCTGTCAGGTTTCTCTGTCCATAGGGATTCTCCAGGCAAGAATACTGGAGTGGGTTGCCATGCCCTCCTCCAGGGGATCTTCCCAACCCAGGAATTGAACTCAGCTCTCCCACATTGCAGGCAGATTCTTTACCAGCTGAGTTACCAGGGAAGCCCTTTTTAACCTGAGATATACCAAATATGAACTGTGTACCAGGCAATTCAGAATGACTGGCCAAAGGAAATCCATAAGAAATACACCATAAAAGTAATTCAAACTGCCACAAGGATGTGACTCTCTATGTCTGCCTGTGTGTCTATCCACAGGTATTGTACTCTATTTTTCCTTTTGGGGGCTTCCCTGGTGGCTCAAAGGGTAAAGCATCTGCCTGTAGTACAGGAGACCTGGATTCGATCTCTGAGTCAGGAAGATCCTCTGTCACTACTTTCCATCTTTTGGGAATTCTCTTATGCAAAGCTGAAGATCCAGGGCCCAAGTCACTGACCACTGGTGTAGTACCTAGGATCTGGTGCTTTCTCACTTCGACCCAGCCCAATCTCTAGCTGGTAATCCAAGCCACTTCAGGCTGAGGCCATCTACGATCTCCTTCAGACATCTCTCTGTAATTTTTTTTCTTGTTCTTAGTGATGTTTTGCTTTCTTACTTTCACTCCTTCCATGCAAACATGCCTCCTCTTGTGGCATACCACTCTATGAATTACACTGGTGATATTGTTGAAAACTTCATAATTGCAGAGACAATATTTTGTTCATATTTCCCTTAAGTATCTAGAAAACACCTGTCTAATTTTTAACAATGTATGACTATATATCAGATATTTTAAAATATTCTATTAGTTAAAACAAGGAGGGAAAGGACAATAAAACAAGACATAAATGAGTAATTATAAATTAAATTCAATCATTGACAACTAATTACATACTAAATACTCCAATTAAAAAGGAGAGACAGTAATAGTGAATACACAAAACTCAAGTATATGGAATGTAAATAAAAAGATCTAAAAAGTAACATGTAAATATTAATCACAAGAAAGTTGTACTTGTGTGAACCTGAGAGTGATTATCTTATTAAATTTTATACCTTAGGTGCTTCATTGCTTCACTCCTGACTTAACCTTGTTTTGAAATCTCTTTCAAGTAATGAGATAGGAAATTATTCTTAACAGTAGGGAGCCCCTGGTTTTCATCCCAGTGTAGGCTTTTCTCTTGCACAAATGAATTTTTTAAGATGCTTTAGCTTGGAGAAAAATATATAGTTGTACTATGTGTAGAAGAGAGAAAGCAGTTTGAGGTTTGACTGATATTAGGGTAGATTTTAAATTAATTCTACTTTTTCATACCTATTTATCACTCCTTATGTGTATTTTAGTTCAATACATCAGTCAAGGTAACTTCATGTTTAATAGTATTTTTATCATAGCATATACTGAGCTGTAGATTTCTCAATCCTATTTCAACTTTAAATAATCTGCCTGCAGTGCAGGAGACCCGGGTTCGATCCCTACTCCTTTTGTTTTCTAACTTACATTAATTTGCTAACATCTGTTTCCAGGTAGGTTGTATCATTTAATCTCATTATTTTAAAATTAAGTGTATGAGCTTATGGTTATAAATCTATTTCTTCCACATATTTCCTCTCAATATACTGTTCTCATCTTCAGTTTGCTGTTTGTTGTTGAGTAGCTAGGTCAGGTCCAACTCTTTGCAATTCAATGGACTGCAGCACGCCAGGTTTCCCTGTCCTTCACTGTCTCCCAGAGTCTGCTCAAACTCAAGTCCATTGAGTCAGTTATGCCATCCAACGATCTCATCTTCTGTTGCCTTCTTCTCTCCTTTCCCTCAATCTTTCCCAGCATCAGGGTCTTTTCCAGTGTGCTGGCTCTTCACATCAGGTGGCCAAAGTACTGGAGCTTCAGTTTCAGCATTAGTCCTTACGATGAACATTCAGGGTTGACTTCTTTTAGGACTGATTGCTTTGATCTCCTTGCTTTCCAAGGGACCCTCAAGAGTCTTCTCCAGCATCACAATTACAAGGAATCAAATCGTTGGTGCTCATCTTCAATACATTTTACTAAAAACCAAGAATGCTTTGATATTCAAACTTAGTGTGGGAAAAAAGGAAGAGGATGAGTCTGGGATAAGTAACATTAGAGAAAATATAAATGGTATATATGAATTCAAAACTGAGCAATAGTCAATGACATCACTAGTATTTGGATATTGACCCCAGGTGAAAATGAGCACCATGGAATAGAACAAGTCTTACTTTTTTGCCCAGTGAACTTTTAGCTCCATGATGGAGATTATCAATATCTCCTGAGGGTTACTCATATTGTCAAAGTTGGAAATTTGACGTGGTAGGAGACCAGGGTGAGTTCCAGTTTGCCCCCATAAGTTCCAGTTTGTCCTTATTTTATCTCAATTACTGTCTACACTTCCTGAATGCAAAATTTTTGAAAATAAACATAATATAGCCTATTTTTGCTTTATTCTTTATTCAAGCAATATTCTAGATCTGACTTTATTTCCTTAATTTCCTTATTATGTATCAGTTTATGACTTTATGTTTTTTTATATTTAAAAAAATTCTCAAATATTATTTTTTGAACAGTTTTATTCTCATATTTCTTTTAGTTCACATATTTTCTGAGTGTGTGATTCATACACTTTCCACTAATCATATTCCAATTTATGTTTTTAATTTTTTGTGTGTTTCAAGATTTTATTATGATTATTCCCTTCTGATTGTTTTCTGGTTCACCAGTTTTATCTTCAGTTAGTTTTAACTGGGTATCAAACATGTTCACTGAATTCTTATTTCTTCAATTCTATAATTTTGATTTACTCTTTCATAGATCTTAGTTCTCTACCAACTTTCTCAGGCATTTATATCCTTGGACATATTAATAGTATTTCCTAAAGCCTCTGTCTCTGAATCCTTTTTTATCTGTAAAACTCTCTGCTTTTTATTCATATGATCTTTCACTTCTTGGGTCAGACTTGATTTCTTATCAGACATGATATTAAATTTATAAATAAAATGTGAATTTTTATGATATTTTTATTTTGAGAATTTACATTATTATATTGAAAGCTCCTTAAGCACTTGCATTCAACATCACTGAAAGCAGTTTCAGGATTGATATTAACTGAAAAGATGTATCAATCTCTCCATGAACTTGTCTACTTTTGCTTTTGCCCCTGATATTGTTATCAACTCTTAAGTTCTCTACTAGACATGGAGACTTTCATAATTTTCCACATTTGCAGTTCAGATCAGTTTCTCAGTCGTGTCTGACTCTTTGCGACCCCATGAATCACAGCATGCCAGGCCTCCCTGTCCATCACCAACTCCCAGAGTTTACCGAAACTCATGTCCATTGAGTCGGTGATGCCATCCAGCTATCCATCCTCTATCGTCCCCTTCTCCTGCCTCCAATCCTTCCCAACATCAGGGTCTTTTCCAATTGCAGTTACTGGTCTCCAGTAACTCTTATTCCTATAAGACTCTCAAAAGTTTCAAACAGCTTCTTAGCCTCTGGTCACCTTATTCTGGAATTTTAGGACATCTGTACAAGAAATACAGACTCAATGCTAAAAGTTCACTTTTGTGAGTCTATATATTCCTTCCAAAACCTGTTATCATATTCTTTACTGTCATGTTAACTTTTTGATTCTTTTGGTTAGATATTTTCAAAATCTTTTTCATTTGTTGTCAGTGGGAGTTATTATTCAGTTTAATTAATACTACTGCTGGTGGCTCAGATGGTAAAGAATCTGCCTGCATTGCAGGAGACTCAGGTTTGATCCCTGGATCAGGATGATCCCCTGGAGTAGAAAGCAGCAATTCACTCCAGTATTCTTGCCTGGAAAATTCCATGAACAGAGGAACCTTGTGGGCTACAGCCCATGGGGTAGCGAAAGGTCAGTCAAGTCAGGGGGACTAACACTTTCACTTTTTTTAGGTAGCAGAATTCCTGAAACACATTTTGTGGCTAATTTTCCCAATCTCTTCTCAATATACGTGATGTTATATAATTAAAGAAATGTATGAAGAAATGGTTTATATGACTTCTAACCTGTTTATTAAGATACAAATGTTTTTGTTATCGTTCAGTCACTAAGTCGTGTCTGACTCTGCAACCCCATGAACTGCATGCAGCATGCCAGGCTTCTTTGTCCTTCGCTATCTCCTGGAGTTTTCTCAAACTCCTGTCCATTGAGTCAGTGATGCCATCCAACCACCTCATCCTCTGTCACCTCCTTCTCCTTTTGTCCTCAATCTTTCCCAGCATCATGATCTTTTCCAGCAAGTTGGCTCTTTGCATCAGGTGGCCAAAGTAATGGAACTTTGGGCTTTAGGATCAGTCCTTCCAATGAATATTCAGGGTTGACCACCTTTAGGATTGATTGGTTTGATCTCCTTGCCATTCAAGGGCTTTCAAGAATCTTCTCCAGCACCACAACTTGAAAGCATCAATTGCTTGGCACTCAGCTTTCTTTGCAGTTCAACTCTCACATCCATACATGGCTACTGGAAAAACCATAGCTTTGACTATACAGAGCTTTGTTGGCAGAGTGATGCCTCTGCTTCTTAATATGCTATCTAGGTTTGTCATAGCTTTTCTTTCAAGGGGTAAATGTCTTTTAATTTCATGGCTGCAGTCACCATCTGCAGTGATTTTGGAAGGCAAGAAAATAAAGTCTGTCATTGTTTCCAATTTCACCCCATCTATTCTCCATGAAGTGATGGAACTGCGTGGGATGATTTTAGCTTTTTGAATGCTGAGTTTTAAGCCAGCATTTTAACTCTCTTCTTTCACCCTCATCAAGAGACTCTTTAGTTCCTTTTAGCTTTCTGTCATTAGAATCGTATCTCATCTGCAAATCTGAGGTTATTGATATTTCTCCTGGAAATCTTGATTCCAGCTTGTGCTTCGTACATCCCAGCATTTCACATGATCTATTCTGCATATAAGTTAAATAAGGAGGTTGACAAAATGTAGCCATGATGTAATCCTTTCCCAGTTCTGAACTAGTCTTTTGTTCCATGTTTCCATTGCTTCTTTCCCTGCACACAGGTTTCTCAGGAAACAGGCAGGTGGTCTGGTATCTTTTCTCTTTAAGAATTTTCCAGTTTCTTGGAACCCACACAGTCAAAGACATTAGCATAGTCAATGAAGTAGAAGGAGATTTTTTTGTTTGTTTTCTTTTGTTTTTGAATTCTCCTTAAAGGCATTCCCTTTTTTATAACTTGTATGCTGAAAGTTATATGGGGCAGAACCACAGGTTTGACCATGTACATGGTGATGACACACCAGACAATTTTGAAAGAAAAAGGTCTCTATTGACCTTTTGGGTCACTGTCCATTGTTTGTCTTTAGACTGCAATGTGGGTAAAAATAAACTTTAGTATACTTGCAGAAGGTCTTTTTAAGGTATCCTTATTAAAAGTTTGGCCTTTATTCTAATTAATACAAATTCTATTTAAAATGCTGAGTAGAGGTTTCAATATTGAGCTGGCCAAAAAGTTCATTCTGGTTTTTCCATAACATGGAAAATCCAAACAAATTTTTGGCCAACCTAACATATGCATTATGAGTACAGGGGAGAAGTCTGAGCTGGAGATAAAAATTCAAGATTCATTTATACAGAGAGTTAATTTAATGTGACATAGCCAAATGATATCATTTAGAGAGGGTATCTAGAAGCAAAAGAGAACAAAGTATTGGGTCATGGACTGTAACAGTTTAGAAAGATTTGACTATGAATAAGGACATATATATCTGAGAAAAAGAGACAAGTGAAGCTGAAGGAGATTGAGTAACCATCTCAGCATTTAAAAAAAAAAAGGAAGAGTTTTTTAAAAGTTATGTCAATAGTATCAAATGCTGCCAAGAAACTAAGGGTTTATCATAAATTTACCTTCTGAAGGTCATTAGTGACATTGACAAGAGCTGTGTTGATAGCATAATAGGGTGAAACCCTAATGGAGTTACATACACTGATAAAAAAGATGAGAATAAAGAAAATGGAGAGAACAATCATTGGTCAATATTGTCCTTTTGAAGAATTTTAGTGCTAGATTGAACAGAGGACAGATATTGGAAGTGGAAGTAGTTTCAAGAAATGTTTTAAATGTGACTGATACTGTGCTGAATAAACTTCTAGGAATAGCGCAAAAAACAGGACAATATTGAGGAATAGGTTTCGGTTAAAATAAGAAATGTTCCTTGCTTTAACAGAAGGCAAAACACATGGATAGCAGGTACAGGTATGCTGGTAGACTTAAAATGATGAGACTATAGGAATAATGGTTATTTCTATTCTTTCATGTTTTATTGCTTTTACTATTTAGTGAATCAAGATTAAAGGCAAATTCTTGAGAGGATTCAGGGAGGATATATATTGGAGGCTGAATAAGAATAAGGTCTTGCTCAAGAAAACTCCCAAACTTTTAATTTCTTCAGTATCAGTACCAGTTCAGTCGCTCAGTCATGTCCGACTTTTTGCAACCACATGAACCGCAGCATGCCAGGCCTCCCTGTCCATCACCAACTCCCGGAGTCCACCCAAACCCATGTCCATCGAGTTGGTGATGCCATCCAGGCATCTCATCCTCTGTCGTCCCCTTCTCCTCCTACCCCCAATCCTTCCAAGCATCAGGGTCTTTTCCAGTGAGTCAACTCTTCCCATGAGGTGGCCAAAGTATTGGATTTTCAGCTTCAACATCAGTCCTTCCAATGAACACCCAGGACTGATCTCCTTTAGGATGGACTTGTTTGATCTCCTTGCAGTTCAAGGGACTCTCAAGAGTCTTCTCCAACACCATATTTCAAAAGCATCAATTCTTTGGCGCTCAGCCTTTTTCACTGTTCAACTCTCATAATCATATATGAGTACTTGAAAAACCATAGCCTTGACTAGATGAACCTTTGTTGGCAAAGTAATGTCTCTGCTTTTCAATATTCTATCCAGGTTGGTCATAACTTTCCTTCCAAGGAGTAGGCGTTTTTTGATTTCATGGCTACAATCACAATCTACAGTGATTTTCGAGCCCCCAAAAATAAAGTCTGACACAGTTTCCACTGTTTCCCCATCTGTTGCCAATGAATTGATGAGACCAGATGCCGTTATCTTAGTTTTCTTAATGTTGAGCCTTAAGCCAACTTTTTCACTCTCCTCTTTCACTTTCCTCAAGATGCTCTTTAGTTCCTTTTCACATTCTGCCATAAGGGTGGTGTCATCTGCATATCTGAAGATATTTGTATTTCCCCAGCAATCTTGATTCCAGCTTGTGCTTCTTCCAGCCCAGCATTTCTCATGATGTACTCTGCATGTAAGTTAAATAAGCATGGTGACAGTATACAGCCTTGACATACTCCTTTTCCTATTTGGAACCAGTCTGTTGTTTCATATCCAATTCTAACTGTTGCTTCCTGACCTGCATACAGGTTTCTCAAGAGACAGGTCAGATGGTCTGGTATGCCCATCTCTTTCAGAATTTTCCACTGTTTATTGTGATCCACACAGCCAAAGGCTTTAGCATAGTCAATAAAAGCAAAAGTAGATGTTTTTCTGGTACTCTCCTGCTTTTTCTATAATAAAGCAGATGTTGGCAATTTGATCTCTGGTTCATCTGCCTTTTCTAAAACCAGCTTGAACATCTAGAAGTTCATGGTTCATGTATTGCTGAAGCCTCACTTGGAGAATTTTAAGCATTACTTTACTAGCTTGTGAGATGAGTGCAATTGTGTGGTAGTTTGAACATTCTTTGGCATGGCCTTTTTTGGAGATTGGAATGTAAACTGACGTTTTCCAGTCCTTTGGCCATTGCTGAGTTTTTCAAATTTGCTGGCATATTGAGTATAACCCTTTCTCAGCATCATCTCTCAGGATTTGAAATAGCTCAACTGGAATTTCATCACCTCCACTAGCTTTGTTTTTAGTGAGACTTTCTAAGGCCCCCTTGACTTCACCTTCCAGGATGTCTGTCTCTAGCTGAGTGTAAGTGATCCCACCATCGTGATGACCTGAGTCGTGGAGATCTTTCTTGTAAAGTTCTTCTGTGTATTCTTGCCACCACTTCTTAATATCTACTGCTTCTGTTAGGTCCATACCATTTCTGTCCTTTATTGAGCACATCTTGGCTTGAAATGTTCCTTGGTATCTCTAATTTTCATGAAAACATCTCTAGTCTTTCCCATTCTGTTCCTTTCCCTATTTCTTTGCATTGATTGCTGAGGAAGGCTTTCTTATCTCTCCTTGCTATTCTTTGGAACTCTGCATTCAGATGGGAATATCTTTTCTTTTCCCCCTTGCTTTTCACTTCTCTTCTTTTAACAGCTATTTGTAAGGCCTACACAGACAGCCATTTTGCTTTTTTACATTTATTTTTCTGGGGAATGGTCTTAATCCCTAACTCCTGTACAATGTCACGAATCTCCATCCATAGTTCATCAGGCACTCTGTCTATCAGATCTCATCCCTTAAATCTATTTCTCACTTCCACTGTACAATTACAAGGTATTTGATTTAGGTCATGCCTGAATGGTCTAGTGGCTTTCCCTACTTTCTTCAATTTCGATATGAATTTGGCAATAAGGAGTTCATGATCTGTGCCACAGTCAGCTCCCAGTCTTGTTTTTGCTGACTGTATACAGCTTCTCCATCTTTGGCTGCAAAGAATATAATCAATCTGACTTTGATGTTGACCATCTGGTGATGTCCGTATGTAGAGTCTCCTCTTGTGTTGTTAGAAGGGGGTGTTTGCTATGATCAGTGCGTTCTCTTGGCAAAGCTCTATTAGCCTTTGCCCTGCATCATTCTGTACCCCCAGGACAAAGTTGCCTGTTACTCAGGTGTTTCTTGACTTCCTACTTTTGCATTTCAGTCCCCTATAAAGAAAAGGACATCTTTTTTGAGTGTTAATTCTAAAATGTCTTGTAGGTCTTCATAGGACCATTCAATTTCAGCTTCTTCAGTGTTACTGGTCGGGGAATAGGCTTGGATTACCGTGATATTGAATGGTTTTCCTTGGAAATGAACAGAAATCATTCTGTCATTTTTGAGATTGCATCCAAGTACTGCATTTTGGACTATTTTGTTGACCATGATGGCTACTCCATTTCTTCTAAGGGATTCCTGCCCACAGTAGTAGATATAATGGTCATCTGAGTTTAATTCACCCATTCCAGTCCATCTTAGATCACTGATTCCTAGAATGTTGATGTTCACTCTTGCGATCTCCTGTTTGACCACTTCCAATTTGCCTTGATTCATGGACCTAACATTCCAGGTTCCTATGCAATATTGCTCTTTACAACATCGGACCTTGTTTCTATCACCAGTCCCATCCACAGCTGGGCATCAATTTTGCTTTGGCTCCATCCCTTCATTCTTTCTGGAATTATTTCTCCACTGATCTCCAGTAGCATATTGGGCACCTACCAACCTGGGAAGTTCAACTTTTACTATCCTATCATTTTGCCTTTTCATACTGCTCATGGGGTTCTCAAGGCATGAATCCTGAAGTGGTTTGCCATTCCCTTCTCCAGTGGACCACAATCTGTCATACCTCTCCACCATGACCCTTCCATATTGGGTGGCCCTACATGGCATGGCTTATTTTCTTTGAGTTATACAAGGCTGTGGTCCATGTGATCAGATTGGCTAGTATGGTTTTAGTATGCCTGACCCTTGATGCCCTTTTGCAACACTTACCCTCTTGCTTGGGTTTCTCCTCCCTCTTCACGGTTGCTCCAGCAAAGTGCAGCCTCTGCTCCTTACCTTGGACGACGGGTATCTCCTCACAGCCATCAGTCTTGATCTTGATAGTGGAGTAGCTCCTCTCAGCCCCCCTGTGCCCTTGCAGCTGCTGCTTATCGAGTGTGGGGTAGCTCTTCTCGGCCTTCACCCCTGACCTTGGGGTGAGGTAGCTCCTCTTGGCTGCGCTTCTGAGTTTCTCTTACCTTGGACATAGGGTCTCTCTTCACAGCTGCTCCAGCAGAGTACAGCTGCCTCCCCTGATATTGGATTCAGGGTAGCTCCTCTTGGCCGCCGCCCCTGACCTCCTGCCCAGGGTAGCTCAGCTCAGTGCATCGTCCCAGCCGCCGGACTCAGTGTGCTTTCATAGACTAATTTCTTAGTCTACTCAAATCTATATATATATGCATGAATTTCTAGAAGATGTAAATATAGATTTACATTTTTCTCTAGAACTGGATAAAGAGGAATAATCTATTTAATTAGCTTAGATTTTTGCCAGTTAAGTAAGATGCTTGGAGTAAGAGACCAAGAAGCTATTGACTGGGTGATTGTTATGATGATCAGAGAAATTTAAACCAGTTAAGAAAAAAGAAAGAATTTAAGGAGCATGAGGAAGAGTAGGAATGTTATATTCCAAAAGTTGAGTAGCAGGTCAACTCACAGAACTAAATAAGGCAAACATTAAAAAGAGGAGTGAGTTGTTAGAAAGGATTGACAGCATATGCTAGTGATAGATACCAAGAGAGATTCAAATTATGAGTTATTTTCATTGCTAAGATTCAATTATCAATATTTCAAACAGATCAATTAACAGGCTATATTTTGGATGCTTTGATGAAGTTTTTATCTTCTGTTCAATTCACTGAAGTATTTTAATTAAATTTAAACATAGTAAAATTTGACTTCTAAAGAAGTATTGTTGTTTTTTAGTTCTTAGGTTGTGTCCAACTCTTTTGTGACCCCATGGACTGAAGCCCACCAGGCTTCTCTGCCTCTGGGATTTTCCAGGAGAGAATACTGGAGTGGATTTCCATTTACGTCTCCAGGGGATCTTCCCAATCCAGGGATTGAGCCCCTGTCACTTATGGCTCCTACATTGGCAGGCAGACTCTTTACCACTAGTATCACCTGGGGTGACATCTTCACAGAGTAATCTTTTTCAATAATTTTTTTTTAATAAAATATCACTGGTTCAGTTTTAGCGCATTGTTCCTATATTTTTTAATTCTGTAATTTTCATAATTTTCATTCATATCTTTGCAATTCTTTTTTCTTTATGGCTGCTGTTGCTGCTGACTCGCTTCAGTCATGTCCGACTCTGTGTGACCCCATAGAGGGCAGCCCACCAGGCTCCCCCATCCCTGGGATTCTCCAGGAAAAAACACTGGAGTGGATTGCCATTTCCTTCTCCAGTGCATGAAAGTGAAAAATGAAAGTGAACTCGCTCAGTCATGTCAGACTCTTAGCGATCCCATGGACTGCAGCCTACCAGGCTCCTCTGTCCATGGGATTTTCCAGGCAAGCGTACTGGAGTGAGTTGCCATTGCCTTCTCCATTTCTCTATAGAAATTATATTAATTTATTTTTAAGTTCTTTATTTGCACTCTATGATATTCCAGGTAAATTAATTTCTGCCATTTCTTTGAGGATAACATTTTGTTTAAGCTCCATTTTTTATTACCTGAATTTGCCATGTTTCTGTTCTTTGAGTTTATTCTTATGTTAAGCTGGATACAAATAATATACATTATGATGATGTATAAGTGGAGGAGTATGATAATCAAGAAGTTCTATAATTTTAATATTTGTTTTCTGAAGAAATGAATAATGTGGAATTCTTTTCACACAAAATGAGTCAGCCTACCTCTGACATATTCAGATATTTAAGACTCTCTGGCTGCATTTTGGCTGAATGAATGCATATGATACTACATTCATGTATCATATTACATTTTATATGAAAATTGCAATCACATAATTTGTATCAAATAACTGCTCAAATTAGAAATGCAAAATGTATTTCAGATTGTAAAGCTCCCTTTTCTACTGCAAATGACTGGACTAGAGACAAGCTAGTCCCTTCAGTACATTTCTTTATACCTTTCAAACTTTAGATATCTAGCTGGTAATAAAAGTTCTATTTCTTCTCAAAGGAGAATCTTTAGTAATAATGCATTAGTGATACGTTTTAATGCTATTTGCTACTTTGCCTTTAACTTTATTCTTTCTCTTTCACTCCAGAGCTCTTAGATTTCTTCCTATACCCATCATCATGTCAGTTAACTTTTATATTTCTACACTATTTAGGTGGATTATTGAATTTTTTTTTATATTTCCTTTTAATCATAGACAGCATAATTAGTACAGATTTCACATTTTACATAATCTCTAAATTGTAGCTATAATTAAAATAAAATCCTCTTTTTAAGTAATCTTCTGGTAATGTATTTAAGGGAGCAAGATAACAAAATTTGTGGAAAAGATAGCAGAACTTTAGAGTTCCAAAGTTTATGGAATAAAGTAATGCAGCTAATGGTTTTGTCTTTCAGTGTCCTATTACTATATATTAAATGAAAATTCATTACAGTCTGTGATGTGTGTGTGTCCAAGTTTTTTATTGGGTTAGAGTCAGCTCTTAACATTTCTTATAGTTTAAGTCAATATAAGAATCTTCTTAATATATAACTACTATTTACACTAAGTAAATTCCCTCTCCAATTTTTTTAGTTCTTAACAGTATAGCTTTGTATATATTAACATTATATTTAAAATTTTTCCTTATTTTATTTTGCAAAATACAATAGATTTCTTACCTGGCCTCCACTAAAATGTTTTGCCCTATTAACTGATTATTAAATTCACTCTTTAAACTACTAGCTGAAAATGTTAACTAAACACACTGATCGGAATTAGACTACTCTCTATTAGAATCCACACTTCTACTCATGTCTTGGTTGTTACATACCCAACAAATAATTTTATCAGCATACTGTTGCTATATTACTTAGTTCAAATAAGAATTCCATTAAATGTAAAACCATTAAATATAAGTGTGAAAAGAAAGAGAACATTGATTCTTTGCAAACTTAGTTGAGTTCTGAGAAATGATCTAGAAAGCTGAGAAGCTGAATAATTTTCTGACATATTCAATGTGGAGGAACAAGACCAAGAATTTGGGAAGGTAAACATAATTCTGATTTATTTTCCACTATATTTGCTTTATAAGTATCAAGAATCATGAAGACTTAGGTTCACCTTAAAGAAACTTAAACTGGAAATCAAGAGATAATGTATTTTAGGCTGTAGTTCATGCCAGAGAGACAATTTCACTCAAAGAAACAATATTAGCAGAAGAAGTCTGACATGGGTAACACATGGTTTTGATTACTTCACAGGTTGGCACTCTCCATACTGACCCCTACTCAGATCACTAAGGTGGACTTCCTTCTGATGAGTGAGGTGTTTGAGAACAACAAAAGATATTATCTGGTGGTAAAATCTTAGTGTTTTCAATTTCAGCTGATAATAACACTTAGACAAAGTAATCCTTATGATTTGAAGCTGTTCTTCCCAAAACGATAGAATCACAGATTTGGAAGTGATATTAAAAAGCAATTTAATCCAACATATTCTCTGTAGAAAGTGAAGTTGCTCAGTCGTGTTCAACTCTTTGCAACCCCATGGACCTTAGACTACCAGGCTTCTCTGTCCATGGGATTTTCCAGGCAAGAGTACTGGAGTGAGTTTGACATTTCCTTCTCCACAGGATCTTCCCAACCTAGGGACTGAACCCTGGTCTCCTGCATTGTAGGCAGACACTTTACCATTTGAGCCACCAGGGAAGTCCCAAGTATCTAATTTAAGATAATTTAATTCTCTAAGCAAGTATCTAAGACTATCTTGAGAATATTACTTGAATTTTAGTGCTTCATTTTGTTTGTGAATATCTCAAATTTTGTTGATGAATAACTATTGCTGACATATGGATTACCCCAAAAATGGTTCTTTTTTTTAATTTTTTTTTTATTTTATTATTGTTTTTGCCATACATTGTCATGATATCACCATGGGTTTACATATGCTTCCCCTCCGGGTCCCCCCTCCCTCCTCCCTCCCCCCCGGGAAATCTCGCTGCACCAGTCCCGAGCATCAATCCTGGGCTGGCGATTGATTAGACACATGACAATTAACATGCTTCAATGCCCTTCTCCCATATCATCCCACCCTTACCCTCATCCACAAAGTCCACAAGTCTATTCTATACATCTGAGTTCCTTTTGTTGTCTCCCATGTTGGGTTCTTAAAAGAAGATTGGTGGAGTATTTCTCAAAACCCTGTGGGTTGACTGGCTGCTGGTGTGCTATTGAACATGCTGAGACTCATTCATGTGGCTGCAGTCAGCAAGAGGAAGAGCTGGTCAAGAATATCTGAGATGGTCCCACTCATAAGCTGTACAGAGACAGTGACTGAAGTTATGGTTTCCTTCTTGGTTCCATTTCACATCACCAGTGATTTCTGAATCCACATTAAATAAGACTAGCTCCTGTACATGTCAGTTTTAGGACAATATCCCATGGAAGTCAGATGTGGAAACCATAAGGCCTCGGTAGACCTAAGCTCTAGCTGGAACTTGCCCAACGTAGTCTCTACAGTATACTCCAGCCAATGCAAATCACAAGGCCAGCATAGTTTCAAAGCATTGGAAGATAGACTCTAACACTTCAGAAGGAGCTGCAACATACTGTAGGCTTATTTTTGAACCTATCACATTCTGAGTTTTTTTTTTAATTAGAAAGTGATTTTCTTTTAGATCTTCACCTATTTTAATCTTGTTACAACCTTTACTTGCGTGCAAACCTAATCTAACGTTCAACATGACAGTCCTGTGGGTATACAGGCAGAGCTGTGTAGCTACCAGCTGTGATTCTTGCTCAGGTCCTTCATTTCTAAAATCAGGGCTGTAACTCCCTTCAACATTTTATCCTCTCTCTTCTATATATATTTATCCAATTTCTCTCCAAGTATTTATTTTAAATACTTGGCACCAAACTACTAAGCTACTATCCCAATTCATTCAAGAATTATTCATCCAATGGCATATTTCTGAAATTCTCAACCACCGGAATAGATTGGCTTTTCTTGCATAAATTCCCTCTTCCTAAAAAAAAAAAATCCTATATTTAAACACAGACATTGATAACAAAGCAAAAGTATACTAGAAAAAACTGTAATAGTCTCTTTTTATCATTTTGTACTTTTTTTTACAAGTCCTTTATAAAGCAATGATTGTTCAGTAAGATCACAACTTATGTACCATGTCAATTATTTTTAGCTATACATGAGAACATACATGAAATATATAGTAAATACTCTGAAATCCTGAAGAGAAGACAGTATTCCATTTTACTAAGGTGAATATACAATGAGAGACATCTTTAGCTAATGATTGTCTAAATGTTCAGATATAGAATAGTCAAATATGCACTCATAATATTTTACTACCTTAGTAGAACACATATATTAAATAACATATCAAAAACCATGTCCATTCAGATGTATTTTACTTCTTCAAATACTTTTATTTGTATATTTGAACTCATAAACATGTCTTGTAATTCACCATAAAACACCATTATACAAAATATTTTAAAATGAAATAATATGATTGAAATACTAAAACTATATAAAATAATGTCATGGATGATTGCTCAGGCTAAAATAGGAGTCATGGATAATTTCAAGCACCATGACCAAGAGAAGGATTAGAGAATAAAAAAGCAGTGCCAAGATCTTCCACACAGCTGAGGAAAATGATGGTTGCCTAAAACCATTTATACCCATCTACCTCTACCTTCTAAATAATAGAGGAAAAATAAGAAAAAAAAATGAAATCACACAAAAACATTTTCTCATCATAATGTGAATACAAAAAATGCTCACACTTCAAATTACTGCTAAGTAAATAAAATTAAAATACATTGAACTCTATAAAGAAAGCAAACATTACTGAGCACTCTATTATATTCCTATGACTAGCCTTTGTAGTAAGTGTCAAATAAGAATAGTTTTGGGGGGAAATGAACAGAAGAGAGCAGAGGAAAGACAGTAGAAAAAGATGGAAAAATTACTTTAAAGCCATTTGAAAGCTAATTCCCCAAAGAGAAAGTCTATAACAAAAAGCATTACGGTAGATATGTTAATCATAAAGAAGCATATTAAAGCTAAGCACAATTCAAGATTGCAACTTCTAAAGCCATTACTTCTGTAAGAGTAGACTTTAACCAGGAAGGGTGAAACTACCTTTAGAAATTAGGTAGCAAAAATGAAAAATAAAAGAGATATTTCATTTGTAAGAAACAGTAATCAAAAAGTCAGAGGACACAAAACCTCTGCTGCTACAAAAACAAATAAACAAACAAAAACACACATATACACTGAGGCATTGAAGAAGTTGTAATTTGCGACTCAATGAACAAACTGCCATTCAACTGACAACGTGGTCAGCTGCTATAATGCCACACATACACAAATATACACATACACAAACACACATAGATAATTTTATACAATGCTATTATGAGAAGACAGAATATAAAAATGAAAACACATGAGCTGATGATATTTCCCCTTCAAAATGGAGTTAAAAGAAAAATATAATATTATATTTCAAAATAAAATACATATTCTTATTTGTATCCTTATATAGCACATATATTAAAATTGGAGCTATAAGAAAAGATTAGCATGGTCTCTGCACAAGGATGATACACAAATTCATGAAGTGTTCCATATTTTTTTGTATGGCAGAAACCATCGCAACATTGAAAGCAAACATACTGCAAATATGTTTTTTTTTTTTCTTAAAGCTTGGCATATGTTCTAAAATTTAAACAGACAAAAATATAAAACTAAAAGAGATTTTATTGAAATGAGAAAATAAATGGGAAGTATCACAATGTTTTCTTGGTAATAACTAAGTTTCAAAGTGCTCAGGAGTTTACTAATAAGAATATTATTTAGTAAGGGACATTAAAGAAAAGGGAAGGTAGAAAAATAATGGTGGCAATGAAAATGAGATAACCTTGTAAATGTGTCAGAAAGTTCCTGAGAGAGAAGATACACGAAGAGGAAATAAATGAATAAATTTGAGCTCTTGAAAAAGAAATTTTAAAAGCATGAGACAGTTAATTAAAAAATATATTTTAAGAGTGGTCTTTAGAAAACAAACTTATGGTTACCAAAGCAGAAGGTGGAGGAAGGATAAATTAGGCATTTGGAATTAGAAGATGATACAAACTACAATATTTTAAATATGTAACTGACTAGCACTGGGAACTATATTCAATATCTTGCAATAATCCATAATAGAAAAGAATCTGAAAAGCAATATATATATATTACATAATACATATCATACACATATCTGAATCACTTTGCTGTATACCTGAAGTTAACACAACATTGTAAATCAACTATATTTCTCAGAAAAATAAAATTACATGACAAAATTGAGACTACACATTGCAGACATAGTAAACATACAATTCACTCATTTTAAGGGAAAGAAAATCAATTTGGTTGAGGTAAAAACAAAACAAAACACAACTGTCTGATGCTTTTGAACTGCAGTGTTGGAGAAGACTCCTGAGAGTCCCTTGGACTGCAAGGAGATTCAACCAGTCCATCCTGAAGAAATCAATCCTGAATATTCATTGGAAGGACTGATACTAAAGCTGAAGACCCAGTACTTTGGCCACCTGATGCAAAGAGTTGACTCATTGGAAAATACCCTGATGCTGGAAAAGACTGAAGGCAAAAATAGAAAGGGATCACAGAGGATGAAATGGTTGGATGGCATCACTGACTCGATTGACATGAGTTTGAGCAAGTCTGGGAGTTGGTGATGGACAGGGAAGCCTGGAATGCTGCAATCTATAGGGTGGCAGAGTCAGACACGACTGAACAACTGAACTGAAATGAACTGTCTGCCTTATACAAGAGTTACACTCAAAGTGATAAACAGAAGGTTAAGAATAAATAGATTGCCAAAGACATACCAGGAAAATAGAAACAATAAAGATACAGGGTTAATAACCTTGTACTAGACAAAGTGTCATTCAAATGAAAATAGCTTACTCATAAAAAGGATGCTTATTTTAAGGTTAAAGGCAATAATCCACAATTTAGATGAACACAGCAAATGACATAACACCTATCATGACTAAACAAAAGAATGGCAAGGACTCTCACCTTGCTTAAGTAGAAAAAATGTAAATACAATTTAGAAGACATACAGAACATAAATAATGTCAGGTCTTATGAACATGTAGACAATATTAGACTTTCATAATAGAGAAAGCATCTTAAAAGTGAAATATTTAATCACTGTGGGAAATATAAAAATATTGGTGCTGGGACAACTGGATAGTGTTTGGACAAATAATGCCATGCTTACCTTTAGCTCAGTTGGTAAACAATCAACCTGCAATGCAGGAGATTCCAATTCAATTTCTGGGTCAGGAAGATCAGCCAGAGAAGGGATAGGCTACCCACGCCAGTATTCTTGAGCTTCCCTTGTCAGCTGGTAAAGAATCTGCCTGGAATGCTGGAGACCTGGATTCTATCACTGGGTTGGGAAGATACCCTGGAGAAGGGAATGGCTACCCACTCCAGTATTCTAGCCTGGAGAAATCCATTGACTAAATAGTCCATGGGGACACAAAGAGTCAGACATGTCTGAGTGACTTTCATTTTCATTTTCATTAAAGCCATATATATCATCATATATAAAAACACATTCCAAATGTATCAGGTGTCTAATGTAAAAAAGAAATATTAAATGTTATAGAAAATTCAGTGAATTCTTCTCTACTCTTACTATATTACTCAAAAATATTTAATAAACTTGATTATAGCCTTCCAGGCTTCTCTGTCCAGGGGTTTTTCCAGGCAAGAATACTGGAGTGGGTTGCTGTTTCCTACTCCAGGGGTCTTCCCAATCTAGGGATAGAACCTGTGTCTCTTATATCTCCTTCATTGACAGGCAGATTCTTTACTACTCTGCCACCTGCGAAGCCTATTTTATAACCCATTTATTTATTTATTTATAATAATTTATTAAAATTCTTAATAAAATGAGTAAAAGTTATATTATTGTTAATAAAATAGTTGAAATATATATATATATACGATT
The DNA here is from genome assembly GCA_007570785.1 of Antilocapra americana. Lineage (NCBI taxonomy): Eukaryota > Metazoa > Chordata > Mammalia > Artiodactyla > Antilocapridae > Antilocapra > Antilocapra americana. The sequence continues at coordinate 2,815,970 of ML664168.1, read as the reverse complement.
ATTTATACTAAGTGATAAATGGCTGAATATGATAAATGAATGATTAATAGCTGGTTATGATAGAAGGAAAGTAACTTATGACTAATTTTTAAGTAATAAATGTAAAAGAAATGATAGAATTACTAAATTACCATTTGCCAGCTATCATAATAATTTTTAGCCAATATTATTAATGAATAGTTATAAATATTTCAGGCATTAATCATCTGTACATGGTGAGCAAAAGAATGATAAATATGAGCATATATTATCACAAATTATTCCCAAAAAGGTGCTTAAGGGAAGAATAGTAACTTCACAATGGAGAAATCTGGCAGAAATATTGCCTAACCTAATGTAAAGATTTATATAGTCAGGAATGGGACAAATTTCCATCATAATATTTTTAATGAATCTTTGAAAACAACATCAAATTTATGAAATTCCTGACAGAAAACCATAAGCTGAAAGTAGAAGTGATGGATTATAAAATAAACATATGTCATGGAACATTCTATATAATAATTATCCCTTCCTCCTTTAAAACCAGGGTCCTAAAAGACAAAGATAAAACAAGAAATGCTTCCATGTTAGGGAGCTAAAAAGTATATGATAGTTAAAAGATCATGTAGTCCATGAATGGGTTCTAGTAAATTAGTTTGCTTCTAGTGGAACAATTGATGAAATTGTCAATAGATGACATAATTATTTCATATTGATATTAATTTTCTGATTTGATAATAACAATGTGACCATATAAGGCACTTCATTCCAGAAAATATATGATGAGATGGAGAACAAGAGAGCAAGAGAAAAAAAATGTTAAAGCAAATGTAATAAAAATGTTAATTAATAGCCAATGAAACAACAGACAAACAATTAATCTCAAAAATATACAAACAACTCCTGCAGCTCCATTCTAGAAAAATAAACAACCCAATTAAAAAGTGGGCCAAAGAACTTAACAGACATTTCTCCAAAGAAGATATAAAAATGGCTAACAAACACATGAAAAGATGCTCAACATCACTCATTATCAGAGAAATGCAAATCAAAACTACAATGAGGTACCACTTTACACCAGTCAGAATGGCTGCCATCCAAAAGTCTACAAGCAATAAATGCTGGAGAGGATGTGGAGAAAAGGGAACTCTCTTACACTGTTGGTGGGAATGCAAACTAGTACAGCCACTATGGAAAACAGTGTGGAGGTTCCTTAAAAAGCTGCAAATAGACCTGCCATATGACCCAGCAATCCCACTGCTGGGCATATACACCGAGGAAACCAGAATTGAAAGAGCCACGTGCACCCCAATGTTCATCGCTGCATTGTTTACAATAGCCAGGACATGGAAGCAACCTAGATGCCCATCAACTGACGAATGGATAAGAAAGCTGTGGTACATATACACAATGGAATATTACTCAGCATTAAAAAAAAAATACATTTGAAGCAATTCTACTCAGATGGACGAAACTGGAGCCCAATATCCAGAGTGAAGTAAGCCAGAAGCAAAAACAACAATACAGTATATTAACGCATATATATGGAATTTAGAAAGACGGTAACGAGAACCCAACATACGAGACAGCAAAAGGAACACAGATGTATAGAATAGACTCGTGGACTTTGTGGATGAGGGTAAGGGTGGGATGATATGGGAGAAGGGCAGTGAAGCATGTTAATTTTCATATGTCTAATCAATCTCCAGCCCAGGATTGATGCTCGGGGCTGGTGCAGGGAGATTTCCCGGGGGGGAGGGAGGGAAGATGGAGGGGGGTTCCAGAGGGGAAGCATATGTAAACCCATGGTGATATCATGACAATGTATGGCAAAAACAATTAAAAAATAAAAAATAAAAAAAAAAAACATGTTAACATATGTGAAATGTAGGTAAAGGTCATATGGAAAGCTTCAATATTCTGTTTACAAATATTCCATAAATAATGTATTTAAATTTTAATTAGGTCCCATTTGTTTATTTTTGCTTTTATTTCCAATATTCTGGGAGGTGGGTCATCGAAGATCCTGCTTTGGTTTATGTTGGAGAGTGTTTTGCCTATGCCTTCCTCTAGGAGTTTTATAGTTTCTGGTCTTATGCTTAGATCTTTGATTCATTTTGAGTATATTTTTGTGTATGGTGTTAGAAAGTGTTCTAGTTTCATTCTTTCACAAGTGGCTGTCCAGTTTTCCCAGCACCACTTGTTAAAGAGATTGTCTTTTCTCCATTGTATATTCTTGCCTCCTTTGTCAAAGTTAAGGTGTCCATAGGTGTGTGGATTTATCTCTGGGCTTTCTATTTTGTTCTATATTTTGATGTATAGATCTATTTTGATCTATATTTCTGTCTTTGTGCCAGTACCATACTGTCTTGATAATTGTGGCTTTGTAGTATAGCCTAAAGTCAGGCAGGTTGATTCCTCCAGTTCCCTTCTTCTTTCTCAAGACTGCTTTGGCTATTTGAAGTTTTTTGCATTTCCATACAATTTATGAAATTATTTGTTCTAGTTCTCTGAAAAAGACCTCTGGTAGCTTGATAGGAATTGCATTGAATCTATAGATTGCTCTGGGTAGTATACTCATTTTCACTACATTGATTCTTCCAATCCATGAACACAGTATATTTCTCCATCTATTTGTGTCCTCTTTGATTTGTTTCATCAGTTAAAATTAAAAGCTTCTGCACAACAAAGGAAACTAAAAGCAATGTGAAAAGGCAGGCTTCAGAATGGGAGAAAATACTCGAAGCAATGGACAAACAATTAATCTCAAAAATATACAAGCAACTCCTGCAGCTCAATTTCAGAAAAATAAACGACCCAACCAAAAAGTGGGCCAGAGAACTAAACAGACATTTCTCCAAAGAAGACATACAAATGGCTAACAAACACATAAAAAGATGCTCAACATCACTCATTATCAGAGAAATGCAAATCAAAACCACAATGAGGTACCACTTTACACCAGTCAGAATGGCTGCCATCCAAAAGTCTACAAGCAATAAATGCTGGAGAGGATGTGAAGAAAAGGGAACTCTCTTACACTGTTGGTGAGAATTCAAACTAGTACAGCCACTATGGAGAACAGTGTGGCGATTCCTTAAAAAACTGGAAATAGAAGTGACATATGACCCAGCATTCCCACTTTTGGCAAACACACCGAGGAAACCAGAATTGAAAGAGACACGTGTACCCCAATGTTTATCGCCACATTGTTTACAATAGCCAGGACATGGAAGCAACCTAGATGTCCATCAACAGAAGAATGAATAAGAAAGCTGTGGTACATATACACAATGTAATATTACTCAGCCATTAATAAGAATGCATTTGAATCAGTTCTACTGAGGTGGACGAAACTGGAACCTATTATAGAGAGTGAAGTAACCCAGAAGGAAAAACAACAATACAGTATACTAACACATATATATGGAATTTAGAAAGATGGTAATGATAACCCTGTATGCGAGACAGCACAAGAGATGCAGATGTATAGGACAGTCTTTTGGACTCTATGGGAGAGGACAAAGGTGGGATGATATGGGAGAATGGCATTGAAACATGTAAGTTACCATATGCGAAATCAATTGCCAGCCCAGATTTGACGCTTGATACAGGGTGCTCAGGGCTGGTGCACTGGGATGACCCAGAGAGATGACAAAACCAACATGATAATGTAAATAAATAAGATTTTAAAAAAATAATGCATTTAAAAATAAACAAACAAACAAAAAAATAAAGTGTTTTGCAACTCTTTCATACTCATGTTTGTTTCTGTTCATTTTTTGAAGTAGAGGGTCATAGAGTTAAGAGATTTAAGTTTGAGAACAAAGGCATGCAAAATCAATACAGGATTTAAAGCCCAAAATGAGTTCTCAAAGTGAAACATTGATAAAAATGGGTAATGGATTAATTAGTGGAAAATTATATGCAAAGAAAGTTGAAATATAAAAATCAGAGGTTTTGTGGGTAAGAAGGTAAGGTTTTCATTCAGATTATTTTCACAAGTGGTAAACTAATATTCCTGTGAGAGACACAACTTAAACAGAGGCAAAATCTAACTCCACATTTTTTGCTTTTTCCCTTACATGATTATACAATGAAATCTCAGAGTAATTCATATATTCATGCAAGAAACTCTTAAACTAGAATGATGTCCATATTCCTAGAGAAAGTGCACAAATTTGGGAGCCAGACAGATCTGCACTTGAATCTCCCTCTTCCAATTTCCAGCTTCTTGACAAATGTTAGTTATCTTTTTATAGAAAAGAAAACTGGCTAATTTTATTGCACTTTTTGAATTTTAAGATGAGTTTCAAAGAGCACAGAAGGAGTTTAAATCTGTAGTTTTTAAGATACTAGCTAGTTTCATTCAGCTAGCTAAGTCTTTGCCAGAGCATGATCCATATTTATCTGCATAAAAATCACCCCCCGCCCAGAAATTCTGCTTCAGTGGATATGGAGGTGGTCCAAAATTTACATGTTTAACAGGCACCCCCAGATGATTCAGATGTACATTATATTTTATGAATCACTGATTTAGATGGAGAAGCCTCAAGTTATAGCATTAGGCTAAGCTTGCTCTGATGTATTAAAATTATGTGAATCCTTTCTGAAAAGTCAATTTATACATATTCGACTAAGAAAATACATTAACAATTCTTGGATAATTTCTTCTTTAATATCAAGTATATTTGAGTTAGGGAAAAGTAAGAGCTAATTATGCTTTTAAAATATATCAGTTATTAAAAGAAAAATGCTTGCCACAGTGATTGCTACTTGTATTTTAAATCACACCAATCAGATTGAGAATAATCACAGATGAATTTGGGAAATCAAAAGTAACCTGAGCTGGCCAATATTTGGGAGAAAAACAAATAAGAGAATAGAAAAAAAATGAGTCATATTAATTAAGATACTTAAGGATACTTAAATTACACAATAGATTATTTTCAACAATAGCTATATTTAGAAAACTAAAGAATCGTATTGATTGTGTGGTATTGTAAATGAGATGGATAGATTTATCATTATATAACAGATATTTTTGGTGAGAACAAAAATGATATATTTACCTCTCACAGGGATATTTCTAGACTTAACCACTGCTCCTATTACGATCTTATCAATAATTTTCAGGAAATTAAGTTTAAATTTAAATATTAAATTTATTCATTTTAGCTCTTTATGTTGGGAATGGCTACCCTTGGTAAAAGAATATTGCCTTAGAGAATTTTAAAAATAGATAAAGCTGTACAAGTTGACATGCAAATGCCAAAAAAACAATAAATCAGAGAAAATGCCATAATCTCTCACTTCAGTTTTCTAATTAATATTCTCTCCTTATAAGTGGCCAAAGTGACATTTTATGGGCAAGCGTGGTACTTACCATTCATGACCACATTTTTAAAACTATAGTAGTTTTTTGTTTGTTTTTTAGATGTGACACTGATATTGATCTCTTACTCCATAAACTCTAACTTTTATTTCTTAATCTGCTTTGTTCAGAGACATTAATAATACATAGTGTGTCAATAGAGTTACATACACATACAGATACATACTGCAGATATGTATACATATAGTTTATGCATTTTGTGAACCTACTTCAACTTCGCATGGAAAATGTCCTAGAATATGAAGGAACTAATTAACCATAAAAGGAAAGTTAAAATTTCTCCATTAATTTATTTTTAATTAAAGGATCTTCATTTGTGTTAAGTTGTTTCACTCATGTCCAATTCTTTGCAGCCCTATGGGTAAAGGCCTGCCAGGCTTCCCTCTCCATGGGATTCTCCAGGCAAGAATAATGGAGTGGTTGCCATGCCCTCCTCCAGGGAATATTTCTGACCCAGGGATCAAACTCACGTTTCTTGTGGCTCCTGCCTTGTAGGCAGATTCTTTATTGCTGAGGCACTGGCAAGACCTTAATAGAAGGGTCACTAGTTTTATTTTTGTATGTTGGGTAGGGTGGGCAGTGACCTTGCTAGTTAAGCAGACACTACTTCTAAGCCAACTTTTTCACTCTCTTCTTTCACTTTCATCAAGTCTTTTTAGTTCCTCTTCACTTTCTGCCATAAGGGTGGTATCGTCTGCATATCTGAGGTTATTGATATTTCTCCTGGCAATCTTTTTTTTTTTCTTTACATTATCGTGTTGGTTTTGCCATACATTGACATGAATCCGCCATGGGTATACATGTGCTCCCCTTCCAGAACCTCTCTCCCACCTCCCTGCCGATTCCATCTCTCTGGGTCATCCCAGTGCACCAGCACTGAGCACCCTGTATCAAGCATCAAACCTGGGCTGGTGATTGATTTCACATATGGTAATTTGCATGTTTCAATGCCATTCTCCCATATCATCCCACCCTTGCCCTCTCCCATAGAGTCCAAAAGATTGTTCTGTACATCTTGATTCCAGCTTGTGCTTCTTCCAGCCCAGTGTTTCTCATGATGTACTCTGCATATAAGTTAAATAACCAGGGTGACAATATACAGCCTAGATGTAACCCTTTTCCTCTTTGGAACCAGTCTGTTGTTCCATGTCCAGTTCTAACTATTGCTTCCTGATCTGCATACAGGTTTCTCAAGAGACAGGTCAGATGGTCTGGTATGCCCATCCCTTTCAGAATTTTCCACAGTTTATTGTGATCCACACAGTCAAAGGCTTTGGCATAATCAGTAAAGCAGAATAGATGTTTTTCTGGAACTCTCTTGCTTTTTTGATGATCCAGTGGATGTTGGCAATTTGAGCTCTGGTTCCTCTGCCTTTTCTAAAATCAGCTTGAACATGAAGTTCATGGTTCATGTATTGCTGAAGTCTGGCTCGGAGAATTTTGAGCATTACTTTACTAGTGTGTGAGATGAGTGCAATTGCACAGTAGTTTGAGTATTCTTTGGCATTGCCTTTTTTTGGGATTGGAATGAAAACTGACCTTTTCCAGTCCTGTGGCCACTGCTGAGTTTCCCAAAGTTGCTGGCATATTGAGTGCAGCACTTTCACAGCATCGTCTTTCAGGATTTGAAATAGCTCAACTGGCAGTCTGTCACCTCTAGCTTTGCTCGTAGTGATGCTTCCTAAGGCCCGCTTGACTTCACCTTCCAGGATGTCTGGCTCGAGGTGAGTGAACACACTGTAGTGATTATCTGGGTCATGAAGATCTTTTTTGTACAGTTATTTTGTGTATTCTTGCCACCTCTTCTTAATATCTTCTGCTTCTGTTAGGTCCATACCATTTCTGTCCTTTATTGAGCCCATCTTGGCTTGAAATGTTCTCATGGTATCTCTATTTTTCATGAAAAGAGTCTAGTCTTTCCCATTCTGTTATTTTCCTCTTTCTTTGCATTGATCGCTGTGGAAGGCTTTCTTATCTCTCCTTGCTATTCTTTGGAACTCTGCATTCAGATGGAAATATCTTTCCTTGTCCCCTTTGCGTTTCACTTCTCTTCTTTTCACAGCTATTTGTAAGGCCTCCTCAGACAGCTTTGCCGTTTTGCATTTTTTTCCCATGAGGATGGTCTTAATCCCTGTCTCCTGTAAAATGTCACAAACCTGCATCCATAGTTCATCAGGCACTCTGTCTATCAGATCTAGTCCCTTAAATCTATTTCTCACTTCCAGTGTATAATTACAAGGGATTTGATTTAGGTCATACCTGAATGGTCTAGCGGTTTTCCCTACTTTCTTCAATTTCAGTCTGAATTTGGCAATAAGGAGTTCATAATCTGAGCCACAGTCAGCTCCCGGCCTTGTTTTGCTGACTGTATAGAGCTTCTCCATCTTTAGCTGCAAAAAATATAATGAATCTGACTTTGATGTTGACCATCTGGTGATGTCCATGTATAGAGTCCCTCTTGTGTTGTTGGAAGAGGGTGTTTGCTATGACCAGTGTATTCTCTTGGCAAAACTCTATTAGACTTTACCCTGCTTCATTCTCTACTCCACGGCCAAATTTGCCTGTTTCTCCATGTGTTCCCTGACTTCCTACTTTTGCATTCCAGTCCCCTATAATAAAAAGGACATGTTTTTTGGGTGTTAGTTCTAAAAGGTCTTGTAGTGCTTCATAGAACCATTCAACTTCAGCTTCTTCAGCATTACTGCTTGGGACATAGGCTTGGATTACTGGGATATTGAATGGTTTGCCTTGGAAACAAGCAGAGAGATCATTCTGTCATTTTTGAGATTGCCAACATCAAATAGAAATAACAAGCCTTTTTGACTGTAATTTGAAAGAAGAATTAATACAGTAGTATTAATAGTTTAGCTTGGTACCTTAGATTTAAGGCATTGTTACTACTTTTAAATTTTAAAAGCTAAAATAAAATGGACTCTTCTGCTTCTTCTGTTCAAATATGAACACCAAATTAGATATATAAAGCACAACTTAAAACCATTGTTTTAGGGACAGTAAAGTCCGCTTTCAATGTTTCTGCATTGGTAAATAAATTGCCTTATTTCTCATTTTCTCCTACTTTGACTTTGTAGGCATGCCCTCATTACCATATTCAATTAATTAGTGCACAAAGGTAATATTCTAGTGCTCACAACTCAAGGCGTTGCATTATTGACACCAAATAAATAGGGCAGATTCTTAATGCAAGGTGAGCATTCAGAGATCAGAGGGAACAAAGCAAAGAACTTTACACCTTTGTGAAAATACTAATACTAAAAATTTATTACCTGACCAGTGAGACCTCCTACAAGGACAAAGAAACAGACAAAAGGAAACAAAAAATATAGAAGTAAAATATAGACCACATTAAAATTAAATGTAAAAAAGAAAGTTGCATTAATTTTTATCTCACCTTGACCTGACCTGACTGAGTGGGATTAGAACAAAAGTATTGCCTTAGAAATTTCTCACGTTATGAGAGAAAAATCTAGCATTATCTTGTTTTGTAATTTTTGTATTCATTACACTCATGCACCAGAGGCAAAAAGTATTTCAATCCATGATATTTTCTGTATGTTCAAATTTTTCTTAATTCCTTGCTGAGTTAATGCAGGACAGTTTCACAGAGTGCTTTACATAGCTTTGTTGGAAAAAAAATTCAAATACAAATGTGACTTAAGAGTTTTGAATCTTATATTCTGTTCTGCTTTGCCAATAGAGTCATTTCAGCATGTAACTTGGAAATAAAGCCCTTCTTAACAGCAACTTTTAAAGCAGTGCCTTATGTTTGATCTTTAAATATAGTCAAATCCCATTACCTGCAGCACAGGAGACATAATCCCCTGACATTCTTCGCATCAGTGTGATCGGGCACAGCCTCACTTTCAATCATGCCAGTTTTCCTCTTTTTCCCCCTAAGATCTACTCTTCAACATCTTTCTCACACTGCTACTAACCTGAATGAACTTCTTAATCTTGAGTAAAATAATAGCAATACAGCTTCAGGTAACAGAGGTATTTCAAAATGTCTCCTCACTGTCTCCAATTACAGATGCTTTGGTTGTCTCATATGTTCAGTCTAAAATGAGAAGTCAACAGAGAAGGTTATACAAATACCTACCCACCTTGTCTCTGATGTGTTTTGTGCTCTCTCAACTTCCCTTGCCCCTTCTTTTCTGGCTCCAGGTACACAGTTGTTATCAGCAGAAATTTTTCTGCTTCTGACTTCCATACTTTCCAATAGGAATGCTCTCAAATTTTTTTAAAAAGTCACAGAGAATTAATTTACCAGTAAAATGGTCCAGAAAGAAGCACTTATGCTTAAGGAAATGATTATCGGAGAGAAAAATGTAATAATTATATGCATGTTTTTGTGCTTAGTTGCCCAGTTGTGTCCAGCTCTTTCCCACCGCGTGGACTGTAATCCGCCAGGCTCATCTGTCCCTGAGGATCCTCCCAGCAAGAATACTGGAGTGGGTTACCATGCACTTCTCTAGGTGATCTTCCCAACCCAGAAATCAAACCCAGGTCTCCCATGTTGCAGGAGAATCTTTATCATCTGAGCCACCAGCGACGTTGAAGAATACTGGAGTGGCTAGCCTATCCCTTCTCCAGGGGATATTCCCAACCCGGGGATCAAACTGGAGTCTCCTGTGTTGCAGGCGGATTCTTTACCAGTTGAGATACCAGGGAAGCCTTCCACAAAGTATAATATATCAAATCATCACATTGTATACTAATGTTTTACTTCTATCATTTCAGATGCCATTGAATATGTCAGAAGGGAAATACAAGTATAAGATCTGAGGTTTAATAATTAATTTTAATTTGAAGTTATCAGTATAAATTCCTGATGTTATTTTATCTTTAAAAGATCTGTCCACTCAAAAAGCCTTAGAAACAATGACCAACATAAAAAGAATGATTATCTCTAATTTTAGAGGGCATCAATACCTGCCTCTCTTTCTGAAGACACTACCTCGTTTGCTACGTTATCCTTACAAGGTTCAATCTCGCTGTTATAGTCATAATCTTCACATCATTTCTTCCATATCCCCTTCTTTGAAATTATATTTCTTAATTTTTTCAGATCATTTTGTCCTTATTGAATTTTAAGAGTCCTGAAGATTAGTATTTTAATAAATATAAAAATTACAGAGCCAACATATTTTAACACTTTAATTCACATTTTAAAAGTCCTTAAAATTGGTAATCAATAACTAACCTTCTGTTTGTTAGCAATTTTGATAGAAAGTTTGCCTTTTCAAATCAAATTACAATTAATCAACAAATTACTTTATTTGCCTCACATTTCAGTTAACTTTACTAGCAGACAAATTCTTTCACCCAACAAATCTTTTTCCTGGGCCATTTTAGAGGATGTTCCTGCTCATCACAAAACAAACCACTTGCCTGAGGGCAACCCAGTTGAATTTTAATTGATTACATCAAGCACTTTATGTAAAATTTCAACATTATGTTTTGATCCACATATAGAAATTATAATTTATGAAAAGCATAGAACATTGCTTCAATTGCTAGAAAACAAATGTTTATGTTCCTTAGAAATTCCTTTGGGTTTTTCCTAATTATTTTCAATTATTAAGCAAACTTTAAAAGTGATCTGATGACTTTTAGATGATTAAAATATATGCAAGTTGCAACTAATATTTTCCCATTTTATTAGATTTAGAACTTGGGAAAGAATTCTGATTTTCAGTTGATTTCAATGGCTCAGTGTTTTTCTGGTATAAATATAATGTTTGACTTTTTATAATCATATTATCCTAACATATTGATAGATTTTCTTGTAAAGATTTTTCTTCAACAGAGTATTATAATGTGAGAGTATTATGATGTGGACTATAAAGAAACTGAGTGCTGAAGAATTGATGCTTTTGAACTGCGGTGTTGGAGAAGACTTTTAGAGTTCCTTGGACAGCAAGGAAATCCAACCAGTCTATCCTAAAGGAAATCAGTACTGAATATTCATTGGAAGGACTGATGCTGAAGCTGAAACTCCAATGCCTTGGCCACCTGATGTGAAGAACTGATTCACTTGAAAAGATCCTGATGCTAGGAAAGATTGAAGGTGAGAGGAGAAGGGGACAACAGAGGATGAGATGGTTGGATGGCACCACCGACTCAATGGACATGAGTTTGAGTAAACTCTGGGAGGTGGTAATGGACAGGGAGCCCTTGCGTGCTGCAGTCCATGGGGTTGCAAAAAGTTGGGACATGACTGAGTGATTGAACTGAACTGAACTGAATTCTGTTGAACTTAAGATGAAATAATTAAGAGTATTTAGTAATGAATAATGAAGCACATATTTTTTGAAGAATACTTTGAAAACTTTATGAAATTTTCAATTTTTCTTGAAAACATCACCATGATCTTTCAATTAGAATACATATATATGTATAGAATATGTATATATATATAATGAAATGAAATATGATCAATATGGAACTGAAACAAGATACATAATAATAATGTTACAACTTTAAGAATTTTGCCTAAATTCATCATGAATGCTTAAGTAAAATAAAAAAAGTCAAAATTGCATGAGAGACTGTAAAATTGACATGGTTCAGACACAGATTTAGGTATGATTCATTATTCGATTACTGTAAAAGTACAATACTTTTCCAAAATGTTATTCTAAACATGTGGTCATACATAGAAGATGACATAGAAGATGTTTCCCTATATTCAAATTAGAGTAAACTATAGCAAATCAGGGGTAGAATAATTCTTAATCAGGGATAATTCTTGTCTAGACAATTCAAAACCCATAAAGCTATGAGTTTTAAATAGATATTTAAATGTCAGAAAATGGCAATGCATATTCTAATTATTCAGCCCTTAAAAGCTCAAAGGTGTATAAGGAATCTCAGCATGTAAGTATAATAATGCCACATTACAATATAGCAGTGATAGATATTTCCAAGTACTTTGGTGGACATGAGGAGAAATAAGGTAGAAAAATGGAAACTTTCCTTCATTGCTACTCTCTGATTTAAAATACTTGGAGAAAAGCTTAAGGAAATTTGTTGTAATTGTCCCCCACCCCAGCCCAAATATCAGCTTGTGAAAGTGATATTGTGTTGTATGCAAGAACAAATCTTGCTTAAGAAGTGTTTCACTGGTATATTCCCTCAGGTTGAGCAATCTCTTTCTCTCTCTCTTTGAACGGCCTGCATAAATTGAGCTTTCTGGCATATGCATCCAACTGAAACAAATTAATAACTGCCTTCAATTGCACAGGAACATTGTTTTTCCACCATTCATTACTACATTAGTCCTTAAGTCATTTCGGAAAGGATTCAAAATACTGGCCAAATATTTATGCCAGAGCTTCATTTCTTTGACAAAGGCAGTACGTTTTACACTAGAAAATTGTCAACTGTTTCAAATTTTAATAGTATGATTTTGGCTAGAAAACACATACACACACACACATACACACACAGAATTCGTATAAGCTTATTCTTTAGTGATAGGATTATCTGGTTGAGAGTCCTAACAAGACCATTCTTTCATGACACAAGTACCATCTACTTTTCCTCACTATGCTCATTCTACTCACAAAGATAATTTTTCAAATACTTCAATCCTATTTCAGTGTCCCTTTCATTAAAAAAGAAAAGAAATATGAAGTTACTGTTCTTTCTATCAGAGAAAATTTTGTATTCCTTCACCTTATCTACAAGCCTAATATGAGATGCTTGAACAAAATTGCTAGCAAAATCATTGAGGAAAGAAAAAAAAATTCAAATCAACATATTATTTATAAAAGAATACAAAAACATATGTCAATATTCCAGATATGTTAAACAAAAGTCTCAGAAAAAATCATCCATTTGTTCTTACATTGATCAAAGACATTAGTGGTATTATAACCAGAATCAGCCTTAGAAAAGAACCATGGAAGAGATGAACATCACAATGGGAGCGCCATAATTTCAATGTCATCTTTCTGGTTCCTCTCTCTATGCCACTTTCCTTCTGTTTCTCTTTCTTGTTCTTTCCTCTCAATGAAAACATATTCTTTAACTCAACTGAAGCCCTGTGTATGGCACTGATTCTGCTTAGCAGGTATCTTGATTCCTACTCCTAGGTTACTTTAACATGATCATAAGTGAGTGTGATCATGAGTTAGTTGAACTGAAAAAAAATTTTCTTGAGGATTATAATTATACAGCTAAATGCAATAAATTTCAAAAACAGGCAAAATAAGAATATATACTATATTTTATGCCTCATCCACCTGTTTTTTCTAACTGCCCATAATTGGGTGCAAAATAGGACCAGAGAATTCTGTTAGTGTGAAGCAAATTCAGTTGAGGCATTAAAAGCTTAAGCATTTTTGCCCTTCCCCTCTCATTCATTTAAAGTGTCTTTTGGTCTGTAAAAAATCTGGGACACCATATATATAGTTTTCCTTATAAGGAAAATTTAGAAATTTTGTCTTACAGTGTGAGTTCATCAAAGACAAGTGCATTTTTACTGTTGCATGTTAACTTTTAACATTGTAAAACTCCTGCAAATTGCATCCACACCTCTAGATATTTTGTATAGAATGCAAAGGCCACATTAAAAAAATGAATAAAAAGTAGCATTAATACTGAGAGTATAGGGATATTCTTACCTATTTTACAATTGTGCGTGTGCACACACACAAGCTAAAAAATAAGTGTACTTTAAGATACAAGAAGGCTGTAGATACATACTTCATAGTATGTATAAATACATAGATTCTAAAAGCCCTTATTTTATTCTCTGACTCTGCATCAATGATTTCTTTGCTCAGCATGCAGTTCTTCATTACCTAGCTTAATTAACTGATGACTGCAAAAGTTAATTAGCTTACTTTTTTATCTTATCTGGTTGTGGATCATTTACTCATAAGGTAAGAATACAGCATAGTATGGAATTTTTCATAACATAATTTTTATTCTTTTTTTTTTATTATTGTTTTGGCCATACATTGTCATGATATCACCATGGGTTTACATATGCTTCCCCTCAGGGTCCCCCCTCCCTCCTCCCTCCCCCCCGGGAAATCTTGCTGCACCAGTCCCGAGCATCAATCCTGGGCTGGCGATTGATTAGACACATGACAATTAACATGCTTCAATGCCCTTCTCCCATCTCATCCCACCCTTACCCTCATCCACAAAGTCCACAAGTCTATTCTATACATCTGCGTTCCTTTTGTTGTCTCCCATGTTGGGTTCTCGTTACTGTCTTTCTAAATTCCATATATATGTGTTAATATACTGTATTGTTGTTTTTGCTTCTGGCTTACTTCACTCTGGATAATGGGCTCCAGTTCGGTCCATCTGAGTAGAATTGCTTCAAATGAATTTTTTTCTAATGCTGAGTAATATTCCATTGTGTATATGTACCACAGCTTTCTTATCCATTCGTCAGTTGATGGGCATCTAGGTTGCTTCCATGTCCTGGCTATTGTAAACAATGCACCGATGAACATTGGGGTGCACGTGGCTCTTTCAATTCTGGTTTCCTCGGTGTATATGCCCAGCAGTGGGATTGCCGGGTCATATGGCAGGTCTATTTGCAGCTCTTTAAGGAACCTCCACACTGTTTTCCATAGTGGCTGTACTAGTTTGCATTCCCACCAACAGTGTAAGAGGGTTCCCTTTTCTCCACATCCTCTCCAGCATTTATTGCTTGTAGACTTTTGGATGGCAGCCATTCTGACTGGTGTAAAGTGGTACCTCATTGTGGTTTTGATTTGCATTTCTCTGATAATGAGTGATGTTGAGCATCTTTTCATGTGTTTGTTAGCCATTTTTATATCTTCTTTGGAGAAATGTCTGTTAAGTTCTTTGGCCCACTTTTTAATTGGGTTGTTTATTTTTCTAGAATGGAGCTGCAGGAGTTGTTTGTAAATTTTTGAGATTAATTGTTTGTCTGTTGCTTCATTGGCTATTATTTTCTCCCATTCTGAAGGCTGTCTTTTCACCTTGCTTATAGTTTCCTTTGTTGTGCAAAAGCTTTTAATTTTAATTAGGTCCCATTTGTTTATTCGTGTTTTTATTTCCAATATTCTGGGAGGTGGGTCATGGAGTATCCCGCTTTGGATTATAGCAGAGAGTGTTTTGCCTATGTTATCCTCTAGGAGTTTTATAGTTTCTGGTCTTATGCTTAGATCTTTGATCCATTTTGAGTTTATCTTTGTGTATGGTGTTAGAAAGTGATCTAGTTTCATTCTTTTACAAGTGGCTGTCCAGTTTTCCCAGCACCACTTGTTAAAGAGGTTGTCTTTTCTCCATTGTATATTCTTGCCTCCTTTGTCAAAGATAAGGTGTCCATAGATGCGTGGATTTATCTCTGGGCTTTCTATTCTGTTCCATTGATCTATGTTTCTGTCTTTGTGCCAGTACCATACTGTCTTAATGACTGTGGATTTGTAGTATAGCCTAAAGTCAGGTAGGTTGATTCCGCCAGTTCCATTCTTCTTTCTCAAGATTGCTTTGGCTATACGAGGTTTTTTGTATTTCCATACAAATTGAGAAATTATTTGTTCTAATTCTTTGAAGAAGACCTCTGGTAGCTTGATAGGAATTGCATTGAATCTATAGATTGCTTTAGGTAGTATACTCATTTTCACTATATTGATTCTTCCAATCCATGAGCACGGTACATTTCTCCATCTGTTTGTGTCCTCCTTGATTTCTTTCATCAGTGTTCTATAGTTTTCTATATACAAGTCTTTTGATTCTTTAGGTAGAAATACTCCTAAGTATTTTATTCTTTTTGTTTCGATGGTGAATGGGATTGTTTCCTTAATTTCTCTTTCTGATTTCTCACTGTTAGTGTATAGGAATGCCAGGGATTTCTGTGTGTTGATTTTGTATCCTGAAACTTTGCTATATTCACTGATTAGCTCTAGTAATTTTCTCGTAGAGTCTTTAGGGTTTTCAATATAGAGGATCATGTCATCAGCAAACAGAGAGAGTCTTACTTCTTCTTTTCCAATCTGGATTCCTTTGATTTCTTTATCTGCTCTGATTGCTGTGGCCAAAACTTCCAAAACTATGTTGAATAGTAGAGGTGAGAGTGGGCACCCTTGTCTTGTCCCTGATTTCAGGGGGAATGCTTCCAGTTTTTCACCATTGAGGATAATGTTTGCTGTGGGTTTGTCATATATAGCTTTTATTATGTTGAGGTATGTTCCTTCTATTCCTGCTTTTTGGAGGGTTTTTATCATAAATGGATGTTGAATTTTGTCAAAGGCTTTCTCTGCATCTATTGAGATAATCATGTGATTTTTATTCTTCAATTTGTTAATGTGGTGTATTACATTGATCGATTTACGAATATTGAAGAATCCTTGCATCCCTGGGATAAAGCCTACTTGATCATGATGTATGATCTTTTTGATGTGTTGTTGGATTCTATTTGCTAGAATTTTGTTGAGGATTTTTGCGTCTAAGTTCATCAGTGATATTGGCCTGTAGTTTTCTTTTTTTGTGGCATCTTTGCCAGGTTTTGGAATTAGGGTGATGGAGGCCTCATAGAATGAGTTTGGAAGTTTACCTTCGTCTGCAATTTTCTGGAAGAGTTTGAGTAGAATAGGTGTTAGCTCTTCTCTAAATTTTTGGTAGAATTCAGCTGTGAAGCCATCTGGTCCTGGGCTTTTGTTTTTTGGAAGATTTCTGATTACGGTTTCAATTTCCGTGCTTGTGATGGGTCTATTAATATTATCTATCTCTTCCTGGTTTAGTCTTGGAAAGTTGTACTTTTCTAGGAATTTGTCCATTTCATCCAAATTGTCCAGTTTATTTGCATATAGTTGCTGATAATAGTCTCTTATGATCCTTTGTATTTCTGTGTTTTCTGTTGTGATCTCTCCGTTTTCATTTCTAATTCTGTTGATTTGGTTCTTCTCCCTTTGTTTCTTGATGAGTCTGGCTAACGGTTTGTCAATTTTATTTATCTTCTCAAAGAACCAGCTTTTGGCTTGGTTGATTTTTGCTATGGTCACTTTTGATTCCTTTGCATTACTTTCTGCCCTGATCTTTAAGATTTCTTTCCTTCTACTAGACCTGAGCTTCTGCATCTCTTCCCTTTCTAGTTGCTTTAGGTGTAAAGTAAGGTCATTTATTTGATTTTTTTCTTGTTTCCTGAGGTGAGCTTGTATTGCTATGAACTTTCCCCTTAGCATTGCTTTCACAGTGTCCCATAGGTTTTGGGCTGTTGTGTTTTCATTTTCATTCGTTTCCATGCATAACTGAATTTCATTTTTAATTTCTTCTGCGATTTGTTGGTTATTCAGCAGTGTGTTGTTGAGCCTCCATATGTTGGAAGTTTTGAGAGGTTTTCTCCTGTAGTTGATATCTAATCTCACTGCATTGTGGTCAGAAAAGATGCTTGGGATGATTTCAATATTTTTGAATTTATCAAGGTTAGATTTATGGCCCAGGATGTGATCTATCCTGGAGAAGGTCCCGTGTGCACTTGAGAAAAAGGTGAAATTCCTTGTTTTGGGGTGGAATGACCTATAGATATCAATTAGGTCTAGTTGGTCTATTGTTTCATTTAAAGTTTGAATTTCCTTGTTACTTTTCTGTCTAGTTGATCTATCCATTGGTGTGAGTGGTGTATTAAAGTCTCCTGCTATTATTGTGTTGTTGTTGATTTCCCCTTTCATATTTGTTAGCATTTGCCTTACATATTGTGGAGCTCCTATGTTAGGTGCATAAATATTTATAATTGTTATTTCTTCTTCCTCGATTGATCCTTTGATCATTATGTAATGTCCATCTTTATCTCTTTTCACTGCCTTTATTTTAAAGTCTACTTTATCAGATATGAGTATTGCCACTCCTGCTTTCTTTTGGTCTTTATTTGCATGGAATATCTTTTTCCAGCCTTTAACTTTCAGTCTATATGTGTCCCTAGGTTTGAGGTGGGTCTCTTGTAGACAACATATATAGGGGTCTTGTTTCTGTATCCAATCGGCCAATCTTTGTCTTTTGGTTGGGGCATTCAGCCCATTTACATTTAAGGTAATTATTGATAAGTATGATCCCGCTGCCATTTATTTTATTGTTTTGGGCTCCAGATTATCTATCCCATCGGTGTTTCCTATCTAGGAAAGATCCTTCAGCATTCGTTGGAGGGCTGGTTTGGTGTTGCTGAATTCTCTCAGTTTCTGCTTGTCTGAGAAAATTTTGAATTCTCCTTCAAATTTGAATGAGATCCTTGCTGGGTAGAGTAGTCGGGGTTGTAGATTGTTTTCTTCCATGACTTTAAGTATGTTTTGCCATTCCCTTCTGGCCTGAAGCGTTTCTGTTGAGAGATCAGCTGTTATCCTTATGCGATTCCCCTTGTGAGTTATCTTTTGCTTCTCCCTTGCTGCTTTTAATATTTGGTCTTTGTATTTGATATTTGTTAATTTGATTAATATGTGTCTTGGGGTGTCCCACTTGGGGTTCATTCTATTTGGGACTCTCTGTGTTTCTTGGACCTGAGTGGCTATTTGCTTCCCCAATTTAGGGAAGTTTTCTACAATTATCTCTTCAAGAATTTTCTGATGGTCTTTCTTTTTGTCTTCTTCTTCTGGGACTCTTATGATTCGAATATTGGTGTGTTTAATATTGTCCCAGAGGTCTCTAAGGTTGTCTTCATTTCTTTTAATTCTTTTTTCATTTTTCCTTTCTGTTTCATTTATTTCTGTCATTCTGTCTTCTACCTCACTTATTCTGTCTTCTATCTCTGTTATTCTACTGTTGGTTCCCTCCAGGGTGTTTTTGATCTCATTTATTGCATTATTCATTGTATTTTGTCTCTTTTTCATTTCTTCTAAGTCCTTAATTTTTATTCTTAATGGATATAAAATAGAAAACTGATGTCACTCATTATACCTAATGCCATGTTATTATAAATAATTGCCTTTTATTAAGAATTAGATTTAGAAAATAACACAATCACAAATAACTTGAAATCACTAATGTCAGTTGCATATTATTACTATTTTAATACTTGCATTATTAGTTATATCTTTAATAATTTATATGATTATAGAAGTATTCAAACTGTAATTTATTATAAAAACAGAGTGTTAAATGTGATTTACATTTACTGGTAAAATTATTACATTTACTGATTTTACATTACTGGTAAAATTATTAACAATGTGTGAAAAACCTTGTCTCAGGCAAGGTTATATAGAAATAATTTTATCAGTAAATAATCATAGCATAAATTCAGTAATGCTAGTAGAATAATCCCTCCTGCAATATTGATATAAGAACAAAAATTTCAACTACTGACTTACTTTCAAAAACTTAATTTCGACAATAAATTAATATCCAATATGATCTTGGAGAAAAATTTCCCCAAATACAGCAATCTTAATAGAATTCTGAATCTAAACACAGTGGGACATCAGAAGTAGCCTTACACGGGGCATGAGCAAGAGCTTTGGACACAGACAGACCTAGTTTTAAAAAGCTGGTTAACTATTTTCTATGAGTATAAAAATTTAACAACACATTTAATGTTTCAGCTTATTTTTCCCATGTATAAAATGTTGACCATTTTGATGACACAATAAATACATAATGCTTAGCATTGAGTACACATATAGCATATTTTCTTTTAGTATCAATTTAATTTTATATTATTTTTTTTCAGTGTAACATCCAGGTCATCATCATGTCTCTATGAGCAAAATAAAATAACTGAGATTCTCATTCAAGACTTTAGTTCTGATGACAATAAGAGACACAACAGCAACTTGCACAAACAGCGACACAACCTGTGAAGCACTTGCTAAGTACTCTGTTAAATATTTTTAGTTGTGTTCTGTGATACTGATGGAATCTCATAGTACCTTGAGTTTACTTGAAACTATTTTAAAAAAATATAGATATAGTCATGCAGGTGTGAAGTTCCAAGCAAAATTCAAATCTACTTTTCTCTGATGTCTAGCCTATGTCTGATGAAATAATAAATTTAGCCACATTGTTTTTACTATATGTTTATGATACATTTTAAAAAACTGAAATGAAATGCATGATTAAAGTTTTAAATTAAACACTGAAAATAATTGTCTTATTTCAAATAAAAAAAGAAGTATAAATTATGAAGTGAGAACTAACTTTTGTTCATGGAGAGCTGGTGATAGAACTCAAGTTTTCCCTGTAAAATTACAAGCTTCATCTTGCTATCTTTAATTTAGGAAGGAATTCTGTCAAAACTGGCCAAGCTGTTCTAACAGACTTGACACCATTTTGACAAACAAAGCACAGCATGCCCAAAGGCATTAAGGAGCAAGACTTCCCAAACATCATGTGTACTTTGGCCATCTGTGTAGTTTGAATTTCTGAGAACATTAAATCTCACAAAATTGGATATTTTGCAGACTTTTATGTGTATTCATGTCTTTGATGGAGTTGAACATTTTATGATATTTTATGAAACTGATATACCCCTAAAATCTTTTTGAAAATCAATTTTAGGATATAGAATCGTATTTTCTCCAGTTTCATTATAATATTTAATATGCGTTTCACTTGATATATATCTAAACTACTTTTGCAAAACCAGTTTCTGAATATAGGATCTTACTTTCCCACTGTTTCCCTATCATTTGATATGTGTTTCTCTGAAAAACTACTTAGAAATTCATTTTTAAAAATTATAAAACTTACATTTAAGACTCTAGATTTTGAGTATATTGTGAATGTCAAAGTAATAGTAATGTTCAAAGATTTTACAAATAGAAATGTAAATGATGAGGAAATATTTTGACTTTTGTATCAATCATAATTAAATATCTTAAGGAAATAGAATATTATGATAATTGAAAATAAACAGAATGATCTCAAATTTGCATATATTACACCCTTTTCTTTTACAAGATGTTGCAGCAAATAATATACTAAATCCAATATTAACAAACATTAATTGAGTTCTAGTCACTTCTTTAATTACCCATTCAATCTCCATAATAGGATTGTAGGTACTTAACTCAATTTTTTTTCCCCCAAAAGGCAGTTTTAAAATAATTTTACCAAAATTGATAGTTAGAAAGGTTAAGTAATTTGTCCATGATTATATTACTGATACATTGTGAAATCACCTCAAACCTGACTTATTTGACTCCAAAACTCATGGCGTTACCACTATGCCCTAATGATTCCATATAATTCTTTATGTTTGTTACATTCTGATTCCTACACTATTGTAGAAGCTCCTGGCTTTTAGAAATGAAATTGCAGAGTTAAATATGAACAATCAAACTTGTAAGAAAATTTGAAAGGATTGGAAATAAAAGTAACATTAATATATATATATATTGTTCAGCTACGTAAAAGTAAACCTCATTTGTACAGAATTTTGTCAGGAGAAAAATATTTTAAAAATATTATTTATGGAGATCCTGGCTCTTCAGATATCTGTTTAAAATGTTGTTTTCTAAGGATCTTTTAACTCAGATTCAAAGAAATGACTATATTTTACAGTTATCTGTGCATTAATCTAAGCATATATTTCTCAGAAGCACTTTTTCATTGAACTCATATTCTATAATTATGAAATTCTGATATAAAATTTCAGCTCTCATCAATAAACTGATGGGACACTTTATTCAAGAATAGATAAAGTAGTGGTATCAACCCCGCCTTTAATGGCCTTCCCTCCAAGTTCTGAGTCAGAATGTATCAGTTACTCTTAGATAAGTAAAAATAGAAACAGGAACAAAATATGTAAAAAGTGAAACCTGTATATGTCTTTCCTGGGATTTGCTTAAGAAGAACTTCTAATAGAGAAAAGGTTGACTTAACATATATGTCACATTCTGTTCATAATCTCTCAGCCTTTGGGCTTCCTCCTAAATTAGGCTTATTTTACAGTATTTAGAAACGTGATGCTGAAACATGCTACTATCATGAAATATGACATGTTTTACAAAGATTAACACTTACAGAAATGCTAGAATGTTATAAGCACAAGCACTCTTCTATCAAATCATGCACATTACCCATTATTTGCACAGCAGATACATATCAGGTTTGAGAGATTCAATAAAGAACATCACAGTTTGCATGCCCTCACCTCATGTTGTGTATTGGCCTGATCTGACTTCAAATCCACTTTTTTGTTGCCATTGTTTTAATCCAAGAATGAAGTTGTTTTTCTCCAAAGGTGAAGCTGTTTACTTTGAAGAAGCTGTGTCAGGATGTCACATTTGTGGCTGTCAGTAAGCACTCAGTAGCTAAGCTACTGACAAGCACTGCTATAAAGAAGGGTAAGAATGTGTGCAGGAGTAACTATGGTTGGGAATGTTTAAGTTTTAAATACCAAAAGGTTTGACCTGCAACATGAATGTTGGGTCTGGGCAAGAAGACTCTGTTGATCTAAATAGCTCTCCAAAGACCTTGAGGCATTAGTTCCTGCCTGTGCAAAGTGACCCTGCTACGTAATGGTGAAATATCTCTAGCAACAAGTGACATCAGCTCCTGGGTGGTTAAGTCAAAGTTCTGGGACAGTCTACTAACTCACAGAAAGATTCATCCCAACTAGATTTGTATTTTATACTTTTCAACTCCTCTTTGCCTAGAACAACAGTGTGGTCAATCTACTATTGGTTGGAGCATGTTATTTCCTTATCACTTTAAAAGAGACATTATACTGTATACTACTGGCTTGTGAAATTATTATAATTCTTGTAGTTAACATGTGTTAAATAGATAAATTGGCAAAGACCATCTGAGTCTATGTGCATAATCTGCCGATTCTGGAAACAAAACACCTCCTTTTATTTTATAAAGTTTTAATTTTAAGATCAATATACTTTTAGATAATAAATGCACTCCTTTTTGTATTATTAACATCTTATGAAGCAAATGAGATATAAGCTAAGCTTTGAAGTAGGGACATGATTTGAATATTTAGAAGACTTACAAAGTTTCCTGGCTACAAGGAAAGTTGTAGAAAGAGAAAGAAGGCCATGGTATTATTGAGAGTGAAGAATTGGTCTTTAAAAAAGGCCTCGATTTATTTTCTAACATATAGAGCATGGTTCTTTAACTTACCTAACTTGTAGCATTGAGAAATTTTAGTTAATTTGAGCAAGTATTCCTAGGCCACTACTTTGAAATAAGAGGTATTCAACAGAAGCTGGTCTTCTTTCTACCAAAGAATAGTATTCATATTGCTAATGGGATACTCTCCAAAAGCTCCCTCTAAAAACAATATTGAAACTGTGTAGGTTCTTGACATGTGATAATTAAGACAATCAGTCTGATAGCTACATGCTAAATGTATTGAAGCAGAAAGTTTTATGTTCTCAGTATAGAACATAGGATTAGGATAGAATATACAAAGAGAGATCTCTAGCAGAACTTACAAAAATAGAATTATAAAGCCATTCAGACAGGAAGAATTAACATGCAGAATTATTTGTTAACATTGCATTTGTGTTATATAGTGAAATCAATCTGTACTTATGCTGGTCTCAAATTTCTAGAAGTGTTATACACATCTTGTATGATAAATAAACACAGAGAAAATTAAATATGTGAATGAAAAATTTTCTTGAAAATATAATTGTAAATATCTAATAGTAAAAATATATTAATTTTATATTGAAAAGACATATGCTGACTAGAATATTTTAGCCAACATTCATAATCAAAAAATTTAAATATTTTGTATCTCATTTTCCAATCAAGTATTATTTAAGGAGAGTTTATTATATGGGTGTTGATTCCCTGTAACTTGGTTTCATAGGTTTACGGTAAGAACAATCTTATTTTTACTTTTACTTCATTTTTTAAAATTTTTATATTTCCTAAAGAGAACCCTTAAATCTATTTGTGAGATTATTTCTAACAAGAGCAATTCTTCACAAATAGTAAACCTAATCAGAAAAAAAACTCTTGTTATAGTCTCCTAAGCTATATTGAAACACTCTGGCTCACTGCTTGGCTATATAATCCTCTTTCACCTGCATATCAAGGATATACTTCTCACAGAAGTATAATGATTAATAGAAAAAAAGCCATTAATAAAATCTTCTATATGTTTCCTTGCTCCAAAAGATTTCAATAAGATTTACATATATATATATATATATATATATATATATATAGTTATTACTTAGAAACTTTCCAAAAGGTATATAGGTAACAGAAATCTTAGAGATAAGAAAACTAATTCAAAGGGATAAAAATTTTACCAGTATGATGTCAAATATTTACTTGAAACATGAAAAGTCAAAATGTTAAATTGGCTGTTTTGTTGGGTCAGCAGTAACAGGTAGTGGACAGGAAAGTCTTCAATAAACCATAAGTGAGAAAACAACTCTTCTTGGTGAACTCTATTTGAAATCATTACATCACAGAATGACAATAGATCAAGGAAACATAAAATATTAGAAAGGCTATGACCTTCACAGATCATCAATTCATAATGTGATTTTAAAAGGCCGCTATGGAAATACAGCCTAATTTGGACATAAAGGTTGTGACTTTCAGTTTACTAAAATTAATACATGGATTAATGGAATAGAATGGAGAGCTCAATCTATGATATGGGCAATTATTCTATGATGAAGGAGGCAAAAATATATGTTTGGAAAAAGATAGCTTCTTTAATAATGGTGCTTGGAAAAATGAACAGCTACATGCAAAAGAATCAAGCTGAACCAGCTGTTATGCCATGGACAAAAATAAATTAAAAATCCATTAGACAGAAATGTAAGACCTGAAACCATAAAACTTCAGGAAGAAAACATGAGTAGGAAACTATTTGATGCTGGTCTTTGCAATTTTTTTGTGGATATGTATTCTTAATCAGGGGAAACAAAATCAACATAAACAAATAAGACAACCTCAAACCCAAAAGCTTTTGAACAGCAAACAAAATTATCAATAAAGCAAAACAATCACTTACTGAATTGTAGAATTTACTTGCAAATTATATCTCTGATTTGGGATTAATATTCAAAACATACAAATAATTCATATAACTCAACATCAAAAAAAATCAACCAAATTTAAAAAATGACTAGAGAATCTGAATAGGCATTTTTCCAAGGAAGGCAAACAGATGGCCATCAGGCACATTCCTAGATGCTCAGTATCAATAATCAAGAAAATGCAACCCCACATGTCAGAAGACCACACATAATAAGTATTGAGGAAAGTACTTGTACTATTGGTGGGAGTGTAAACTGGTACAGCCGTTATGGAAAAAGATACAGAGATTTCTCAAAATATTAATAATAGAACTACCATATGATCCAGCAATTCCACTTCTGGGTATTTATATGAAGAAAATTAAAACACTAGCTTGAATATATATATATATTCATTGCAGCATTATTTATAATAGCCAAAACATGGAATTAACCTAAGTGTACATCAACAGATGAATGGATAAAGCTGTCATATACACAATGGAATATTAGCCATTAAAAGAATGCAATTCTGCCATTCCTCAACATTTTGGATCAACAAGTATGGATCTAGAAAGAATTATGTTATGTGAAACAAGTCAGAGAAAGACAAATATTGTATGACTTCACTTACACATGGAATCTAAAAGTAAAACGAATGAACATAACAAAAGAGAAACAGAATTATAGATACAGAGAACAAGCAGGCGGTTGTCAGAAAAGATGGGTGTGGAGAAAAAAATAAATAGGTGAGGAAGATTAAGAGATACAACCTTTGCAGTTGCAAAATAAATGAGTCACAGGGTATGAAATGTACAGTGTGGGGAATATAGTCAATAACTATGCAAAAAATAATGAGTGTGCTTTATATGTCTTAGATGAGTTACTGTTAAAATGTGGAATACAGCAGAAAAAAGTAAACACATATATACCAAGCTATCAAACGTTTTCCTATGAATGGAATGGGAGGAAAACATACCAATGTATCTGTCCCATCTAGAAGGATAGTAGCTAGATTCACTTTTTTTCTCCCCCAAAGTCATTCCATGATTTTTCAATCTGCTAGAATTTGGATTCTATTTATTGTTCAGTGTTTTTTCCCAAGAAGAGCCTGTGATTTACTATAAGACCCATGATTGTTTTATATTTGCCCCTTTCTCTATTACACACATTAGTCATCAATTCATGGTTTTGATTCTCTTTGGTTATATCACCACTGATTCAAAGAACTTGAAATATTGCTAAATGCTTAAAATTACTGTAAATTTTAGAAATTTTATGTTCATTTTCCTCTTTTAAATCTTTAATTTATTGATTTTTATAACTGTATATGTTATTAATATATAATAACATGGTATCATTTTCTTTTTTTTAAATTTTGTTTTGCTACACTATAGTCTCTGGGAAAAAATATTTCAGGGTCTTCTCACATTCTATGTGCCCATAAAAAACATTTTAATTATAGAAATCCATAATGTCTAATTTCTCTTCAGAAGCTATAAATTACAAGCATGTTTTAGTCCCAAAATGATCCCCCCATAGCTTTTAGGTAGAGTATGAAAATGAAACCAACTGTTGGCTTTTTGCACTTCCCTTGGTAACTTCATTTTAATATTGCCATAGGAACTATCCAAGTTTTTGGTTGCCTTGGTTCTAAAAAGATGCTACCTGAGTACCTATTTTCCACTCATCAGAAGAAGTCTTAACCACTGAATCATTAGGGAAGTCCCTATTTATTTTCTGAGTGAAGTGAACTGAGTGAACTTTTAAGAAGTTCACACTTTTTCTGAGAATTGGATGTATGTATTCATCTTTTTTATCTGCTAGTAGAAAGTCTTTGGGTCTAAGAGTAATTTTACTCTTATGTTTATAGTGTTTCATTTTAAATATTAAAGGCTTTAGGGAAAGTGCTTTTATCTTTAGGAAAGCAATACATAAGTAATTAAATAGATTTTAGACTGGGGGTCTGAGGATGTCCCTAAAACTCTGAACTTATCCTATGGTTTTTATAAAGTGTTTTTCAGAATTAATTGCCTCCAAACCACACAGAAATAGTTTGGTTTTGTGGAGCACTGTAAGAAAGATTAAACCATGTTTCATGTTAGGTAGGTAGTTTACTGACTTAAGAACATCAGCATCCAGTTACAAAGCAGAATTCTGTGTTATTTATACTCCAGTCTGGCAATTCTCAGAACAACATGTTCCATGGATACTGCATAATGTTAATAAGTCCCCTTAAAAAGAGGGAGAAAAGAATGTTGGAAAGTAAATGTGTTTAGTAAATTATGTACTAATCACAATTTCTTTTTTGAATTTTAATCAGACTCTTTACTATGTTAACAGTGAACAGGAAAGAGATGAAAACACATGCAGTTTTTCCATATGTTTGACCACATTCTACTCAATATGCAAGGGACATGCTGTTTTAGAGAAAAGGATAGACTCCTTTCTTCTTCTAAAAATAAATGTAGTATAAGTCTTATTCCAAAGAAAGCATGAATTTTTTTGAATTTGAAATGAGCAAATACATCCTAGATTTGAAAGTAAATAAGTAAGGTGAGAGTGAAAGTTAAAAGCTATATAGCCATGATGTTCCGATTTCTGGATTAGACTGTGATACTTAATGATGTAAAAGCATATATTTCTGTGCTTTGAAAGAGAAGAGTGCTGACTTAATTGTATCAACCAAACTGTTATTTGAGACTAGTGTATTATAAGCATTATATGTTGATTAAAATTAGACAGAATAAATGAGCACACTGGTGATAAGCAGAAGAGATACTCAAAATAAATATAGATGCAAAATCTAATTAGAAGTACTCGCAACTGGTGCTGATAAATTTCCGTATCTGGTAATTTTGTCAAAAGTTAGCTACATTTGTCAAGTAAACCTTCTATAATACTTACTGTATATTAGTTTGTAAAAACTAATGTGATTTGAGAATGTCATTTAAAAACAATAATAATGTTAGGTAGTTAGAATAGGAAACAGGAGTCCAGAATGGAGGTGGCTAAAAGACAAGGAAGGGAAAAGCCCATGAATATAGAACAAAGGAAGGTCCAAGGACCAGGGTGAGGACCTCAGGTAGAACAAACAGCACTCCTGGCTAGTCCAATTTACATCGGGCAGGCCCAGGGGGAGAAACAAACATATAAACAGAGGAGCCAAAGGGCCGGGTGTCTCTCTCTCTCTCCCGCACGCGGGTTCTCTCTGTTTCTCTTTCTCTCCCTCTCTCTCTTCTCTTCACATCTTTGGATTGGCATGCCCTCATGCCTCAAGGAAGTATTTTCCTGCTATTCTCTAAATAAAATTGAGCTGTAACACAGAGCTGTAACACTGATCTGTCTAAGAGCTGTAATACAGTCTGTTTGAAACCTGAGAGCTATAACACAGTCTGTCTGAGACCTGAGAGCTAGAACGCAGTCTGTCCAAGAGCTATGACACACTGAGGACTCTAATGTCCATCACTTCAAAATTTTGTTGAAATGAGACAGAACTGAAAATATTCTCGCTTGACAATATTTCCCTTCAATGCTAATATTCTGAACTCTCAGAGTTCACAGTGTACTCAACTAAAAACAATGCTAATTAATTTTTAATTCTTTTTAGTATTTGAAATTCTATTACTGCTTCCTTGGTGGCTCAGATGGTAAAGTGTCTGCCTTCAGTGCGGGAGACCCAGATTTCAATCCCTGGATTGAGAAGATTCCTTGGTGAAGGAAATGGCAACCCAGTCCAGTACTCTTACCTAGAAAATCCCGTGGATGGAAGATCCTGATAGTGTACAGTCCATGTGGTCGCAAAGAGTCAGATACAACTGAGTGATTTCACTTTCTTTCTTTCCATTCTATTACTATGTACTTCTTTATTGAATGTCCATGACATGTTTGTTGAATATCATCCTGTAGCTTAACTAGAATACTTTGTAATAAACCATATCATAGCTTAAATTTTCCTTAGAAAATATATATAAGATTTCAGTGCTTGACAATTAATGAGTCAGCATTAATTAATTAATTAATTAATGAGAGACTCAGTTAGTTTTGAGTCTCTCAAAATGAGCTGTTTTACTTGACAATGTTTTCATTAATAAGAAGAAATTCCATTTTTTTTCTGTTAGAATTTAAATAACCAATTAAAAAAATTACAGTGACCCAAATAGGTATAGTTTTCTAGCCAGTTATAACTAAAATTTTCCATTATCTATACAGGCATGCAGATTGACATAATTGACCATGAAGTTAAATTGTTGAACAGTGGTAAGAGAAAAATGCATTTCTATGTTTTCTGGTATCTACCGTGATCCAGACTGAGCCTGTATGCAAGGCAAAAATAGAAATTCCATTTGAAGTTGCCAAAGTAATTGTTTGGCAAAGAATTTCGATTAATGTAAAACGATCCAATTAATGCACCCCACAAAGGACTAAAAACAAATACCAGTATCAAATACGGCTATAGAAAGAAATCTTTGAAGTGGCTGTTTTGAACAGACTATTAACATGAAATTTAGCTGAAATGTAACCAACCAGATGCTAGTGCTCAAACATCACAAAAAAAAAAAAAAAAGATTACTTTGCTATTGGAAAAGGAAATGGCAACCCACTCCAGTATTCCTGCCTGAAGAATCCCATGGACAGTCAGGGTGAAAAATTTCATCTCTAATGTTTATATAATTTAGAGGCATGAATTTACAGGAAAAAAATAAAAGGAAATAAGAATGCAATAACAAATGTAGCACTCTAGAAATTGCTTTTGTGAGAATAAGAATTAAAGATGTTTCCTTTCCTTTATTCATGTAACTCTTTTTAGGTATCTGCAGTAAAGACTCCATTTTTCAATCACTGAAAGCATTTGGTTAGGAAATGAACCCTTGAGCACAAGGGGGTTTACTACAGTGATGTGATGATAGATATGTGGCATTATGCATCTGCCAAAATTCACAGAATATAAATTTCAAAGAATGAACATTAATAAACTAGGGACCTTAGTTAATAATAATGTATTAATATTGGCTTTATCAACTGCAACAAGTGTGTCCATTGATTTTAAAAATGTTACTAATATGAGGG
This sequence comes from Antilocapra americana, assembly GCA_007570785.1. Taxonomy (NCBI): domain Eukaryota; kingdom Metazoa; phylum Chordata; class Mammalia; order Artiodactyla; family Antilocapridae; genus Antilocapra; species Antilocapra americana. The sequence goes on along the minus strand of ML664168.1, from coordinate 2,785,586 downwards.
AAATAGAGGATGGTACACTGGACTCTACTGTCTACAAACCAAAGACTGCTCAAAAAAAACTTATTAATTAAAAAATAATTAATCTGTGATATTTGATATGCACTATGGTCTACACAATAGAAGCAGATTCCATTATACCCTGGATTATGTGACTTCATTGACTTGCACAGTTTAGAATTTCATGAATGTGGGCAAGTCAGGTCAAAAACTTTTCGGAATTTTTCTCAATTCTAGCAAACAGAATTCAACAACATATTAAAAAGAACATACATCATGGCCAAGTGGGCTTTATCCCAGCAGTGTAAGGATTCTTCAATATTCACAAATTAGTCAATGTGATACACCACATTAACAAATTGAAATATAAAAACCATATGATTATCTCAATAGATGTAGAAAAAACCTTTGACAAAATTCAACATCCATTTATGATAAAAACCCCCCAGAAAGCAGGCATAAAAGGAACATACCTTAACATAATAAAAGCCATAAATGATAAACCCATGGCAAATATTATCTTCAATGGTGAAAAATTGAAAGCATGTCCCCAAAAGTCAGGAACAAGACAAGGATGCCCACTCTCACCACTACTATTCAACATAGTTTTGAAAGTTTTAGCCACAGCAATTAGAGAATAGAAAGAAATAAAATGAATCCAGATTGGAAAAGAAGAAGTAAAACTCTCACTGTTTGCAGATGACATGATCCTCTACATAGAAAATCTTAAAGACACCACTAGAAAATTACTAGAGCTAATCAATTAATATAGTAAAGTTGCGGGATATAAAATTAACACACAGAAATACCTTGCATTTCTATACACTAACAATGAGAAAACAGAAAGAGAAATTAGGGAAACAATTCTATTCACCATTGCAATGAAAAGAATGAAATATTTAGGAATAAATCTATCTAAAGAAACAAAAGACCTATATATAGAAAACTATAAAACACTGATGAAAGAAATCAAAGAGGACACAAATAGATGGAGAAATACATCATGTTCATGGGTCTGAAAAATTAATATAATGAAAATGAGTATACTACCCAAAGTAGTCTATAGATTCAATGCAATTCCTATCAAGCTACCATGGTATTTTTTAGAGAACTAGAACAAATAATTTCACAATTTGTATGGAAATACATAAAAACCTCGAATAGCCAAAGCAATCTTGAGAAAGAAAGTTGGAACTGGAGGATTCAAGCTGCCTGACTTCAGGTTACACTACAAAGCTACAGTCATCAAGACAATATGGTACTAGCACAAAGACAGAAACATAGATCAATGGAACAAAATAGAAAGTCCAGAGATAAAGCCATGCACCTATGTACACCTTATCTTTGACAAAGGAGGCAAGAATATACAATGGAGAAAAGACAATCTCTTTAACAAGTGGTGCAGGGAAAAATAGTCAACCACTCATGAAAGAATGAAACTAGAACACTTTCTAACACCATACACAAAAATGAACTCAAAATGGATTAAATATCTAAATGTAAGACCAGAAACTATAAAACTCCTAGAGGAAAACATAGGCAAAACACTCTCAGAAGTAAACCATAGTAGGGTCCTCCTTGACCCACCTCCCAGAGTAATGGAAATAAAAGCAAAAATAAACAAATGGGACCTAATTAAACTTAAAAGGTTTTGCACAACAAAGGAAACTATAAGCAAGGTGAAAAGACAGCCTTCAGAATGGGAGAAAATAATAGCAAATGAAACAACTGACAAAGAATTAATCTAAAAAATATACAAGCAACTCCTGCAGCTCAATTCCAGAAAAATAAGTGACCCAATCAAAAACTGAGCCAAAGACCTAAACAGATATTTCTTCAAAGAAGACATACAGATGGCTAATAAACACATGAAAAGATGTTCAACATCACTCATTATCAGAGAAATGCAAGTCAAACCCACAATGAGGTACCATCTCACGCTGGTCAGAATGGCTGCTATCAAAAAGTCTACAAACAATAAATGCTAGAGAGGGTGTGGAGAAAAAGGAGCCTTCTTACACTGTTGGTGGGAATGAAAACTAGTACAGCTACTATGGAGAACGGTGTGTGGATTACTTAAAAAACTGGAAATAGAACTGCCATATGACCCAGCAATCCCACTTCTGGGCCTACACACTGAGGAAACCAGAAGTGAAAGAAACATGTGTACCCCAATGTTCATCACAGCACTATTTACAATAGCCAGGATATGGAAGCAACCTAGATGTCCATCTGCAGACAAATGGATAAGAAAGCTGTGGTACATATACACGATGGAATATTACTCAGCTATTAAAAAAAATGCATCTGAATCAGTTCTAATGAAGTGGATGAAACTGGAGCCTTTTATACAGAGTGAAATAAGTCAGAGAGAAAAACATCAATGCAGTATACTAACCCATATATATGGAATTCAGAAAGATGGTAATAATGACCCTATATGCAAGACAGTAAAAGAGACACAGATGTAAAGAACAGACTTTTGGACTCGGTGGGAGAAGGCGAGGGTGGGATGATGTGAGAGAATAGCATTGAAACATGTATATATCATATGTGAAATAGATTGCGAATCCAGGTTTGATGCATGAGACAGGGTGCTCAGGGCTGATGCAATGGGATGACCTTGAGGAATGGGATGGGGAGGGAAGCAGGAGGGAGGGTCAGAATGGGGAACACATGTACACCCATGGTTGATTCATGTGAATGTATGGCAAAAACCACCACAATTTTGTAAAGTAATTAGCCTTCAATTAAAATAAATTTTTAAAAAAAGGAAAAAAAATCCCAGAATTTTTCTCAGAAATACTATATTTCATTGGTATTTCATCCTTCACTTTCTTTATATCAAATTTCTAGGTATACCTTTTCAAAGCAAAGTTGTAATTCTTTACACAGATTGACACTTTCTGTGGACTAAAATGTGTCCCCCACCACCACCCCCTTCTCCATGTCACATATTGAAGCCCTAACCCTCATTAAGTTGGTATTTGGTGATTGGGTTTTTACAATGCAACCAAGTTTAGATGTTTAGAGATCATGAAGGTCGAATTTACATGATGGGATAAGTGTCCCTATAGAAAAGATCCTAGAGAGATTGTTCTCTCTTTCTCTGCCACATTAGAACATTGGAAGAAGGCCTTGTGTCAATCAAGAGGAGATCTCAAACCACAAAATGGCTATATTGGAATCCTGATCACAGACTTTCTCCAGAATTGTGAGGAAATTAACATGTTTTTTAAGTCACCGAATGGGTAGCATTTTTTAAATGGCAGTCCCTGGTGGCTCATTGGTGAAGAATCCACCTGCAATGCAGGAGACCTGGGTTTGATCCCTGGGTTGGAAAGATCTCATGGAGAAGAAAAACGCAACCCACTCCAGTATTCTTCCTGGAGAATCCCATGGACAGAGAAGCCTGGCAAGCTACAGTCCTTGGGGTCGCAAAACAGCTGGACACAACTTAGCAGCTAAACAACAACAACCACCAATCAAACCAAGACAACCTTTCATTGAGTTTAGAGCATATAAAAAAGGAGGTAGCAGAAAAGCACTGAACAAATTCGACATTTTTTTGACATACAGACCACCCTGTAAGCCAAATAAACCAATTGTGGAATACAGTCATTTATTACATCTTTTTAAACCTGAATATTCCCATGTTCCAAAAAGAGGTTTATATTAACCAACCTAACACTAGTCTTTTCCATTCATTAAGGGTTGCTAGTAAAACATAAAACACTCAGTTAAATCTGAATTTCAGATAAATAGTTAGTGAGATTTAGTACTAGCATAGGGCTTCTGCAGTTGCTCAGTCGTAAAGAACCTGCTTGCAATGCATGAGGCACAGGAAATACAGGTTCAGTCTCTGGGTTGGGAAGATCCCCTGGAGGAAGGCATGGCAATCCACTACAGTATTCTTGCTTGGACAATCAGAGGGACAGAGTAGCCTGGCAGGCTATGGTCTATGGAGTCATAAAGCATCAGACACAACTAAAGTGACCTAGCATGTACAAACTAGCATCACCCATGGCTTCGTGGGGAAGGTTTATATTAAATATTATTTGTTGTTCTAAAAATTTAAGTGACCTTTGTTATTGTTTCCAGTAGTCATGTATGGATATGAGAGTTGGACGGTGAAGAAAGCTGAGCACCGAAGAATTGATGATTTTGAACTATGGTGTTGGAGAAGACTCTTGAGAGTCCCTTGGACTGCAAGGAGATCTAACCAGTCCATCGTAGAGGAGATCAGTCCTGGGTGTTCACTGGAAGGACTGATATTGAAACTGAAACTCCAGTACTTTGACCACCTCAAATGAGTTGACTCATTGCAAAAGACCTTAATGCTGGGAAGGAGTGGGGGCAGGAGAAGAAGGGGATGACAGAGGATGAGATGGCTGGATGGCATCACCGACTCGATGGACATGGGTTTGGGTAGACTCTGGGAGTTGGTGATGAACAGGGAGGCCTGGCATGTTGCGATTCATGGGGTCGCAAAGAGTCGGACATGACTGAGTGACTGAACTGAGCTGAACTGTTATTGTTGTTATTGTTCTCAGTTATTATTTTTTCTGGCAACCCTAATTCAAGTCCGCTAGTAGTAGATTAGCAGGTCTACATATTTAGTATTTATAAGAATGACGTGGAGAGCTTAATAAAACAGGCTGCTGAGATCTACCTCTACAGTATCTGAATCACTAAGTCTGAGGAGAAGCTCAAAAATTTGGATTTCTATTAAGCTTAGTATCTCAGCTGGTAAAGAGTCTGCCTGCAATGAAGGAGACCCCGGTTTAATTCCTGGATAGGAAAGATCCCATGGAAAAAGGATAGGTACCCACTCCCATATTCCTGGGTTTCCATGGTGGCTCAGCTGGTAAAGGATTTACCGCAGTGTGGGAGACTTAGGTTCAATTTCTAGGTTGGAAAGATTCCCTGGAGAAGGGAATGGCTACCCACTCCAGTATTCTGGCCTGGAGAATTCCATGGACTTATAGTCCATGGGGGTGGCACAGAGTCAGACATGACTGAATTTCACTTTCACTTTCATTAAGTTTCCAAGCAGTGTGGATACTAAGAGAATCTGGGTGAAGTTGTAATCATACGTTTTAAAATCTCTCCAAAGTTTCTAGAAGTTCCTCTGTTAATTCAAATTTTGCCACATGTGCATAATAGTTTATTATAATCATTAAACCACACTTAAGAAAGTGTCGATTTTTTATCTTTAAATTTTTTTCCTGAAAGTATTTCAAAAAGAAGCAATATTTTAGAATATTTTAAAATCATAGTGACCTTCACTTAAGAGATACCATTAATATTCTGTGCATATTCTTGCTAATATTTTCTCTCTTAGGCCCCATATAATATTAAATGTGCTTTATAAATAAACGCTGTGTTATCTGTAACCTTGACACAATCTTACATTTCCTCCTTTCCTTTGGGTCCAAACTTTCTAATGAACTTTGGAGTTACATATCCTCTGCAGTTCAAATAACTCCTGAAGAAACAAACAGCTTTGGTGATAAAATAGCCTTAAGCTATTCTGACTTTTCAGTAGATTTGTATGTAGGAAATATGGAATCTCTACTGAAAAGTTTTTGTATTCCTTCCTGTTTCCCACCAAGTGTATAATTCAGGTCTTATTCTAATTTTACTTCACAGTCTTATCTAGAATATTCTTCCTACTATGGATAAGCCCATAGGAAATACATCTTGTGTGTATGGTTGTAGATTTCTAACCCATGATCTTTGTCCCTCTAGAAACATGTGAAACAGATGAAGAAGCTTTAACTTTCTTTATGCAGAAGAATATACAGATATTTTAATGTTTCTTTCAGCTATAATTAGTATCTTTAATTCAAAATCCCCCCTGACCAGTGGGGATCATAAATACAGGACATAAACAAATACTTCAATATTAAGAACTACATTCTGAAAATTATGCAACATCTGTGTTAATAGACTTATTTTGCCCCTCCATTCAATATTTATATGTGATATCTAAACTTTCTTCCATGAATCTTCAGGTTTTGCTTACTTATTTTAACGTTTTGGATTTTCAGTTCTTCTGGCTTTCTCTTCCTGCAGTCCTCGAGATACATGTTTGTGCTCTCTCAGGTTAATTTCCTCTCTTGTTATTCTTGAGCTACAATACCTGAAGATCCTTCCTAACAATTACTGTAAATTAGGCTCTTTACCTCCTTGTATGTTTTATCCCACTGTTTTTCATATTTCTAGTAAAGCAGAGATCATATTAAAGTAAAACTAGCAATAATTCTTATCATTGTTCTGCGACTCACAATATGAGAAGCATTCACTTTCATTACTAAGTTAGTTTTTATCAGAAATTTTGTGTCTACCAATCCCTAAATATAGCCATGAGTGTCCAATGTGGCCTACTCACACTTGATTGTTTAAACACTAAGATTTTCAAGAATATTAAATCAAACATTATTTTGGCATATAAAATACACATATACATACATATATAAAGATTCATACTATAAATTCACATATACACATTTATATATTGCTTTATGTAACAGTCTTCAGAAAATATATGGAATGACTAAAATACAAAAATTTTGATAATCCCATATAAATGTTGTTATGACCATGGATTAATAATATTTGACAATGGAGAGCTAAAATTTTTATTTATATTTCTTTGAAATTCCAAAGGTTAATAAATTACACTATATGGGTGCTTCACTTCAAAACAGTTGAATCCAAATAAAATAAACTATATAGTTTGGTAATACATTTCATATAATTTTTCTTCTAAATAGTTTCTATTTCTGTGGGTGGGAGAGAGTCATTGAGTTTAAGCACAGAGTAAAGAGTAGCAGTGGTATAATCATCCCAGGATGTCAGTAAAGAAGAAAAATAAAATAGATCTGTAGAAATAAAGTTAGCTTCTAGAAAAAAGTGGAAAATGGCAGGAGAGAAAAATTTCTGAGAAATTGCTAACCATACAAATTGGAAAACAGACATCAAGAGCTCATCTTCTAATGAATAACCTGACTATGAGAAAAAATACAAAGAAGTTCATCAATAAGAGTACTGGAAAAATTATGTTGTTTGTAGTGATTAACTGAATTGTTGAATAGCAATGATTTTCAGTATTATCAAAGTTATGATAGCTGTCAAAAAGTGAATACATATATATATATATATACACTATGTGTGTTATGTTGGTATACTTGGAAGGATATCAATCCAGAGAAAATGCTCACAATATATGTAAAGAAGAAAATACAGAAACATAAAAACAAGACAATAATTACAAAAACATCAGTTATCACAAAATTTTAAACTATAAAACAATGTATACATGAGTTTTCTGTATAATATTATAATAATGGCTCAAATATGTGAAGTTCTGAGCATAAACCAGGTACAAAAATAATTGATTTACAAATACTGCCTCATTTGATCTTCAATGAGGCCTTAAGGAATGCTAAGTCTTAGCTTCAAGAATACAAAAAAAAATTTAGAAAGGCTAATTAAATTTTTCAAGGTCACGCGTTGATAAAGAGGCACATATAATCTCAGAATTCAGCTCTTGCCCCTTTAACTTCTATGCTAAACAACATAAGTAGCATGAGTTGAGCCACTGCTTCTGAATGTTGTAGGACATAAGCTTGTTAATGCATCACTGGAAAATTCCTTCAATTTTCTGCTTAAATTAAGATGTGCATAGACAGGAAATTTTCTTCTGGTTAGGTTTTCTTTTCTTTTATATGCTATTTAATCATCACCATTTGTTGGAACACAGAAGTATTTCTAAAGATAAGTCAAGAAAAAAATCCAACACCCACTACCAGTAGCAAACGACAATGAATCTAACAACAGATTTTTCCACTTAGTCTTAAAGGTCATTTGTGTGCTCACAAAATACAAGTTTAAAAGGTTAGTTTCCATGAAGCTTTAAATAGTGAATCAAAGTTTTGTTTGCATTAGCTTTATTCAGGGTCGCTTCCATTCTTCCACCTCACTCTAGTCCTCTTCAGGAAATGTCTGCTTAACTTTCTTTCAGAAGAAAGCCCAAGGCAAAGTACTAGAGAACTGTTTAAAAATTCATTCATACTCTAAAGAAGAAAATAGGATATTTGTGTACAATCTAAGTTCATTTGTAGTTTATTATAATCAGTATTGTTGTACAAAAATGTCTGATACCTAGAATATTCAAGTTATTAAATCAAGTTATTGTTCATAGTCTAAAATACTATGAAACTCAAGGTATTTTGCTTAATTTTTTTCAAATTGATAGAACTGATATTTCTCTTTTCTTATAAAATACTTTTGTTGAATTCATCAACACACAAGACTATTGACTTCAAATTGCTTTTCCTTTTGCTTAGAATTGAAAATTATGTTATAATTGAGGCAAAATCCTATTAATATTTGTGATAGCTCTGTGTGCTTTCAGAAGGCCAAAATATATGTTAGTTGCAGCATTGACAACACCAATTACATCTCAGCTGTCAAAAATGACATATATGGTCACTGCTTCATCACAATTAAAAATGTGGTGAGATTTCCTAAAGGAAAGAACTTGAAATATTCTTAGGAACCCAAATAACTCACAGTTAAGAGACACATAGGAAACTAGAAAGAACTGTCTTTAATAATTGCATAGGATGCCTATTTTTTCTTAGAAAAAAAGGATTTATTTTTAATTGAAGGATGATTGCTTTACAATATTGTTTTGTTTTCTGTCATCCATTAACATGAGTTAGCCATAGGTACACATATGTCCTCTCCCTCATGAACCTCCCTTGCCCCTCCTACCATTTCCACCCCTCTAGGTTGTTACAGAGCCCTGGTTTGAGTTCCCTGAGTCATACAGCAAGTTCCCATTGGCTATTTTACATATGGCAGTGTGTATGCTTCTGTGCTACTCTCTCCATTCATCCCACCCTCTCTTTCCTCCCCCCAACCCCACCCATGTATATAAGTCTGTTCTTTATATCTGGGTCTCTATTGCTGCCCTTCAAATAGGTTCTTGGTTGCCTATTTTTATATATCAACTGTTTGCAAAAAACATGTGATAAAAATATTGGAAGCACAGAGCAGGATTATAAATCTTCAGCAAAGAAGAAACAGCGGAAAATAGGATGTGCAACCAAGTGAATTTAAGAAGATAGAACAGAAAGGTTAGTCACTTGTCCTCTAAGACACACTTGGAAAAAATTAAAACTGCAATTTTTAATAAAGAATAGCATGGGCAACTCTACAAAGCTATATGTGGACGTCTCAGGACTAGGAAATAGCACAAGTTCTGGACAACATCTTCACGGAGTATGTTTGAGAAAATGCTATTCACAACATTAACCCACAGGTTCTCTTTCCTAAAATGTGATATAAACCTGGATTCAGTATGGTATAGCTTTTCAGGGAATAAGGTAAATACATTTAGTTCAACAAATATGCTCCACTTGTTCAATCACCACATAAAACAGGGTGGCATATGTAAGGAGTGAATTCACAGTCCTTTCAGACTTATAATTCTGGGTTGATGATGACTTGAATAGAACTATGCAGCATAGTACTATTTTCTTTGATAAATGTGACTTGAAAAGCAAACTGAAGGATAATATCAGAAATCACATTTCAATTAAATTGCATTTTATTCACCAATCTGACCATAAAATATGCCTAATTTATAGGATAATATAATAAAAAAAATCACAACTTAAATTACTAAATAAATGTAAAATTGACTTGATCACTTCCCTGTGGCTCAGATGGTGAAGAATCTGCCTGCAATGTAGAAGACCCAGGTTTGATTTCCATGTCAGGAAAATCTTCTGGAGAAGGAAATGGCAACCCACTCCAGTATTCTTGCCTGAAGAAAGCCATGGACAGAGGAGCCTGGTGGGCTACAGTCCATAGGTTGCAAAGGGTCGGACATGACTGATAAGATCATTGATCATAGTTGTCTCAAACAGATTTCTGCAGATTTATCCCCTTGCAGAGTTAAAATATTGCACTCTCTACTTGCTTAAATCCTAAGTTTATCAGACTCTTTTGGTTTTGAAAAGAAGGCTTGTAGTTTTCTCAACCAAATCGATTTACTTTACTCCTGAGACAGGCTAGATTTTTCAGTTATTCTTTTCTTTTGCTTTTTAACTGTGAAAAAACAGCTTGGATTTTTAAAGTAGGCATGCAAACCAACTTAATGTGATCATTTATATCAAAGGTTTATAATGTCTAAGCACTTGTCACCTATACAACCGCATATAGACAAGTAGGGGAGTGGCTGCTGCCAAGTAAGAGTTAAAACAAAACTAAAGTAGAGATTTCTATTGTAATTTTCCACTTCATAAAACATACACATTATATATCTTCTCTTTCATTTGTCATTCAACTATTCATTACATTTCAAAGGAAATAAACATCTTGGAAATTATCTATGTCTTTGTTTTGTGCTTCTCCAAGATCGGTTAAAGAGGAACCGAGTGAACATTTTAGTTTAGATGATGATAGTTTAAATTTATAATATAATAAGCATGCTAAAGGAACCAAAGAAAACTTGAAGACAATCTCAAAGTATGTAACATTGCAAATATACAGCAAACATATCAAATGAATAACAACCTAGTGACAGAACTGGGTCAATTCAGAGTGTCTTAAAATAAAAACTATCAAAACCCGCTGATGCTTTGAAAAGCACCAGATATTCAGAATTAAAATAGATTTGCTTTCTTCAGGGCTTCATTGTTCACAAGGTAGAAGGGATACTGAACTCTGCTATTATATGCCTTCATATCACAGGAGGGGAGAAAACATTCAAAAAAGAGTAAAAAAATGCATATCGTAGGATTCATACATGTACATATAAAGGAGATTTTAGCCCTCCTTTCAGGCCTCTCTATTGCCTACTGCCCCATAGAATAAAAGGGCTCTACTATTTTTTATCGTTGGTCATTGTTTCCCTTACTCATCTCTGTGGAGCAAGAATTTTCTTGTTATATCACAAAAGGTTAGTCCCCAGCTTTTATATTTCCCCTTTTGAATATAAAAGTTCATAGTGGCAGTAAGTTTACAGAGTGGGCAGTATATATCTGGACAATTGAAGAAGTAGAAACAGAACTGTAAGTGGTTGGATAGAGAAGGGCTACCTTGGCAGTAACGAAAGTTAGGAAAATCAGTGCAAGCTTGTAAGTTCAAAATCCTTCAGTCTAAGATTTAGAAGTACTTGAATCTAGAATTTCTGGAAGTACAAGCTGAATTTAGAAAAGGCAGAGGGAACAGAGATCAAATTATATTAATTGGATCATGGAGAAAGCAAGGGAACTCCAGAAAAAAGCATTTATTTCTGCTTCACTGACTATGCTAAAGCCTTTTTCTGTATGGATCACAACAAAATGGTTAATTCTTAAAGAGATGGAAATACCAGATCACCTTACCTGTTCCCTGAGAAACCTATATGTGGGTCAAGAAGCAACAGCTAAAACCTTACAAGGAAAAAATGGCAGATTCGAAATTGGGAAAGGAAAATTACAAGGTTGTATATTGGCATCCTGTTTATTTAACTTATATACAGAGTACATCATGCAAAATGCTGGGCTGGATAAATCCCAAGCTGGAATCAAGACTGCCAAGAGAAATATCAACAACCTCAGATATACAGGTGATACCACTCTAATAGCAGAAAGTTAAGAGGAACTAAAGAGCCTCTAGATGAGAGTGAAAGAGGAGAGTGAAAAATCTGGCTTAAAACTCAGTTCAAAAAACTAAGATCATAGCATCAGATTCCATCACTTCATGGCAAATGGAAGGGGAAACAGTGGAAGCAGTGACAGATTTTATTTTCTTGGACTCCAAAATCACTGCTGATGGTCACTGCAGCCATGACATTAAAAGACTTTTGCTCTTTGGAAGGAATTAATGACAAAACTGGACACCATATTAAAAAGCAGAGACATCATTTTGCTGATAATGCTCTATATACTCAGAGCTATGGTTTTTCCAGTAGTCATGTACTGATGTGAGAGTTGGACCATGAAGAAGACAGGGCATTGAAAAATTGATGCTTTCAAATTGTGGTGCAGAAGAAGACTCTTAATAGTGCCTTGGACAGCAAGAAGATCAAACCAGTAATTCTAAAGGAAATCAACCCTGAATAACCATTGGAAAGACTGATGCTGAAGCTGAAGCTCCAATCCTTTGACAACCTGATTGGAAAAAGCTGACTCACTGGAAAAGACCCTGATGTTGGCAACAACTGGCAGAGGATGAGATGGTTCGATAGCATCACTGACTCAATGGACATACATTTGAGCAAACTCTGGGAGATAGTGAAGAAAAGGGATGCTGCTGCAGTCTATGGGGTCACAGGAAGTTGGACAGGACTTAGTGACTGAACAACAGTAAACAACCTTAATTACTCACTTAGAGAGATTCCATCTCCAAATCTAATCATACTGGAGATAAAGGCTTCAATACATGAAAATAAGGGTGTTTGGGGCGGGGGGAGCAACAAACTTTTAATCCATAATAAGGAATAAAATTTCAAGTGGCCTTGTCAGACACAGTGTAGAAAGCACTGCTTATCAAATAATGCAAAACTTGCAAATGTAGACCCTTCTTTTATTGTTATTTCCTGCACATAGAGAGTACAACTTAGAGACTCAGAATGTTCCTTAGAATAACCTCTGAGAGGGTGGATGCTATTTGCTCCTTGCTTATTTGATTTTTTTCAACTTTCTGGTTCTCTACACCATCTAGTAACTTCTATTGTTGACAAAGAGCAAATTAGAGACTTCAGAGCAGAGAGGAACACAAAGGAAAACTGCCTGTTGAATTTATAATGCCTTTGTGAGGAAAATGTCTATAAGAAAATATAAAAACAAAACAAACATGCTTCATAACAAGGTATAGTGTCCCAGTAATAAAAAGCTGATGGAAAAATATTGTTCACATTTTAATCCAAAATTTAATGATCATACCATCTCCAGTCTTCTATTTAATGATGCTGCCAAAGAATATTACTATATTTCATATCTGTTCTTCCACATGATCACAGATAAAATATATGCCATTCTTCCTCTAGTCCCACCATGGAATTTGGTTCTAATTAACTTAGTTTTTGATTCTGAATTGTCTGTAAATATCTTCTGTGAATATTTTGTCCTAAATTAAGGGAGGGAGTTAAACCCTATTTAAACAATATAGATCATTTTAGAATGGCATATGTTCCTTGGTTGTTTGGACTTCTATTTTATTATAATTTATTATATATTTTTCATGTTGCATACTCCTTATTTTCAATTTCTTATGAAGGTGTATGAGCAAAGTTTTCTGTCAAGATTTAGTATTTATCACCAAAAGAAAGTTAGAAGCTCAGTCTACAGCATCAGATTCTTAGTATGATACTTACTGTAATGTCTTGTGTTCTTCAGATTTTGAAAAAACTAATGATATTTAACATAGTTTCTCTTGTCCTATTGTCTGGACATATTTTATTGAGTTGGTTATGATATTTTTTAGCAATGTGGTTTTGACTTTATACTAAGTGACAAATTGATCTACTTTAAATATGCATCAAAAAATGAAGGAAGGAAAGTAGGAAGGAGAGAAGGAAAGTAGGAAGGAAGGAAGGAAACAGCATTGCTTATTATTAAAGAGATTTGTTTTTATTCAAAGCCTAGAGTTTAAGAATTGAATTTCAGAAGATGCCATTATCTTGGTAAAATAATGTTATATTAAGCATCTGAGATGATTTAAGTTACTACTGGGGCTTCTATACTTTTGAAGAAATGATAGAAATTCCAGTAATTTTCTATCTCAAAAAAAAAAAAAAAATCAGACAGTCTTCAGAAAATACCAACTGAATTACTGACCACTTTTTGAATGGGACTTGACCTCACCTTAAGAATACACATTCTTGGACACATCAAAAATATTTGATATAGTGATATTTGATATATGTGAAAACCTTGACCCCAGGAAAAAAAAAACAGAAAGAAGTAAAAACATGCATCAAAACAAACAAAATTTTCTACATAACTTTAGAAATTAAAATATTCTTGATGTTTACGGGGTCCTCAAGGTACGATTTGGTATTATATGTCTATCTAGAAATAGAGACTTGTAAGAATAAAAATGTATATCTTTCTTCACTATTTTGCATCAAGCTTTTTATACAGCTGAATATATTTTTTTTTTGCTGTTAATGTTACTTTTTTAACATATATACACAACGTCAATCTAAACTATGAAACTATCAAAAAATACCCACACACGTGTTTGGATCCACTGGAACATTGAAAGATTTGAGGCATTCTTAGCATAATATTTTCATAGCACCAATGTTTCTGGGCAAAATAGTAAAAGCTTTTTTTAATAAGTAATTTTAATGAGCTATGGTCTCTTTCTCACTTTGTACTTGTGTGTGTGTTGGATAACAACTTCTGCAGATTTTTTTTTTTAAACTTTAAATATCCATTAACTATCTAAGATCCTGAAATGTATAATAATGTCTGTGTATAGAAAAAAAAGAAACTGAAATAAAAAATAAAATATTTTAGAGATTTATTAGCTAAATTTTCTGTTTTTTGTTACATACATACAAATGTCCCATTATATGTATTGAGTTATGAAAGTGCCATTGCTTTGTATTTGAAGTTTCTGTTGGGCTATTTTCTGTGTTGGACTTACCAACATCAGCAACAAAGCAGTAGATACTACCTGAGTTAAAGCTAGCAGAATTGGAACTTTCATTACATGTATGTTATGATACTAATTTCATGTGTCATAGCAATCAGAGCTATTTCTAATTACATGCTAAATTCAAATCATGTGAACATTTAAATAATTAAATAGTTTTATCCTTTGGATCATAAGCATTTAGGATAAAGTGAAATGTATTGCTCATAAAGTGGATCATGCCTCTGAAACAATTAAAAGTGCTTAAATATTTCACTCAGTTATGAATACCATAAAACTGTGTTAAAAGTATTAGATATTCTCCCTACCAATGCATAAATATAATGCAGAAAATCCTCATAAAAATTTGAACATTTTTTAACTTACCTTTCTGTACGTATTTAAATAAAAATTAATACACAGTCCTTGCAAAAAAAACAAAGGAATAAGGAAGGACAGGAGAGAGAAAGAAAAGGAGAAAAAAAGAAGTAGAAAGGAGACAAAAGAGATCAGGCTTTAATTTCATCAAATAATTGATGACCCATGAAAGAACAATACATTCAAAGATTCAGGATGCTTACTTGTCCCCAATATTAGTGGTATATTTTTGTAAATATATAATTATTAAGAAAATAAGTATTTGTATTTTTGCTATAATAGATCTTCATGAAGAAAAGTATTTATTTTCCCCAAATTTTTTCACTTAAAAGCTTTTATTCATTCAAGAAAACAAGTATTAGGTTGTAATCAGCTTAATTTTTAGTATTTGGCCTATAATCACATATTTATAGATGAAATGTCTCAGGATTTTTTAAAACATCCACCTACTTAACATACATAGTCCCATTACCAGCCCAACTAACAAATATTCATGGTAAAAACATATTATCGGTGCTATCACACCCTTCTCACAAGAAATTCATAGTATTTCTTTAGGGTAATTAACTCAGTGTTTGTCTTTAGACAGGAGATAATATCCCTTTCTTTTCTAATGCTAGTAAAGTTCTATGAGAAAGGGTGAGAAATACACTGCAACTTAAAATAAACTGCAACTTCACTTGCAGTTTGAGAAATAAGTATTTGACATGCCAATGATATATAAATGATATCACAAATTTCAAAGGACTAGTTTCATCTGTCAACTTAGGCTACAATACTCATGTATTTTAAACACCAGTCTAGATGTTGCTGTGGCGTTTTGACTTTGAGTAAAGCAGATTACCCTTCATAATGTGGATAGGTCTCATTCAATCAGCTGAAAAGAATGGGGTGCTTTGAAAAAGCGGCAATTCCACCTCCAGACTGCCTTCAAACTTGAGCTGCAACATCTACCCTTCCCGTGATCTCCAGTCTGCACCCTTATCCCTGAAAAGTTTGCATTTGCCAGTTGCTATAATCCTGTGAGCCAGTTCCTTAAAATATCTTTTTATGTATACATACACACATCCTATTGATTCTGTTTCTCTGAAGAACTCTAACTAATACATAAATACTCTTGCATATTATGCCCAATAAATGCATCTGGTAGATCAAAGTTCAGCCAATTCAAAATACAAAAAAAAAAAATCATAGGATTAGATAAGCTATTGAAATGGTAAATTCAAAAATATTCCCATGATTATTCTTCATATCAGTTATGTATTTTATGGCTTAAACATTTTGAGATACTCCTCTATACCAAACTGTTGAATAGTACTTATTCCGTTTCATGTGACACAACATCTATAAGCTCTGCTAAATAAAAACATACATTAAACAGTGAATATTTAAATATAGGAATTCAAAAAAATAACAGAACATGAGTTTTTTTTTGAGGTGTAAGAATATCAAGAGATACATTTATAACTTCATAACTAATTAAAAACTATGAAAATTTTTCTCTTTGTATTTCAAAATATAGTATGGTTATTTCTGTATAATAAATTGCAAAACTTATTCAATATTAACTATCAGTGAGTGAAATGCATTTGGAGCTACTAAATATTAAAAAAGAAATTATTTTTCATACCAATTACTGAGTCTCAATCACAATTTGGTAGAAAGATGTATCTCTCTTACTATTTAGGGCATAAAAATTATTGATGTTAAAAAATAAACAAAGAGCAATTTTTTTAATTGTCTTTCTTACTACTACTATGGGAATTTAACAGGACTTAAAATATATATATATATATATATATATATATATATATAACCAAATATGTTAAAAGAAAAAATAATTCTTTTAGAAGACATTCTTGAAAGAGCCTAATGGATAAGATAATTAAATAGTACTTATAAACTAAGAGTGCTATAGCATGAATGGTGACTAACATAATAAAATTATTTTTGCTTTTTAATAAAATATCTACCATTTTGAGATGTAATTCATGTAAAAGAAATATGAAGATTCATTCTTCCAGGACCAGTATAGAGAGAGGGAAAGAGACTAATAATTCATACAAAGAATTTCCTCTCTAATTTCCATTTCATAAGTCTTCCCTTTACTTTTGCTCTAAGAAACTTAAAATAAGATATTTGTTCATGTATTAAATCTTAATTTAGAAACCAAACAACTCTCTGAACATTTTCAACTACCTTATTTCATCACTGCCTAGAGAAAAACCTGCTAGGAACATACTTGCATTATGATAAGGAAAGACACACACACAGCATAGGAGCAATTGTTGGGCACACGAGCAAGAGGGTATTAGAAATGCCTCATTATAGGTTTTAGACTTGTGTCTGTGATTTTAGGGAGAGTTTAAGTGGTGGCACCTTGCTCTTGGATTGGATTGGTTTCACCATTACCAAGTGGAGATGACTCTGTGATTGTGTATCCTTTTATTTAGGAAGATGGAAGACTAGTGTGAGGGTAAAACCATAGTTGGTAAAGAGGCAGTAGTCTTTCCTTTTAGTCAGGATAGGGAAATATTTGGTCATTGTTATGGTTCTGACAATGTTCATTGTCTGTGTTCAGACCTGAGTGCAACGTGGTCTTGTTTTAATTTTGAACAATTTCCGTCAGAATGACTTCACTGATGTTGATATTCTGTGGAACTGCTTATGATTAACAGAAGAATAAGACTTAGTTGTTGGGTCCCAGATGTCAATGATTACTTTTATATTTCTTACTACTCTGCATAAAATTTCTTTTAAAACATTTTATGTATTTTTCTCCTTTTTCAGTCTCCTTATTTATTTTTTGCTTTTAATCTTACACTTCTCATCTATTATTTACAATGATTTAAACAAACAAAAAACCTCAAACACTGTGCTGTGATCATTTCTCTGCTTATAACCCTGTAATGGCAGAAAGTGAGGAGGAATTAAAGAGTCTTTGATGAGGATGAAAGAGGAGGAGTGAAGTCAGTTTAAGACTCAATATTTAAAACAACAACAACAAAAAAAAATACCCATAGGAACATGGCATCCAGTCCCAACACTTCATGGAAAATAGAAGGGGAAAAAGTGGAAACAGTGACAAATTTCTTCTTCTTGGGCTCTAAAGTCACTGCAGATGATGCCTGCAGCCAAGAAATAAGAACATTGCTTTTGGAAAGAAATCTGTGACAAACCTAGACAGTGGAACGCATGTATACCCATGGCGGATTCATGTCAATGTATGGCAAAACCAACACGATAATGTAAAGAAAATTTAAAAAAAAAAAGAAAGAAAGAAAAACCATAAATAAAAGTAAATAAATAAAAAAAAGCAAAGACATCACTTTGCCAACAAAGGTCATATAGTTAAAGGAGACAAACCAGTCAATGATAAAGGAAATCAAGTCTGAATATTCATTTCAAGGACTGATGCTGAATCTGAAACTCCAATACTTTGGCTACATGATGCTGAGAGCTGACTCATTGGAAAAGACCCTGATGCTGTGGAAGATTGAAGGCAGAAGGAGAAGTGGGCAACAGAGGATGAGATGGTTGGATGGCATCACTGATTCAATGGACATGAACTTGGGCAAACTCTGAGAGATGAAGGAGGCCTGGATACAATCTTTCAATGGCATGTCTCTGCCTTCAGAGCAAAGGCTAATCTCATTAACAAGGATTAGAAGAGTCCTCACTATCTTGGTTCAGTATGTTTATACACAGATTTGGAAGAAGGAAAGCTGGAAATACTCTGTGTCATTAGTCTGACTGAACCAACAGTCTTGTACAGAAAGCAGGTATTTACTCATTTTATGAAAAGAATGAAACAAATATAGGCTCTTTCCAGACAGATTGTTACTCCTAAAACTGTCCATCCTGTGAGACCTCCAATATAAATAAGGAGGATATGTGCACGTATGTGTGCATACCTGCATGCATACACACACACACACTATCGCCTCATGCTCCAACTGTAATTATTTTATTTCTTCTAATATGACATTCTTTCTTTTGCCTCATTGAATTAGCTCACGATTGCTTTGATTAGATTACTTCACTGCTGTTACCTTGTTGTATTGTTCCACCCTTTCTTCATGCTCTGTGGATATTCTGATTCATTCATAGCTCAGTTTAGAAATCAGTCTCTTCTATTTGTAGAAGGAAGAGTCACCATTACAGGTCTCTCTCCCTAATTAATTTGGAAGCCTATTGAGAGTCCATAACATTTATTCCTTTGCATTTTCAGTATCCAGAACAGCATTTGATCTGTAGTAGGTGTACTTAATAAAGTTAGCTTAATATTAGTAAGAAGTCAGAATTTTTTAATGTGAAATTATTTTCACCTTTTTTCTAACCTTTGGTTAACACATTTCAAGGAGGGATATACAATAATTATGCTTTTAATTTCCTGACACTATCTGTTAAGTATAATACTGAAACAGAGGATATTATAACTGAGTATTTGTCTGCCCTCACTTTCATCAATCATTATTAATCTTTTATATTTTTCTGAGTTAATGATAATCAGGGATCATGGCTCTTTTATTTTGCTCACATCATTTTCCTCTCTTTTTGAAACATAAATATGTAAACCTACACTATAAAAAAAGGACAATTGGAAAAATATCAGAAGTTTCTCCCTTCAGAAGTGTTGTATGAATATAAAGATATATATATATAAAGATATACCTAAAGTAAGGTATATATACATATATATATGTGTGTGTATATATATATATATATGTATGTATGTATGTATGTATGTATGGTCACTGTAAACATCCAAAAATTAGAACATAAAAAAATGATATTTTTGGCATGCTTTCTTTCTAGTTTTTATTTTTTGATGAGAATATTATTTTTCTAACTACATTCAGCAATAACTAATATAAAATTAGCCTGCTTTCCACAAAAAACAATCAATCAACACAAAGGGGTTGATCTTTCTAGTAAAAGTAGAAACAACAGTATAATTTTTACCCTTTACTATTGCTTTGTTAAAATCACAATTATTACAAGCAGAGTGATAGTGAATTTCAATAACTGTTTAAGCTTTCAGAAAATTATAGGGGAAAAAATACAAGTTTCTTGCTCTTAGACAATAGCAACACAGACTTTGCTATTGTCCCTCAAGAAAAAAATGTACTTAACCAGAAATGAAAGAAATATAGTCATTGCCTGTTAGGTAAATTTAACACACAGTATATATGTGGAATAAAGGTTATCATGCAAAAATCACAGTACCTATATACTTCAATATTTTATTTGTGTCAATTCACATATGTATGTGTGGACAATCTTGTGGGATTGTACCATAAACCTGTGGAATCAGGTGCTTACTCCAAAGAGACAGTGTCATAATTGATTTGAATTCCCAGATACCTGGTGGCTCAGAGGTTAAAGCATCTGCCTGCAATGTAGGAGACCTGGGTTTGATCCCTGGGTCGGGAAGATCCCCTGGAGAAGGAAATGGCAACCCACTCCAGTATTCTTGCCTGGTGATTCCCATGGAGAGAGGAGCCTTGTGGGCTATAGTCCATGGGGTCGCAGAGAGTTGGGCACGACTGAACGACTTCATTTTCACTTTCATTCACTTTCCCAGATACCTTGCCGGTTTCCAGAAATTGCTTTCTGAAGTGGAAAGCCCCTTCTCCTAACACACCCATGTTGGTATAGCATTCAGGAACCCTCCTCCTAACACACCCATGTTGGTATAGCATTCAGGAACCCAAGTTAGGGTTTGAAAATAACATGCTTTTCACCTGAAAAAAATCAAAGTATATGTGAGATAAATTTTCTAATGCAAAATATTTATGTTGTCCTAGACATCAGTGTATATAATTTACAGTAGGAAGAAGAACATTAGTTAATCCAGAAAGGTATGAGGTGGACATTTACTAAGATACTTTCTACTGTTTCAATGCATGTAAGGAAAAGTAGTTAAATTACTTATAGTGAAAAAGAAGTGAAAGTCGCTCAGTCATATCTGACTGTGACCTCATGGCCTGTAGCCTGCCAGGCGCTTCTGTCCATGGGATTTTTCAGGCAAGAATACTGGAGAGAGTAGCTGTTCCCTTCTCCAGAGGATCTTCCCAACCCAGGGATTGAACCCAGGTCTCCAGCATTGCAGGTAGATTCTTTACCATCTGAGCCACCAGGCTATTCTCAAATCTCTTCAAACCTTTTGCACATTCTGTGAATAAAAAAGATGTATTTTAGAATATATAAATTACTAATTCTTACTACATATTGCTTTAAGCAGATATCCTAAGGTTTTCCATATAATTTATGCATGCAAAAAATATATAATGCTTTTAAATGTGTGTTGAGCTGAATATTTTACAAAGTTAATATAAAAAATCCCAGCTCATTAGAGAATATCACAGTTTCTTTTATCTATTTCACAAGAAGTTCTGGTATCTACAGAAAGAAAATCTAAAGTTTAAAACATGATGGCTATTAAAATAATGCTTTATTATTAAGTTTATAAACAAAGACATTGATTGACACTAATATTCAAACAATAGATTTCTCATTCTTGAATTAATGCATGTACAACTTTATGTTTTGTCTTTTACATACACCCCATACTTTTTATTGTAATTCAATAAATGGCAAGAGCATGTCTCATTCATCATTGTATACTCATTGTAAAGATTACAGTCAGACATGTAGTAGGCATTTGATATACATTGTTGAATAACTGGAATAGTCAACCAATTAACACATATCAAAGACTCTAAAAATTCCTTTTGAAGTGTAAATATGTACAAGTTTGGAAAAAAGAGATTGTGATCTGTTTCCTTTTACTTTGTTACTTTACTTACCTTCTCGCTTCAAATCATTTTTTACACATTGCTTGTCACACTTAGCTCAGTTTCTTCTGCAAAATGAAGTGTTGGACTAGGTGATATTTACAAACATTTATGTCTCCAGCATTCCATAGCACAAAATTTATAGCATTATTCGTTCAACATTAAATACTTGGATATATGTAATTTACTGGAGTTCACTTGTTTTTTTTTTTTTCCTCTTTTATTTATTTATTTATTTATTTATTTTTCTTTACATTATCATGTTGGTTTTGCCATACATTGACATGAATACGCCATGGGTATACATGTGTTCCCCTTCCAGAACCCCCCTCTTACCTCCCTCCCGATTCCATCCCTCTGGGTCAGTTGTTAATGGATTTTTATTTTAGTTTTGGTTTCCTTTTGAGAGACTCTTAGAAAATGGGATCCTCCCTGCTCTGTCAGTTTCTCCCAGTCTTACTGTAGAATGAAGAATTCAGCAAGAACCTTAAAAGCTAAAAGAAATGGATGTGCAATGCAATGTGGAATCTCAATAAAAGAGGAGTTCTTAGTAGGAGAATCAATAAGGAATGAAAAGTGTAAAAAATTGTGAATACAGTCCCAGACAGAGGAGTCAAAGTGGCTCACACAAAGGAACAGCACTGACCACATTAATCAACTGGGAAAGGTTCAGAGAAAAAACTTTGCGATTCTCATAATAAAGGTAGAAGAAGTTCAGAAAAAGTTTTAAGAAAATACTCTGAGGTTGGGTGATCTCCCAGAGGGCATAAGACAGCCAAATGTGAAAATGTTCATAAAAAAAAAATAGATAAAAGAAAAGAGTGTGAAAGATCTCTCAACTGCATACTGACTCAACTTACTACCTTGGAAGTTTCCTTGGAAAACTTTAAATATGTTTAATAGTTAAACAGAGGGAAAATGCCATTTTATTAAGCTAAATTCTCAGGCTGATGGGGGTCGGGGGGGTGGGGAAACTTTTGAGGCTGAGAAAGGCTCTGAAAGCTATAACAAGATTTATTTCATAATTAGAACTACATAGTAATACTCTATAGGATTGAAAGGCAAACCACAGTCTTGAAATTCCAAAATACTAAGAAGCTCCCTATAAGTTGATGAATATCTCACTTCTTTTCCAGGCTTAATAATGCTTTAAAATTCATGGAACCTGAAAAAAAGGAAAACTAAACTAGCAAGCAAAACTTGATTTTACAACACTAAGAGAACAAAATATAAAACATGATTGAAATATCTAAATTGCATGATCCATTTATTTAAAAAATCCAGACTGGGAACCACTAGGGAATCTATAAAAACAGATCTATTTTAATGTAGGTGGGTAGAGACAGACTTTATTTTGGGGGGCTCCAAAATCACTGCAGATGGTGATGTAACCATGAAATTAAAAGATGCTTACTCCTTGGAAGAAAAGCTATGACCAATCTAGATAGTATATTAAAAAGCAGAGATATTATTTTGCCAATAAAGATCCATCTAATCAAAGCGATAGTTTTTCCAGTAGTCATGTATATATGTAAGAACTGGACTATAAAGGAAGCTGAGTGCTGAAGAATTGATGCTTTTGAACTGTGGTGCTGGAGAAGACTCTTGAGAGTCCCTTAGACTGCAAGGAGATCCAACAAGTAGTGCTAAAGGAAATTAATCCTGAATATTCGTTGGAAGAACTGATGCTCAAACTGAAATGCCAATACTTTGGCCTGATGTGAAGAACTGACTCATTGTCAAAGACCCTGATGCTGGAAAAGATTGAAGGTGGGAGGAAAAGGGGACGGCAGAGGATGAGGAGGTTGGATGGCATCATCAAGTTGATGGACATGAGTTTGAGTAAGTACTGGGAGTTGGTGATGGACAAGGAAGCTTGGTGTGCCACAGTCCATTGGGTTGCAAAGAGTTGAACACTACTAAACAACTGAACTGAACTGAAGGACAGACATGCAGAGAAGACTAATAAAACCCATTGTTGTCTGTCTCTACTTTAAAAAGTATACAATAATGCATCCCTTTTCTAAGTTTACAGACTTCTCGTTATTTAAAAAATTGAAAGGCTTCACTCGTGGCTCAGTTTGAAGCATCCACCTGCCAATGCAGGAGACATAGGTTCAATCCCTGATCCAGGAAGATCCCACATGCCATGGAGCAACTGAGCCCATGGGCCAGAACCTTGAGTCTGTGCTCTAGAGGCCAGGTGCCTCAACTACTGAGACAGGGCCTGCCACAACTACTGAAACCCATGCACCCTAGGGCCCGTGCCCCTGCTCTGCATCAGAAGAAGCCATCACAGTGAGAAGCCTGCAACTAGAGTGACCCTCTGCTCACAACTAGAGAAAAGCCCACACAGCAATGAAGACCCAGTACTGCCAATAATAAACACATAAAAAAGTTGAAAAAGATTTACACTTGGCATCAAAATTACGTGTGAGCCTGTGTGAGAGTGAGAAAGAAAGGGGGAGGAGAAGTGTAGATTTCCTATAAATAAAAATCTATACTTCAAAAGGGATACTAATAGTTTAAAATTTTAAATGTATTCTTATACTCTCCCAAACTGATCTTACAAGCATAATCCAATATTTTAAGTGTGGCCAATTTAAATAAACAGCTTATCCAGTCCATAAGTAATGTTTTATCATGAATATTCAATAAAAAATTAAGGTACTATGTTTTTCAGTAAGAAAAACAGTGGAATTGAGTTTAGAATACTAACTCCTATAAACCTTAAAAACTACTATTTTCCACAACAAAATAAAAATAAATATTATGTTGCATAGATTCCACATTTAATCCTGCAAATGTTATACAAAATAAAAATGACTGAATCTTGATACATGACTCTAATTATAAACAGTTTGAACACCCTTTAGATTTGAAAAAGGGAAAATTATACACATTCGTTTACATTGTATAAAGGATGGATAACAGAATCAACTCAATGAGGTGCAATTAAGTTGTCTTCAGAGAAAATGGTGATAAGAATTATAAAAGAAATGATAAATTGACCTATGGGTTTTACTCTACATGAACAGTTAGCTCTGAGGTTTCATGAAGATGTCCAAAACTCTCAAACTACAAGTCATTTTAATTGAAAGAAATAACACATTATAATGCATTTTTAGAAGGCAGCAGTAAAAAATAAACAAATGATATTCCAGTTGAATTTGGACTTACTGTTTTTTTTATTTTTTTTAAAGGATTATATGAGTCTACTGCCATATATGTGGTGGATACATTTTTCTAAGCTGAGACACTGAGTAGCTAAAGAACAAAAATAAGGTTTTATTCTTGAACCTTATATCTTTTCTTGAACCAAATCATTACAATTCCTACAGAGTGATTTTTAACATAGCTAAGTAACAAACACTTCTTTTATTGTTGTTAGTTAAATAATGTTCAGGTGTCACTTTTTAGGGACCAGTTTATTTTGCATAATTCTTTTGCCAATAGCTATATGATAACCCAGGCTTCCCAGGTAGCACTAATAGTAAAGAATTTGCCTGCCTGCCAGTGCAGGAGACATAAATAACTTGAGTTGGATCCCTGGGTTGGAAAGATCCCCTGGAATAGGAAATGGCACCCCACTCCAATATTCTTGAGTGGAAAATTCCATAGGCAGAAGAGTCTGAGAAGCTACAGTCCACAGGCCACAAAGAGTCAAATTTGACTGAGTGACTAAACACATATGATAAACAAGGCACAATTTCCTGCCATATTTAATATTTAGCTGAACAAAATAACCAAACAAATGTTGCCTAAATCATTTTACTTAAGGAATTTTTTATTGATTTTTTTGTTTTAAATAATATAGTACATATATAATAACCAAATATAGAAGGGGTAATGATAATTCTTCATTGTTTTTAGATAGCAATGAAGCTAGGTTACCTCATTCAATGATTCCAGGGAACCCCTCAGAGCACACACCAGCTATGTTCTCACTAAATTAACTGCCTAGCTCTAACTGGTTTTGAATATATTTTGTATAAGTAATATTTTGCCGCTACTTTCCATCATTCAATAAATAATATCTCCATAAAAGGTTTTTAAATTTCTATGTTACATTGCTACTCATCTGTGCATTTTTCAGCTTCAATAAAGATCATTCTATTTGCCTATCAAATAAACTTATATACATAAATACTTGATTATTCATAAAACAGTTAAAATCATTTAACCTAGACCATAATGCAAGAACAATTTCACTTGAGATCTAAGATTTTGTAGTTTCCCCTTGGGGATTATGCTTGTTGAGATACTGAAAAGGAAATAAGGGGTTGAGGGGAAGTAAATCACAGTTAAATAGGAAAATATCTTTTGATGACTAGTAAGATTGAAACAGTATTTAGCCTTTTGCACTCATTTAGTGCATATTCTCTTTTCTCTCCTCCCCTTTCTCTCCTCCCTTTGTTTCCTCTCCTTTTCCCTTCTCTCCTTTCCCCTGCCCTCCTTTCCTCCACCTCATCTGTCATACTTTCTCTCCCTCCAATCCATCCATCCAACTATCCGTCCTTCAATCCATCCATTCATACTCGTATGCATGTATGAGTGTGTTTATACATATATCTATATATGTATGTATAAACACACACATATATGTATACAAATTCACCATCCAACATATATGTGGAAATTACTATTTCAGTAGAACACAATGAAAAAATTCTATTAATAAAACTGATTTACAATTTAAGCCACAAATTTGTTTAAATATGAGGCTTCACTTTGGAAGCTGTGAAAATTATGCATCATTTAGTGTTTATTATTAGTTAGTAGTTTATTTTTAAGAAAGAAGTTCTTTAATAAAACATATACATGCCTCAAACCATGGTCACACCTAAAAATTAACAATAATTCTAATATTAAAGTAACCTGTCAGTGTTTGAATTTTCCCAATTTTCTTATGCCTTATAATTACTTTTATGATTTGTTTTGATTAGGAACCACAACAGGAAAAGTAGATAACTTGCTATTTATATTTCTTTGAAATTTTATTAATTTATAAATGTCCCTACCTTTATATTGATTACTTCACAATTTTTTAAAGAAACTGGGCATTTCATCTTATTTTATGATTTTGCTTAGTATCTCCATGCAGTGTCATTGAAGATATTGGTATGTCATCTATATATTCCTTAAACTGAATGTTATGTCTAGAATCTTAGTCTGATACTGTTTTGTCTATTTTGTCTTTTCCAAGAAGACTTCATAGGTGGTGTAGTCTTCCATTAGGAAACACATAAATGATAATCATTATTTTTTCTATTCCATAATGAATGATAAACTTGGTTACCCAATTCCATTATTTCATTATAGATTGCAAAATGTTGAGATTCTATCAGCTCTTCTTCACATTTTGCTGGAATACAACACAGAGCACTTTCCCCTTAAAATTCATTTGCTACTCTGAGGCAGAGTTTGTCCCTGTTAGACAGATTAAAAGTTTATTTCTCTTCATTTGACAATATTCAGAAAATGGAGTTGCTTTCCAGAATCATTCAAAGGTGACCTATGTGATATTAGTATACATTTTTGAGTAACACTATATTCTGGGTTCAAATTATTTAATATGTTTCAACATTTCACAATTATCATGCTTACTGATGCTCAAAATTATCCTATCTTGGGCCAATGGTAGCAAACTCAGGACAGCTTCTACATCTTCTTGACATGACCTCTAATCTTTAAAACTTTCCTGCTTTCCTGGTATGATGAAATACTTGTGTATTCCTTGTCACAGAATTGGAATCAGTTATTTCTCCTCTTTTATATTAGTGAAAATGGCATGGAGACCATTATATGTCAATAGAGATATTCATTGGTTATTGTATCTTTTCCTTTTCAAATGATAAAGCCATAAAGTATACATACATATGAATATTAATAAGAAATAAATTATGTGTTCATTTTGATATTTCCAGATCATATGAAGGGGTCTGCATTTTTACTTCTTGGATTTTATACTACTTTTTTTAATCTTAAAAATTTGATTCATAATTACAGTCTAATAATTAATAATTGCTTTATCTTGCAGGCCATTTCAGAATAAAGATAACGATAGTACTATCAACAATCAAATAGTAAATTTTTTATTTTTTTCCTTGCATTTCTTTTTCTCTTTAAGACATATCCCATCAGTCAGATGACTATATTTTAAAATCAATTAGTATATTTGTTCTATATGAGATATGCAAATAGCTGGGTATAAATACATTTATTTATTTTACCTTACTTTCATATTTTCAGATTTGCTCTTTTAATACAAC
The DNA here is from genome assembly GCA_007570785.1 of Antilocapra americana. Classification (NCBI taxonomy): domain Eukaryota; kingdom Metazoa; phylum Chordata; class Mammalia; order Artiodactyla; family Antilocapridae; genus Antilocapra; species Antilocapra americana. Next base: position 2,757,493 of record ML664168.1, on the reverse strand, counting down.
TTTGTTTTATAATTGCAAAAACATGTCTATACATCCAAAGTTAATTGTACCAAACAGAGAATTTTAACTTTTCTTCATGTGCTCTCTGCCCTGTTCTCTCTATATATATGTATACATAGGCAACCATACTATTTTATTGGTTTATTTCCTGTTTGTGTACTTTTTAATATAAAATATATGTACACATTCATTTATGTATAATCCATTCTTCCTTAGATAAATGGAAGCATACTATTCACAATATTGTCCAGCTTATTTTTTACTTAAACCTATATCCAAGAGTTAGGATCAACAGAATACAAAATCCTAGAGCAAATATCCCTGGACTAAAAACTTAGTACCTTTAGTAAGAGAGTGAATGAAAACTGGTGAGTGGAAACTATGACCTCTAGCCTTTCCAGAGGTCTAGCTGAATCCTTCTGCTTCAAAGCTCCCACCATAAATGATTGTCAGTATAGACTATCAGGTATGTCCCAAGTCACCCTGGCAAAGAGTCATTTTATCAGGTAGGATATTCCAAGGCATTAGAGATTTTCTCCCAGAAAATGAGGGTAAAGACCAGAACTCTTTTTGATAAGGTTAATTAAATAGACTAGTCTGCAGCTATATTATATCTTGATTGACCTCTTTTTTTTTGATTGAGCTCTTTATGATCACAAAAATAAGGTACAAATAAAATAACTTTTTCAGATGATTTTAAGGGGGAATAGTACTATAACTAAATGATAAACACAAAAATATACCTAGTACTATGTTCCATTTATCAAAATATGCTGCTTCTCTAACTGGAACACTAAAATCCCTTTCAAGTTATTGTAAATTGTCAAAAATTTATGTCAAATCTGACTTCAAAAATATCCTGTGTGCTATCCCTCACCTGAAAATGGAAAGTATCTTTGATAAGGATATTTGGTAATCATACTCAAAATGATTATTATGATTTTTCCCTTTCTGTCATGGATGCAAGAAATTACTAAGAAAGATAAAACCTAAAATACAGTAACAATTAGATATGTTACAATTTCATGTCTTAGGGAAGCAACTTTTTGCCTAATTATGAATAAGACTATTATTAACAAGAAATTCAGGAAAGTTATAAAGGACAAGTATAAACTCTGACTTTGTAGTAAAGACAAATCATAAAAATGAAAAAGTAGAGAATATATAGTGTGGTATAGCTAAGCTGTTTAGGTGCAATTGAGGTTCTTTACATAAATATTGTTCCCTGGCTTTATGAGTTAAAATTAAAAAAATGAATATATCTTTAAATAGGCTTACTATGCCAGACTAAACATGATGAATTCCATGTATCAGTAGAGAAATGTGTCTATTTGTATTATAGTATGAACATTTGTAAATCAAACACTTTGTTTTGGATACAATGCAGAATTTGGTAATGTGAAATTACCTTTCAATATTTGCAGTACAGCTTTTAGTATATAGTAGCTGCTGGCATTCTGACTTCTAGCTTTAATGACTACTTGTACTGAAAATAAAATGCATCATTTTTGAACATTCATTTTCAATTTCATCTGCCAAGTAGAATGCTATCATGTACAAGATCAATAGAGTGATATGACCAAACACACAAATCAGATTACACTCTCCCTCTTTCACCTCTAAAATTTTAAATCTACAACAGAACATAATACATCATTCAAAGGTCTACAGTTTTTTGCACCATTTTCTATAGCACTCAAGAGAATTTTTGGCTAAGCTAATGAAATCCAACTAATTGGATATTTTATTTAATGCTAGCTTCATTAAGGTCATATTTATATAGTAACAGTAATCAACTTCCCCATTTTCTATTAACAGATTCATGGTAAATAATGCACACTTTATTTTATATTGTCTATTTCAGGCATTGAACATACATTAAAAATACATTCATTTTGTAGAGGTGTCTCATAAAAAGTCTTGGAGGAGCAAATATTACCTAGAATTCCTTGTGTACCCAAATTCTTTGGCTAACCTCATAAACTATAATTCTGATTATTTAGCCAGAAGTGTATTTCTTTAAAAAAAAAAAGTATTGAAAATTTATCTTAGAGGAAGTGAAACACTCTTTTTCAAGGATATTTTATCTCCTGGTAAAAACTGGTTATAATATAGGTGCTGAATAAATATATTTTGAATAAAATTAGTTTAGATACACATTATAGGACTTCACTAAAGATATCTATGAGCTGCTGCAGGCTTCTGGAAAGGGTTAAACATTTATCATGATAAATAATCTAAAACCCACTCAATAACAGAATAAAATTTTTCATCATAAACTATTAGTTTCCCTTCCTTTTTCACAACTCATTCTGCTCACAGTTATCAAGGGACAACTATCAGACATGTATAAGGTTCCACTTTTTCTTAAGCTAACAGTAAATACAAATACACTGCTGCTGCTGCAGTCATTTCAGTTGTGTCCGACTCTTTGTGACCCCCATAGACTGCAGCCCGCCCGGCTCCACCGACCATAGGATTTTCCAGGCAAGAGTACTGGAGTGGGTTGCCATTGCCTTCTCCAAATACAAATATAGGCCAAAGCACAATGCAGACCACAATTGATGTTTCTACATGTGGTGCATAAATATCATAAAATCACATAATTTTAAAACCATGAGAAGAAATTTTATTTTAGTGAGAATAGCAAGTTTGTCATCTCAGAGATTTTTGTTCATTTTTTAGGTGGAAAGGGCACAGATGTATTCATTTGTATTGAATCAGGTTGATTCAATAGTGGGGAAAATTCTTATTAGCAGCAAGTAATCAGTGAATAACACAGCAGGAGAAAATGCTTTATTTTCTAATTCTAATCTCTATTTATTTTCTAATATATTAATTTATTTGCATGATTATTTTCTACAAATATGTCTACTTAATGCAGTTACATAGATGGAAGTATTTTTGTTTTAAAAAACGCCACACACCATACATTTATTTTAAAAAATATTTAATAAGTAGACTTATCTTTGAACTGCATAACTGATAAGCTATCATTTTGTTGTATAAATCATATAATATTTCATAAAATTATATATACTTATATAATACTTTGATTTGATTCAAATTTTTTAAAATTCTGATTTAATTCAACACTGAACTATAGCATGGTATTCAAGGCGAAATCACACCTATCTCCATACCTTCACATATACAAAAGCCCCTACATTGTAGCTCTAAACAGTGTGCCTTTATCAGAAGTCAACCCAAATTTGCTAGTGCTCATGCTTTTCCCATCAGTTTGTCTAAATGAGTGATTACCAACAGCAACTACCCTACTGCCCAGTTGAGAGTTTGTCATTATTCACTTGCTATTCACTCCCTCACTTCCCACAAACCACATATGAATTCTGTTTTCTAAATACCTCCTAATTTTTCTCCTACCACTTGCCACTAATTTGGTCATGCTATTGTTAATTCTTCTCTGAATTTCCACAGGTTACCACTGTTACATGAAAAGCCACTGTTCTCTACCAATTAGTTAAATTATATCATTCCTCCATTCTTTTTTTTAATTAATTTATTTTTTATTGAAGGATAATTTCTTTACAGAATTGTTTCTGTTTTCTGTCAAACCTCAACATGAATCACATTCCCCCATTCTTGAAACTATTCAGCAATGTAATTCTTAGCAAATTACTATATTTTTTTTTATTTGCTCCACTGACGTCTTAATTCACCACGTAACTTGTCAAAAACATTGTCTTTGCATATTTTCTCTGTGTTTATGTATTTAGGGAAAACACCCCTTAAAATAGACTATCTTTTTAAGGTAGACAACTTCAAATTATTGCGATTATTTTCCTATACCTGAAAATGTCTTACATAAGAATATATTACATACTCCTGTCCCTACATTTACTAGCTGAGTAATCTTGGTCAAGTTTCTTAAACACTCCATTACTCAGTTTTCTTATCTGCTAAACAGAGATAACAATAAAATTTACCAAGAATTGATGTAAGGCTTATATACAATAATATATTAAAGCACACAAGATTGTGCCAAAATCCCGGGAAGCACTATCAAAATTAGCCTTTATTTCTTAAGTAGTATATGATAAAAAAAAACCAAAAACATTTCTTTTAAACTCAGTGTTACCTAAGACAGTATTTCTTAAAGTTTATGCTAAATCATTATATGTCAAGAAATATATCCACAATTTTTAAGTTAGCTAATTCATGAATAAATTCAAAGTGATTGTTAAATAAAGCAATAAATGCTATTGTTCACCTAAAAGTGGAGGATATGATGAAATTTTGTATGCAGAACAGTTATTAAAAAGGGGTTAAATAGGCAACCCATAATGATTATATGCTATAAATACACTATACTAAATAAAATAATCTTTAATTTTTCAGCAACTTTGTCATCTTATTTAGAAACTATATATAAGCAATATATTTCTATCATTATTATGATTGGTTGCATTCTTGTAACCAAACTACAATGCTGTTCTGTAGCTAAAGGCATTGTTTCATGTCATAGAGATATCTATCAGTTGTCATTAAAATAATAATTAGTGTTGAATTATTTTTAATTCTTTATTTTATAAGGCATAATCCTATACTACTTTGGGATCACATACACCCTGTGCATAACTAAGCCACATATATTAATGATATAATTTTAGTAATCCTTCTACAAATAAGACTACTGTGAAAAAATTTTAATGCAGACAGAGACTAAAATATATGGAACATAAAATTATACCTAGTGGCATTCAAATTTTTTTAAATTTATTTTACCAGTGTCCTTTCAAAATAATATCCTAAAGCATCTTCTGTAAAAGAATGACACCTTGTATTATAATAAAATGGACAAGGAGTAAATATGTTCTATGTGAGGCACTGTCTAGAATAAGCCTGGGTCCCATCAGCATGGTTTCAGGTAGCCAGAGAACAGCAGGAGGTATAAATTCATTTTAGTATTTATGAACACCTCATTTAGAGGTTTAGTTTCCTTTTTACAAGTGGAATTAATAAATAAGTTGTATTAGTTACTTGAAGCCCCAATACTACATTGGCCAATCGCTGTTTACCTAAAGATATCATCTTGAGGAGCTCATTTTGGAATCCCTTTCCTACTGCCAAAGCAACCCATGGGTTTCTCATTCCCAATGCTTCACTGGGTAAAATAAGTTTACATTCTCAGTTGCTGCTGTTCAATTGCTAAGCCGTGTCCAGATCTTTGTGACCCAATGGATTGCACCATGCCAGGCTTCCCTGTTCTTCAATATTTCTTGCAGTTTGCTCAAACTCATGTCCATTGAGTCGATGATGCCATCCAACCATCTCATCTGCTGTTGCCCCCTTGTCCTCCTGCCCTCTTTTTTTCCTAGCTTCAGGGTGCTTTCAATGAGTTGGCTCTTCGCATCAGGTTGTCAAAGGATGGAGCTTCAGCTTCAGCATCAGTTCAGTTCAGTTGCTCAGTCATGTCCAACCTTTTGCGACCCCATGAACCGCCGCATGCCAGGCCTCCCTGCCCATCACCAATTCCTGGAGTCGACCCAAACCCATGTTCATTGAGTTGGTGATGCCAACCAACCATCTAGTCCTCTGTCATCCCCTTCTTCTCCTGCCCTCAATCTGTCCCAGCATCAGAGATTTTTTCAAATGATTCAGCTCTTTGCATCGGGTGGCCAAAGTATTGAAGTTTCAACTTCAACATCAGTCCTTCCAATGAACACCCAGGACTGATCTCCTTTACGATGGACTGGTTGGATCTCCTTGCAGTCCAAGGGACTCTCAAGAGTCTTCTCCAATACCATAGTTCAAAAGCATCAGTTCTTTGGTGCTCAGCTTTCTTTCTGACATCCATACATGACCACTGGAAAAACCATAGCCTTGACTAGATGGACCTTTGTTGGCAAAGTAATCTCTCTGCTTTTTAATATGCTATCTAGGTTGGTCATAACTTTCCTTCCAAGGAGTAAGTGTTTTTTAATTTCATGGCTGCAGTCAACATCTGCAGTGATTTCAGAGACCAGAAAAATAAAGTCAGCCACTGTTTCCACTGTTTCCCCATCTATTTGCCATGAAGTGATGGGACCGGATGCCATGATCTTAGTTTTCTGAATGTTAAGCTTTAAGCCAACTTAAAGTATCAGTCAGCCAACTTGAAGCATCAATCCTTTCCAATAGTCAGGATTTATTTCCTTTAGGATTGACTGATTTGTCTACTTGCTCTCCAAAGGACTCTCAAGAGTCTTCTCCAGCATAATTTGATAGCATCAGTTCCTTGGTGCTCAACATTTTTTATGGTCCAACTCTCACAACCATACATGACTACTGGAAAAAACTATGGTTTTTTACGATATGGACCTCTGTCAGCAAAGTGTTGTCTCTGCTTTTTAGTAGCTGTCTAAGTTTGTCATAGCTTTCCTTTTAAGCTTCTTTTAATTTCATAGCTGCAGTCACCCTCTAAAGTGATTTTGGAGTCCAAGAAAATAAAATCCACCACTGGTTGCATTTTTTCCCATCTGCTCATCATGAAGTGATGGGACCAGATGCAATGATCTTAGTTTTTTGTATGTTGAATTTTAAGGCAGCTTTTTCACTCTCCTCCTTCACCTTCATCAAGAGGCTCATTAATTCCTCTTTGGTCTCTGAGTGAGTGGAATCATCTGCATATCTGAAGTTGTTGATATTTCTTCCATCAGTCTTGATTCTAGCATGTCATTCATCCAGCTCGACATTTCACATGATGTGCTCTGCATATAAGCTAAATAAGCAGGATGAAAATATATAGCCTTGATATACTCCCTTCTTAATTTTGAACCAGCCCTTTTCATTATTTCATGTCTGGTTTTAACTGTTCTCAGTTAGAAATCATAATATACTTTCCATAAAAACCAGGCTTCCTAGGTGGCTCAGTAGTAAAGAATCTGTGTGCAATGCAGGAGACACAGCGGGCTCTCGTTCAATCCTTGGGTAGGGAAGATCCCCTGGAGGCAGGCATGGCAACCCACTCCAGTATCATTGTCTGAAGAAGCCCATGGACAGAGAAACTTGATGGGCTACAGTTCATAGGGACCCAAAGAGTCAGACACAATGGAAATGACTGAGCACACACGTGTGCCATAGAAAACAGCTTGTAAGCTGTTATTAATAATGGTGAAAATGTTATAATGTTGTTAAAATTCTTGTATTTTATTATATATATAATTTTAATATATATTAACATTTACATATATTATATTACATATATTTATATATATAATTAGTTGTTGATACATAGGTAATTAGTTGTTGAGGGAAGTTCACAAATACTATTTATCATGATGTTAAAGAGAATAGAGAATAGAGAATAAATTTTAATATATTTAATTAAATATGCCATTAAATATATATAATAAAATATATTATTTATTTTAATGCATATAAATTCAGTATATAAATAAATTTATTATTAATTATATTTAATTAAATAATTAAATATAAAATATAGAAATAAAATTTAGGAAGAGGGAACTAAGATGGCGGAGGAATTGGAGGGGGAGAACACTCTCTCCCCAATAAATATACCAAAAGAACTTTTAAAGGCTGAGCAAACTCCAAAAAACAGGAACTGAATGCTGGCAGAGGACATCGGGCATCTGGAGGGGCGACCCATTGCCGAAGTGAGGAGGTAGGACAAAAGAAAGAAAGAAAAAAAAGTAAAGGGAGAGACAAAGAGCTGGGGACGGGTTCCGTCCCAGAAGGGGAGTCTGGAATAAAGAGGAAAAAAAAAAAAAAAGAGGAGAAAGGTTTCCGAATACCAGGGAGCATTCTCTCAGGCAGATCTGCAGTGAATCTCAGAGAGCAATATAGCTGGGAGTAAAAGCAGATTAATAGCTAAGCCCTGCAAGGTACGTCTCTGGCTACAAGGCACAGTGGAGTGGCAGCACGGAAGCCCCACCCCCCACTAGCTGAAGCGGACTCCTCCTGCTCAGGGAGGGGTGGGCCACGCACTCAGGGACCCGTGCAGCCGGAGGGACCTAACCTCCCAGGAAAAGCACCCCCACCCCAGGCCCGTGCACAGAACAAAGGGCGGTGAGGAGTCAACAGAGAGGCAGCCAGCCGGGTGGAGCTGGGCAGCTGTGGGCTGAGGACTGGCCCAGCCCCTGCCCGAGAGCAGTGGGCATAACCCAGCCCCTGGGAGGCTAACCAAGACTTCTGGGGATTCTGGACAGATCGGTGCCGTACACATCTTAGAAGGTGTGCTCAGCTGCACGCCGAGAAAACCGAGCGGCTGGGCCGGGGGAGGGGAGAAGCCCCACTCCCCAACTGTGCTGGGCGGATGACAGAGAGCCTGAGCAGAGGGGGCGGGGGAAACCCTCTCACCAGGAGCAGGGCAAACTCCAAGGCGCTGAATGGACACTTGAA